>OY821521.1:20049307-20649307 GCA_963682025.1 Cordilura impudica | reverse complement strand
GTACGACCTCCTTTAAACTTTGTCACCCAATATTTTATAGTCGTAAATGAAGGAGCAGACTCCCCAAGAGCAAAATCTAGCTTGGCTTTAATATTGGTTGGACTGAGACCTTACAAATGAAAATATTGAATTACATACATTACAGTTTTTCGATGTTTGCAAATGGTTCTGAAAAAATTACTCAACTATGTGGCACCTTGAAACTGAAAACATATGTTTTATAATGTTGCCAGTTTTCACCAAAGTAATTTTTTTCCAAACTACTGCTGCCATCTATACGTCAGGTCGGCCTCTTATAAGGAAATGGTTACATGACATTTTCTTTAATTTTTATTTAAATTTGGAAACCAATTAAAATATTTTTTACCCGTTTTATTATGTGGTCTTCTCCTAACAAAAATATGAATATTTAAATTAAATTTTATGTAAAAACAAAAATAATGAAAAAAGTTTACAAAACGAATATTTCTAAAATTAGAATATTTCGTAGAATTCTTTTTGATGATTTTTTGTAACCCTCCTCAACCAAGCCCAAAAAATATAAACTCCATACACGTGGAAGATGCACTTGCTTTGTTAGACTTTTTTTCTATCTTTTTTTGATGAAAGCTTTTATACGAGTATATGCTAGAATTTGTGTTGGTGGCAAAAGCTATAAACACATACTCGTACTTACATTTTAGGACATGCGAGAAAAGAGATAATAAACATTCCAACATACACATCCCCAAGCAGTCAGTACACAAACACACATACACACAAGGGAAATAATGTGGTTTTCAACTGGAAATTAACATGTTTTTTTTTTGTCATTATTTCTTATTTTTGTAGTTTTATAAAATGTTAAATTATGGTTTGTTAAACATGTTTAATATTTATATGTGTAAAATATGCTTTTACAATCTCCCCTTAGATTTGAGACACATTCGAGTGTGGTTGGAAGGCATTGTAGTGCAACTAAAGAAGTTACAACTTACAGGAAATGGTTTCTATTTTGTTGTTTTTGTTTTTTTTTTTTATTTGCTATACCACCAACTATACATTTAAGATTTGTATAGAAATATGTCATTGCAAAGATGTGTGAGTTTTACTGTGAAGGGTGTTAAAATTGTTATTTAAATTTTTGAACACCAAAAATATTTAAAAAAAAAAGAAATTGTAAAAATGATTTAAGACAAAAATTGAATATTATAACAAAACTCAACACCCAGATTTAACCCAGACAGAGTACTATGGCCAAATGAAATGGTGACTCTCCAATTTAAAATTTTTTCAGGTTGATAGTAGTATTTTTTACATCTGCGGCCATTTTGATGTTTGTAAACAACTAAAAGTGAATTTGTCGTTATTAGCAATGCCTTCCCTAAAAAAATTTGTCTGAAATCTAATAATGTCTAATTTTGTTGAACAAAGAAGTTCAATTAAATTTTACTAGCAGATTCCAGCCCTCGAAATTCGAGTGCAAATTCTAGAAAATTTCATTTTTTCATTAAATAAAGACCCTAAAGGTATGCTAATCAATTATAGCCAATTCACAAATCAACACAAAAAACCAAACTCATTTTTATTACAAAGACATTAACAAATTTAATAAACACACACATAGCATATGTATAATTTTATATATATGTTAGTAGCGATTTTAAATGCAATTTACTCAAAATAAAGGAATAAGTCTAAAAATCTGTAAATCTGCAAAACGGCTAAAAGAAATACCTTTCAAATTATATACGTTTGGTCAAAATCGGGATAAAACGGTAGAACAAAACATCGGTCACAAGAAATCGCCTAGCCTATTAATATTATAGATTTGCAGAATGATATTTTGCTCCATAAAAGTTAAGGACCAGGTTACGTTGAAAAATATTTTACAAGTCGTCTTCGTTGAAGTCGAAATATTGAAGAGGAACAGAAAATACTAATGAATTGATGAACAACAAGTTAAGGAAAGCAAAGATTTAATTTAAAAAAAAAAAATCAATTATTGACCATTCGAGATCGTGCTGATGATGTAAACATTACCAAAGTATCAGTCAACACTTTTATAAACCATATGTTGGGCCTCAAACTTGTCAAATTAGGAATAGTTCCAAAAACAGTTAATTTTTTTAAAGAGCGTCGCATTAATATCTATAAAAAAAAATGCTATCTGGCTACCAGAATTAAGTTAAGCGTAGTAGTTCAGGCCACAGTCATTTTCTTTGATTATGCAGCACAACAGCCATTCTGGGGGGTGAGATATTTCAAGTCATAGTGGAGGTACTAGGCCAGTATAGTAAAACCTCTAAAGGGTTTAGCGTTTTCACGTCGTGATTAATATGAATTTTTTGTTTAATAATTATCATGAGCTTCGTAGCTGTCTTTATTATTTTTTTCTTTTCCTAAGGGAAAATATAAAAAATTTAAAAGGTCATAAAAAAGGTTTGGCTTGAGAAAGCCAAATCGTTTGGCCCAGTACCTTCACCCTGATTGGAATTTCTCAACCCCCTCCCCTCCAGACAATACCCACGAAAAGTTCCACGGTGTTATTGTAGTGTGGTGCTTTATGATTTACTTCCACCTACGCTATCAGAGAATGTTATTTAAGTGTTATACGTGAATCTATTTGCAAAAGGAGGCCAACGTTGTGGGCAGACTACTCTTAATTTGCGCACTACGATAATGTTCTATGCCGCAATGCACTTCACACAAAATTCTACTCATATCATTCTACAACCTCCTTATTTACCTGTTTTAGCATGGTATGACTTGTGGCTATAACCTTAGAGGATGGCTGTAAGACATCGTTTTGAGTCGATTGAGGAGATAAAAGTAGAATTGCTAAACACTTGAAGGCTATTCTGGAAATTGACTTTTTTCAACAAAAAAGTTGGCATAATTATACTGGATCGTAGCGGTATTACTTGGAAGACAATGAAATTGATTTGGAAACACAAATCACCTTTTCATTTGAACACAGTAGTTTGAGTCTTAGAATAATTTCATACCCACCAGAGGTGTCTGGTTCTTAATTTTACTTATCATTAATAAGCAAGGCGATTTCTTGCTACCGAGTTAGTGTGTCAGTTTTAATCCTATTTTGACCAAACATCCCTCATTTGAAAGGTATTTTTTCTTTTTAGCTGACCACCAGATTTCAGTTTTTTAAATTTTTTCTTTTTTTTTTAATTACATTTATTTTAAGTTGCTGCTAACACATACATAAAATTATACAATGCTATGTGTGTGTTTATTAAATTTTTTAATGTATTTGAAAAAAAAAAATTGAGCTTCTTCTCTTCATTCACAATAATAATTGTGTTAAATTGAAAAATAGTCTTGGACTATGTTGAATTGTGAATATGCTAAAATTGATTAGCATACCTTTAGGGTCTTTATTAAGTGAAAATATTAAATATCCCAGAATTTGCACTCGAATTTAGAGGGCTGGAATCAGCTAGTTATAATAAAATGCAAAGAATTTTTGTGATATGGCGATTTGAGCGATTCTTTTCGAAGACTTAATAGTATTTTTTGGCGTTTTTTGTGCTTTTATGATATTATCTTTTTTACTTTTTTTATGGCATATTTAAAAAATTTTTTTTCGTTAATAATAAAGTTTTGCTTGAAGGTACTCCATAAACTTTAATGTGCATACAATTCGCTACATATTTAATATAACTAAATTTATAATTTTTATTTATTTGTAATTTAAATATGAAATTAATTAGAAAAAAACACAAATTATAATTATATATCAAAAATATATATCAAAAAAAAAATAAACTAAAAAAATTAGACAATATAAATTAAATTAATTAGTAAAAAAAACTATTGAAATGAACAGGGAATGGGAGAGCATCAACTAAACACCGCCAAGGGGAAAGAAACAACAGCTATGGCGCAACATATATTTAAAACAGGACATGTAGATGATTTTGAAACAATAAAAATATTAGACAAAGAAAATAGAGAAAGAAAAGAATGTTCGCACAAATATACAACAGAATATAAAACGGACGATGAATTTGAAGGAAGACACCAGCAATATAAATGCAAGCTACATAGACGCTATAAGTTAATAGTGCGTTTACAGCTAAGCAAAATCTAGTGTATACGAGATTTCGAGCGAAATCTAGCTCATTTTTACTAGATTTCCCATACAAAACAAAATCTAGCTCGTTACTAGATTTGTGCAAAATCTCACAAAATCTTGTCAAACTTGATACCACCGTGTTTTTTTAATATTGCAATAGAAAATTACAACACAGTGACTGAAAAATTTACTTTTAAAAACAAAAGCAAACAAGTTGAATAAAAAGGAAATAAAATATTAATTATTAACAACAAAAAAATGACGAATCTATAATAAAAAAAAATCATGTGAGTCCGATCACAGGGGGGATGTGTAAACATCTAGTAATTACAAATTTTTTATGACATTTTTTTTAAAATCAAACAGAAAGCGTCACCTATGTATCACTTATAGCAAACAACTGCAGGGCCCCTGCTAATACAAAAATGTTTATTGTTATTTATTATTTGAACTGTTTAATTTTTCATTTTTCGTTTTTCATTTTTAATTTTTTATTTTTCATTTTTCAGTTTTAATTTTTATTTTTTATTTTTCATTTTTCATTTTTCATTTTTCTTTTTTCATTTTTCATATTTAATTTTTAATTTTTAATTTTTCATGTTTTAATTTTAATTTTTCTTTTTTCTTTTTTCTTTTTTCATTTCTCATTTTAAATGTTTCATTTTTCATTTTTCAATTTTAATTTTTCATTTTTAATTTTTTTATTTTTCATTTTCAATTTTTCATTTTTCAATTTTAATTTTTCATTTTTAATTTTTTATTTTTCATTTTTAATTTTTTATTTTTTATTTTTAATTTTCGTTTTTCATTTGTATTTTTTTTATTTTTCACTTTTTATTTTTTATTTATCATTTTTCGTTTTTAATTTTTCATTTTCCATTTTTTATCTTTCTATTTTCATTTTTAATTTTTCTTTTTTCATTTTTCATTTTTCATTTTTCAAAATGTTTTTATAATGCTGTACGCTCCCTCGTTTTATCTCCAAACACTTCATTACGAAATCGTGCCTTTATTTTATCTCCAAACGCATCCTAATCTTTTCACCAATACAATCGTACCTCACATCGTTTTTGTCTCACTCTGTTTTTATATGGTTTGGGTATAATGATTTTGTGCTGCTGTTTGAAACTACCAAAAATATTTGACCTAGACCCATCTTTTATTATACCGATCGACTCAGAATCACTTTCTGAATCGATTTAGCGATGTCCGTCCGTCTGTCCGTCCGTCCGTCTGTGTGTCGATGTAAAGCTTGTAATCAAACTACAGGTTTCAAATATGAATATATTTTGATGAAATTTGGTATATAAGCTTTCATCGGCCATAGGATGAACGCTATTGAAATTGGTGAAATTCGGTCCATGTTCAGACATAGCCCCCATACAAATGACCACTATGAAAACGACATGAAGTGCTATAAGATCCAAATTGTAATATAGATCGCAGTCAAATTGGGTTTGTATGTGTTTATTACATCCATTAATCCCTATAGGACAATTCTTAGTCACTTAAATCTTCACTTAAATCTATCAAAAAACAAAAATATTACACAGATTTTTCTCAAATTTGGTTTGTATATATTTTTTCAAAATAAAAGTGACTTTGCCAAATATGGTCAAGATCGGTCCATTTTTCGACCTAGTCCCCATATAAATATAGCACCCGATATGAACTTTTTCATATTTGCAGCAAAAAAAAATAATAACAACGCCACTCAAATTTGGTTTATGCTTATTTTCTATATCGAATTAGTTGGACCGAAAGATGGGGTCTCTATACCATGGTATAGGGTATCATATGGTCTAGACCGACTATAATTTTCTTAGTTGTTGTGATTGTATTGTGAAATAAATTTTTACCCTCCTGAGCGTATAGATGTTTACACATCAAAAATATTTAGTACTTGAAAAGTTATAACTTTTTATACTGACATGTGCCCATTCCAATCTGCTAAATAATAATTGTGGAAAATGCTTTTGTTTTTGCTGTTCAAACAATAAATTTAACAAATGCTGATTTTTTTTCGCAAAATTTCTATTTCAAAGTGGGCTTTTTTCATTTTTATGCTTTATATAATTATAAAATCTGCTCCTTTTTAGAATTTTCCATATTTCCATTTTCCTATTTTTTTTTTTTTTTTTTTTTTTATTTTTGGTATTTCTACTTTATATGATTTATTTTAATCAGCTGTTTATTGTTGTGGAAACAAAATCTCACAAAATGTCAGAAATGTTAGATGTAAACGGTATAGATTTTGAAATAGATTTCAACTAAAATCTACTAGATTTTCCTCAGATGTAAACGCACTATAAGCTGTGGTATTAGGCTAACATGTGTTTAAATGCTAATCTTGTGATTTTATTTAAATTGATATTTTGACTAGTTTGATTTTGGTGATGCTTATTGAATTATTTTGAGCTTCCTAGTCGTTAATTTACATGCAAATAAAAATGAAATTTATTCCATGGGTGAGCCAACGTTTCATAAATTTTTTGTTGACACCTTCAGGGAGTGTGTATTTATTATTTATTTGTAAGTATAATCAAAAAATATAAAATTGAAACATTGAGAAAATTGTATAAAAATTACAAATAAATTATATTACACAAAAACGAACTACAGGCCACTGCCACTGCCACAGCACTATAGTTGTGAGTTGAAGATATATGCTATATGGTGGAAGGACCAGTATAAATTATATATTTTTATAAATTTTCAAATAAATAGACGAACCCCCATCTGGATATAGAAACAATCTATTCAATTATAACATAATAACTATCACAATGTTCAATAAACGCTGATGAAGGCTGAAATGCCAGAAACCGGTCCGATTTAGAATACAGTGTAGTTATGCATTTTTAGAAATATGTGCTTTCTTTTGCTCTACCACGCACCATTGAAAACAAAATCAGAAAATTGCCTATTAATTATTGTATTAACTGCATTATCTAAATAGGACGTCAAAATTTAACAAACTATTCAAATTGTTTTTATTTACATAAAAAAAATTAAGCCGTGTTAGCTTATGAAAGGAAATACTAAAAAAAATTTAGTTGGTCTAGACCGACTACACGATACCCATATCAATTAGTTGGACCTAAAACCCCTTAAACCAAATTTGAGTGGCATTGTTATTAATTTTTTTGCCAGTAAATTTTAAAAAGTTCATATGGGATGCTATATTTACATGGAGACTAGGTAAAAAAATGGACCGATCATGACCATATTTGATAAAGTCACTTAGATTTAAGTAAACATCAGGAGGCGGCTTTATATGGCGGCTATGACTAAGAAATCCCTACAGGGCTTATTTTTAGTCTAACGATTAGTGGTTGTAATAAATAGAAACATAAACAAATCAAATTTGACCAAGATCTGTATTATAATTTAGGTCTTTTGGCAATTTAAGTCGATTTCATAGGGGTCATTTGTATGGGGCCTACGTCTGAGTATGCAGCAATTTTTCACCAATTTCACTAAAGGGCATCATAAAAGCTGATATACCAAATTTCATCAAAATAGTTTCATATTTGCGACCTGTAGTTTCATTAGAAAGTTTACATGGGCACACAGACGGACGGACGGACAGACAGACATCGCTAAATCGACTCAGGATTCTGAGTCGATCGGTATAATATAAGATGGGTCTAGGTGAAATATTATTGGTGGTACAAACAGCAGTATAAGCTTATTATACACTGACCACTAGGGTGGCCCTTAATAAAAAAAAAAAGTTCAAACTCTCGGTCTCACCCCCTAGAAAAATGCGAACAGAAAAACTGTGAAATACAAAATTTTGTGTCAATCAAAAAAAAAATTTGTGAGATTTTGTTGTTCCGGCAAATTATGGTCAATTAAATATTAGGGTGATAATAAAAATAAAAATTCAAATAATTGCATCCTGTCCACTCGACATTTCATTGACGGTATTTCAACTTCTTCTGGAGTGTGAACCTTATTGATTTGATTCTATTTTATTACATTGTCAAGTATTTCTCAAGTTTGTATAAAAAACTGGACATCACGACGTAAAATTTAAATAAATTTAACAAATAATTACAACTTAAATAAATCACAGTTTAACCTAACAACTAGTATCACAGAATGTTTTTATTTAGAGTAGCCTCAACGCGACTGAAAATTTCAAGTGTGTTTATATGGGGAAAATGTGACTTGTTTAGATTTTACAAAAATTTTGTTCTATAGTTTAATTTTTCGACAATTTGTTATATGAATCGATTTCAGTACTAAGTTATCTCTTATATTTAAATTTCCCCACCCATAGTAAGGGTTTCAACTAGTTTACTAGAATATTTAATTTTTTTAAATATGCCCAAAGTCAAAGTTTGTCCTCGGCAAGGAATGGGTTAACGTCGTTCGATTTATTCCATATTTTTTAGCATGGAAAACTTGCACATTTGGTTATTATATTTTAAGCGTCACATCTAACAAGTAAGAAAATTATAGTCGGTCTAGACCGACTATACGATACCCTATACCATGCGTTTAGAGATCCTATCTCTCAGGCCCAACTAACTGGATATAGAAAATAAGCATAAACCAAATTTGAGTGGGATTTTTATTAATTTTTTCGGCTGCATATATGAAAAAGTTCATATCGGATGATATATCTATATGGGGACTAGGCCCAAAAATGGACCGATCCTGACCATGTTTGGTAAAGTCTCTTGTATTTTGCAAAAATATATACAAACAAAATTTGATAAGAATAAGTGCAATATTTTTGTTTTTATATAGATTTAAGTGAAGATCGGGAAGCAGCTCTATATGGGGCCTATGACTAAGAGCTGTCCAATAGGGATCATTTTTGGACTACTAATTAATGGATGTAATAAACACATACAAACCCAATTTGACTAAGATTTGTATGATAATTTGGATCTTATGGCAATATATGTTGATTTCATAGGGGTCATTTGTATGGGGGCTAGGTCTGAACATGGACCGATTCTCACTAATTTCAATAGCGTTCATCCCATGGCCGATAAAAGATCAAATACCAAATTTAGTCAAAATATATTCATATTTGCGACCTGCAGTTTGATTACAAACTTTACGTGGACACACAGACGGACGGACGGACGGACGGGCGGACGGACATCATTAAATCGAATCAGATAGTGATTCTGATTCGATCGGTATAATTAAAGATGGGTGTAGGTCAAATATTTTTGGTTGTTACAAACAGCAGCACAAAGTCATTATACCCAAACCACATAGTGGTATAGGGTATAAAAATTCAACAGCACTTACAAAATATTTGAATTTTTTGAATAAATTGTCTTTTATTAGATTGGTTTCTTATGCGACCCCAAGTCCAAAAGGGTTAATGGGGTCGTATAATTTTTTCCAGAAACCCTAGGCTATTAAGATAAAATATAACATTTAAAAGTAGAAAACTGGTAAATTTGTAATACAAAGTATTTAGAAAGAGAACATTTACTGAATATATAACAAAAAACTCTTTTTTCTCGAAATCCGCAAAAATAAATTCTTTACAAAAAAATTGTGACAGAGGAATTTACTTAAAAATTCACACAATTAATCTCGCACATTTTAAATTTTGTTTAAGAAAATTTTTTAAAACTTAAAGGAGTTTTCAATATTTTATCAAAAAAAAATTTGATTGATATAAAACAATTTGATTGCTCAACAAAAAAAAAAAAAAAAAAATGATGGCTTTAATTAATTTCTTAAAGTTGAAAAAATTTCCGTCAAATTCCACAACCTAGTTTTTTTTTTTGGCAAAAAAGTGGTCTGGGGCATTTGCTATTTGTTGGCGAGTTTTTATTCGCTTTTGAAGTTATATAGCTTTTTATAGAGATAATTTAGTAGTGAAATCAATTCATATAACAACTTTTCGGAAAAATTAAACTATAGAACGAAATTTTCGTAAAATCTGAAAAAAGTCACATTTTCCCCATATAAAAACTGAAATTTTTTTTGATTGACCCTAAACTTTGTATTTCTCAGTTTTTTTTTTTTTTTTTGCTATTCGCATATATCTATGGGATGAGACTTTAAATTCGAACACTTTTTTCCCCTCCATATAATGAAAGGCCACCCTACCACTACCTAAATGGCCGTTACTCAAAAACCGATCCAACGATTGATTTCTTTTTTACTTCAATGGAGTTTATGTAGTACCTTCAAGCCCAATTTTTTTGTTATCAAAAAAGTACAAAATGTATAGCATCAAAAGTAAAAGAGAAAATCGCCAAAATATTTTACTAAGTCCGCGAAAAGTGATTGAAAAATGAAAATTGCCATATCTCGAAAATTACCTTAGCGATTATTAGTTTATAATTTTATATTTTTTATAAAAAAAACCTTATTTTCGATCTCTATCATTTTTCTTGTTTTTTTTTTTTTAAGACAAAAACAAACACGTAGTATGCAATGTGTACTCATATACAAACATACTTATTTGTTTCAAAGTTGTTTTATATTTCAGTTTGTTATATTGAAAGAGGTTTAAATAGTATAACTCTGCTTGGATTCACACTTGGTTGTTTTCAGCAAATATATATGAATTTAATTTTTTACCAAACAAACTATCTACTCCTTTTTATTACTGATGAGGGTTGGTGACTCTTCCTGACACAGCTGTACAACCTGTCATACAGAATATAGATTAATTTTCGAAAGAAATGTGCCAATGTTTTTTGCTTTATTTAAAGGAAAAACACATGATCTTGAGTCTGATTAAGTTCTAACTCGATTATTTATTTATATTTTTTTAAAGCGGAGATATAGCGTTTTATGTCAGCAGTAAGTCAATTCCGCCCAGGTGTGCCTGCAAAAGTAATCAAGACGTTCTTCTAATATTTAATGTCTTTGGAACACTATTACTCTAATCTGAATTTTTTTTTTTTTTTATATAAAAAAATATTTTTTTTTAATATACCAAATTGAATACGATTAAAAATATAAATAAACATTAAATTTCATCTAAATATAAAAAGTGATATTTTTGTTTGCAAAACATTTCTTGTATAAAAAAAGGATTTTAGTTTTTAAATCCCATTTTCTATTTCATTGCGTTGCCAACCGATAGATAGACTTATACTTAATGCATTCACTTCACACATGCTTCAACAACTCATTGCGATTGAGAATAGCAAAAACTTTTATATTTTCAACATTAAATACAAACAAAACTAATTTTAATTAAAAGTTTCTGTTTAGAATGTTTTTGAAAGCATAGCTTTTAAATATGAATTGAAATAAGATCAATATATCAAAATATTATAATGAAATTCAAAGAAGTTTTAATGTAAAAAGGGGCCACCAATTGATTTGTATAACCGAACTCTTTTAGCAATATTATACAAATTGAATCACACACTTATTCTTCTTTTGAAATGAATACAAACATGAAAGTTATAAAAACTGCGGATATTGATAGAGACATACTACGTCAAATACAGATGCAAGAGATGCCTTGAAAAAAAATTGTTTTTTTTTTTGTATATTTCCGCATATTATGAATTTTGCCTTCCAACACTTCGTGCTATTTTGTTTTACTCTAAATTTGTAAACGGCTTGAATTAACTTATATTTTAGAGAACATTTATTTTTAGTCCTTTTTGCCATTAACAGCAATATATGGTTTTATAGAGATAAAAATTACAATTTGTATTTGAACAGAAAGTTTATTTTTATTAATTAATCTTCAATTTCTCAAGTGCTTTACCATATGGGTAGCTTTTCGGTCGTATACTTTTTGAAATCAGCATGAATATTCTATTTACTTTACTAAGGGCCATTATTACAACTTGCCTTTAAAATAAATGTTAGTTAAAAGTAACTTTAGCTAAAGTGAGCAATAAAGTTACCTTTAACTTCTTTTCGTTATTACAACTTCTCAGTAAAATAAATTTAATATTTTTGATATTGTGGCAACACCAAAGGAAACACCGATTACTTTTGACCAAATGAATTGCTTTATAAAATACGTAGTGGCAACGTTCCTTTATTTGTTCGCAAACGAACAATAGAATAAAAACTAAAAACCTTTACTATAAGTTGCATAATTGTTGTAAATATGTAATAAAACTTTTTAAAAAATATACAAGCATATATTTAAATATATGCAAATAAATTTATTTCCAAAACTAAATTGGGTGAATTTCTTCTTCATAGATAAGAAAATGTGGCAACATTAAATACATAAACCTCACGTTAAAAGTTAAAGGCAACAATATATTCCCTTTAGATTATAGGTCACTTTTAGCTTAAAGTGTAGTTAGTTGTAGTAACGAAAAACTAATAATCTGCCCGATAACATCCAAACTTTAGCTATTGGCAAGTTGTAATAATGGCCCTAAGTTAAGAAATGTTGTAAAGAACACAATGAAGTGATCTAGAATAGCTGAGGTTCTTTCAAAACTTGTAAACTTATAACTGCAATCAAGGTCGAAATTAAATTTTATTTGCGATAGGCCAAAAGTCATTATCAGATGAACAAAATTTCGTCATGGAATGTCTTAAAAAGTTATAGTTCTGTTGGTTGTCTTTTATGCTGTTGTATTTGGTTAACCATTTCGATTTGCAACTTAACAATTCTTCACGAACGAATGATTTAACCCTTAAATGAGCAACAACGGCAATTTTAGTGAAAAAAATATATGATATGTGAAATTATAAAGAAATAATAACTGCGTACCACGTTTTTTTTTTAAATTTTTTAGTATGATTTTTTTTTTTAAAGCGGTTGTATCTTAAAAGATACAATGCACACTATCCTACATTTTAGTTTTCAAAGTAAAATACGGGTTTTTATACCCTATACCACTATGTGGTTTGGGTATAATGACTTTGTGCTGCTGTTTGTAACAACCAAAAATATTTGACCTAGACCCATCTTTAAGTATACCGATCGAATCAGAATCACTTTTTGAGTTGATTTCACAATGTCCGTCCGTCCGTCCGTCCGTCCGTCTGTGTGTCCATGTAAACCTTGTAATCAAACTGCAGGTCGCAAATATGAATATATTTTGATGAAATTTATATATAAGCTTTTATCGGCCATGGGATGAACACTATTGAAATTGGTGAGAATCGGTCCATGTTTAGACCTAGCCCCCATACAAATTACCCCTATGAAATCGACATAAATTGCCATAAGATCCAAATTGTCATATAGATCTTACTCAAATTGGGTTTGTATGCGTTCATTACATCCATTAATGAGTAGTCCAAAAATGATCCCTTTGGCCCCATATAAACTGCTTCCCGATATTCACTTAAATCTATTAAAAACAAAAATAATGCACTGATTCTTCTCAAATTTTGTTTGTATATATTTTTGCAAAATACAAGAGACTTTACCAAACACGATCAGGATTGGTCCATTTTTGGACCTAGTCTCCATATAGATATAGCATCCGATATGAACTTTTTCATATCTGCATCCAAAAAAATTAATAAAAATCCAACTCAAATTTGGTTTTTGCTTATTTTCTATGTCCAGTTAGTTGGGCCTAAGAGACAGGATTTCTAAATGCATGGTATAGGGTATCGTATAGTCGGTCTAGACCGACTATAATTTTCTTACTTGTTTAATTATTAAAGGTATTAAAAAGCTTTTTTATTTATAAAAATAATAGTAAATTTAAATTAACATAGTAAATTCAATTTGCAATAAAATATATTTATAATATTCATATAATAAAAACAAAAAAATCAGCAAAATTAGTTAATAAAAATAATTAAAAGTTATGGTAATCATAAAAGCAATTTTTTTCAGCTGTCACACACAAAATTACCTTATATTTCATACAAAACATTTTGGTTTGACCTCAGCATTTAGGCATCTTACATCTCCCCTTTTTATCCACTGAAATCCAGTGGCTGGCTCCATCTAGCCGTGTGTCCTTCGGTGGCGCTGGGTATGTATTCGGCTTTCGTCTTTTTTCTTCTATTTGTTTTTCTAAGTTTGGACGTGCTCTTTCTGGAACAGTTTCTGTGTTATATGAAAACAATGCATCAGCCACTTCCAATTTGAAATCCACCAATCGTATTTCAGATTCTGGTTTATCCTTGTTGATTCTTCTATAAAGAATCCAGGCATTTACACATGTCATGTCAAGAAGGTGGTAAAATATTCTGATTGTCCACTTGCGGCTTTTCATTGATATTTTATGCCAGCCTATTGAGCTATCCATCAAGTCTACTCCGCCCATGTGACAGTTATAATCTTTAATAATTTGTGGACATGGAATACTTTTGATAGATTTTTGCTTTTTGTCAAAGCGTTTAATTGTTAAAGGTTTACTCTCAGTATTATATATATCTAATGAGGGCTTAGTACCGACATAGTTTGAAATAAGATTGACAATTATATTGTCTTTCAATGATAATGTGGTCACTTCAATACCGTGTATGTTGGCAACAAATTCCTGACTTGCACCTCTTTCGAATTTCATCATTGTTTTTTCTTCAGGTAACTTACAATTCTTTATTCTATTGCGTCTGATAGTACCAACAGCCAGAATTCCCTGTGTGCGCAAAAATACTATAAGTGGTACTGTTATATAAAAATTATCAAAGAACACCACAAAGTTTTGATATCGGGGCACTTCCCGAAGAAGTCTTACGACAATGTTTGTGTTTGCTGAGGATTGAAGATCTGGCTCACACTGTGCCAACTTTTCGGTTGCTCCGCTATAGAGTTCAAATTTATAGGCGTATCCCATTGTATCGCACAGTACAAACAATTTAAAGCCCCATTTTTTAGGTTTGTTCGGTAAATATTGTTTCATATAACTTCCGATTTTTGTAGAGCACATTTGCTCATCTACACTTAATCTGCTTAATTTCGGTACGGTAGAAAAAGTTATGTTTAGGGTATCGATAACTGGCCGAATTAGATAAAGCCTGTCACGATTGGGATCATTTCGATCAGGCATTTTGCTTTTGTCATTAAAATGTAGGAGCTCCCGAATTTTTTCAAACCGTTTCATAGGCAGTTGGGCTTGTATTATACGAACACTTCGGTGACTGTTTGAAGACCAATAGTCTCTGGAATTTGGGTTTATAATACATCATGTAAAAGAGAATGCCTATAAATTTTCGTAGATATGACACTGTAAAAGTAAAAGATTGATTTACACCAGCATATTTTAACGTTTCTAATACAATTTCTTCCTCCAATGATTTTGGAAATAAATGACACCAAACTTTAAAAGGCGTTTGTAAAGCTCTTATATCGTGTGTAAGGTCACTATCGCCTCCAAACTGAACTTGGTTACCATCAAATTCAAGATGTGCCTTTTTCCATAAAACTTTTTCAAATTCCGATGACTTGGGATTTATGTAAACCCCACTAAACTCGGAAGAAAAAGTACTCCAAATATTTGTCGGGCCGTAAGTCATATAAGTCTTTGCATTAGAAGTAGAAGGTGTTAAGTCTAACGGTTCAAACCGGACCGGAACGTCATGATAATTATCATCATTTACCATTTGTATGAAAGAATCATGTATAGATCCTTCAATATCAATTTCATCCTCACTATCAGTTTCTATATTATCGTCATTCTGAATCAATAGCATTTTAGTAGCTCCTTGGAGCTCTGGTTTCTTTTTACATGAATTTGCAACTTGCATGTCATCCTCATCCGAATCACTGCTGTCCATACTATCGTAAGTAATACCCTCACTATTGCACAGTAATTCACAAACTTCCTCGTCAGTCACATTGACTCCATCAACCTTCTAAATCCTGACATGACTTAAAAATTCTTAGTTCTAAATTATAAGATCAATTAAATTGAACTGTCGTTTATTAAAACACTCAAAATAATTAATCATGTAAACAAAGCAAGACTCCGAACGTAGAACCTGCTTGTTCAAAGCCTAAAGTATAAATAAACTTGCACCGTAACACAGAACATAATTCAAATAAAAACGAATATGTAGTTTGTTGATGAGTGCGCACTGTATCTTTAAAGATACAACCATTAAATAACGCTCTGCAGCCAAATTTTGAAACAAAAAGCTTTTGTAAACACTTTTTACGCTTAATGAAATATTTTTACACTATCCTGAATTTTTTTAAATCCCTTAAGTATCCTCGCTTAATATTATGTAACATCCAATTACCAAATTTTTTTATTTTTCACAAAATTTAATTTTTATCTTTGACTGCAAATAAATCGCATGCGCTGAAGACTTTCTTAAACGTATCATTTTTATACCCTATACCACTATGTGGTTTGGGTATAATGACTTTGTGCTGCTGTTTGTAACAACCAAAAATATTTGACCTACACCCATCTTTAATTATACCGATCGAATCAGAATCACTTTCTGAGTTGATTTAACAATGTCCGTCCGTCCGTCCGTCCGTCTGTGTGTCCATGTAAAGCTTGTAATCAAACTGCAGGTCGCAAATATGAATATATTTTGATGAAATTTGGTAAATAAGCTTTTATCGGCCATGGGATGAACGCTATTGAAATTGGTGAGAATCGGTCCATGTTCAGACCTAGCCCCCATACAAATTATCCCTATGAAATCGACATAAATTGCCATAAGATCCAAATTGTCATATAGATCTTACTCAAATTGGGTTTTGTATGCGTTCATTACGTCCACTAATGAGTAGTCCAAAAATGCTCCCTTTGGCCCCATATAGAGCTGCTTCCCGATCTTCACTTAAATCTATTAAAAAACAAAAATATTGCACTGATTCTTCTGAGATTTTGTTTGTATATATTTTTGCAAAATACAAGAGACTTTACCAAACATGATCAGGATCGGTCCATTTTCGGATCTAGTCCACATATAGATATAGCATCCGATATGAAGTTTTTCATATCTGCAGCCAAAAAAATTAATAAAATTCAGACTCAAATTTGGTGTTTGCTTATTTTGTATGTCCAGTTAGTTGGGCCTAAGAGTTAGGACATGGTATAGGGTATCGTATAGTCGGTCTAGACCGCCTATAATTTTCTTACTTGTTTTCACATTAACTTTATTATACCCTATACCACTATGTGGTTTGGGTATAATGACTTTGTGCTGCTGTTTGTAACAACCAAAAATATTTTACCTAACCCATCTTAAATTATACCGATCGAATCAGAATCACTATCTGATTCGATTTAACGATGTCCGTCCGTCCGTCCGTCCGTCTGTGTGTCCATGTAAAGCTTGTAATCAAACTGCAGGTCGCAAATATGAATATATTTTGACGAAATTAGGTATTTTATCTTTTATCGGCCATGGGATGAACGCTATTGAAATTGGTGAGAATCGGTCCATGTTCAGACCTAGTCCCCATACAAATGACCCCCATGAAATCGTTATAAATTGCCTTAAGTTCCAAATTATCATATAGATCTCATTCAAATTGGGTTTGTATGTGTTTATGACATCCACTAATGAGTAGTCCACAAATTATCCCTATAGGAAATTCTTAGTCATAGACCCCATATAGAGCTGCTTCCCGATCTTCACTTAAATCTATCAAAAAACAAAAATATTGCACAGATTTTTCTCAAATTTGGTTTGTATATATTTTTTCAAAGTTTAAGTGACTTTACCAAATATGGTCAGGATCGGTCCTTTTTTGGACCTAGTCCTCATATAGACATATCCGATATGAACTTTTTTATATCTGCAGCCAAAGAAATTAATAAAAATGCCACTCAAATTTGGTTTATGCTTATTTGCTATATCCAATTAGTTGGACCGAAGAGATAGGGTCTCTAAACCATGGTATAGGGTATCGTATAGTCGGGCTAGACCGACTATAATTTTCCTACTTGTTTTAATATTGAGTTATGATGTTTTAAATGCGTAAAATTTATTGTTATTAAATTTGGTCCAAAATTGGAATTGTAGGAATTTTTTTTCGGTTGTATCTTAAAAGATACAGTGCGCATTTAAGGGTTAAAGTAAATTTTGGTATTGAAAAAACTTTTAAATAAAAAATTCAAATTACCTTTTTTGTACTAAACTAAGGAACCACTCAGAACTCTATTATTAAATTTGGCACAAGAAAACGAAAAATTATCAGCAGTAACCTATTTTTGAAAAATGTTTTAAAAATATAAATTTTTGAGATATACTTGTACAAATTAAAAATTATATGATTATGACCTTTGACATATACCAAAGAAAAAAAAATTAATTTAATTTGTCATATTATAGCTAACTTCTAGCTAAACTAATTTCAAAGAAAATCGAGACAATGTACATAGATAGTTTTTTAAAAGATTATTTTTTTCTTTTTGGAACTATAAAATCCAGAACTTCACTTTTTTTTTTGCAAATTTTTGAGACGAGTAAGGCGCCACATTTGTACCAATTTATAATAAATTCAGATTGGGTGTAGCCGATCAATTATATCCAACATAAATAGAAAATCTCATATAGAAAAGTAACAAATATAAAAAATACTTGAATAAATTTTTCATGAATCAAGATTCTAAAAAAAAAACTTTTTAGATTCTTAGAAATTGATAAGAAAAATAAGGACATTTTAGTTAAATGGAAAATAATAAAAAGGAGATTATTATTTACATCGGCATGTGCAATAGAGCATGCATTAAATATACGGAAAATATTTCGGACAGGGTAAAATAAGATCTGTAACAGAAATTCGCTATATAAGTCTGAAATGGGAAAAGTACGGGACTTGAGTCATTAAATGACTTTTATGTAGAATAAAAATATTCTTTCTCTCACGATATTGACCATTCCGACTTTTTTGTCGTTCTGTCATTTATTTTTGGAAAAGGAAATTTTCCTCTAATTTACAACATTTGGTAGAGTATTTTGTACTGTTTAATCCATCCAGCCCTCGAATTTTGAGTGCAAATTCTGCGAAATTTTTTTTTTCATTTATAAATAATTTTTATAAATAGTTTTATAAGAGCACAACTTAACACAAATTTAGTTAACACACACCGTATTGTATAGTTTTTATTTTAAGCTTAAATTTGTATCTTATGTATGTGTTAGTAGCAACTTTAAATGAATTTTAGTCAAAACAAATATAGCAGATGGTGCGCATCTATAAATATGGTGAATATGTGCAAAGAAATACCGTTCAAATGTTATACTTCTTGTCAAAATCGGTTGGTAATTGAAGGTATAGAATATGTCACAAGAAATCGCCTTGCCTATTAATATCATACATATTTAATCCGTATATATCTATAATATTAATAGGCTAGGCAATTTCTTGTGACGGATGTTTGGTTCTACCGTTTTATCCCGATTTTACCAAACGGATATTATTTGAAAGGTATTTCTTTTTAGCTGTTCACCAGATTTAAAGATTTTTAAATTTTTGCGCTTATTTTGAGTAAATTGCATTTAATGTAGCTACTAACACATACATAAAATTATACAATGATATGTGTGTGTTTATTAAATTTGTTCATGCGCTTGTAATAGAAATGAGTTTGTTTTTTGTGTTGATTTGTGAATTGGCTATAATTGATTAGCATACTTTTAGGGTCTTTATTTAATAAAAAAATAAAATTTCCTAGAATTTGCACTCGAATTTCGATGGCTGGAATCTGCTAGTTTCTTTTAATACAACACCTCCAAAAATATATGGAAAAATCTTCAACCACAGTTGAAATCACTCAATTGGACAAGGCTGGAAATTTGTATTTACAGATGGATCCAAATCTCATAATTTAAGCACTTTTGCAACTGTTCAGAATGTTGAAAAAATTATCAACATCGGCTTTATTGATAATTGCTGTTAGAACTTCACGGCCGAGGCATTAGCAATTTCCCTTGCTGTTGAATTCGCAGCACAAAACCCATCAACGCATTTAATATGCACGGACAGCCTTTCGTCTGTTCTAACAATACAAAACAAACAACATGATTATTCGCTGGTGGCCAAAATAAGAAACACCTGCATAAAACACTCAACTAAAATCAAAATTTTGTGGATTTCCTCGCAAGTAGGTATCCCTGATAACAAATTAGCAGACCCTGCAGCTGAAGGAACAAAGCGAAGACCACTGGTAAAAATTCAAACATGGGAACATCACGATATGCTCAACCAGATTTACGCCTACTATGAAAAATCAAAATTCAAAAATGATTAGCATACGAACACTACTACAAACGATGTAATTCTCTTTGTCAAACCTGGCGGTTTATAATTTAATTCGATTCGAAACGAAAATATTTTCGAAAGGAATTTCCTTCCAAGGTTTCCAACATCTAATACCCATCTCAAGACTACACATATTCTAGGTGAATGTCCAGATTATCAATACTCCTGGACCAACATCTTCGTATCTAAATTAACTTCAAATTATTTGAAACATATTTCTAGCCATAACATTCAATTAATTTAAAAATTGATAATATCTAGATTGTAATCTTCTAGAGGAATTAGAAATATTATTTTAATTCAGAGTCGAAAGCCTCAGTTGCTAGTACTCTTTTCTCATATCAGTTACAATGATTGTATTAATAAAATTAATAAATAAGATAAAATATTTCTTTTAATATATAGCCCATTTCATGATCTTCATTAAGATCTGACTGGAATATATTCATAAAAAAATTGGCGTATAATAAATTCCTGTATTAAAAAAAATCCTGTATTTAAAAAAAAATTGTATCTCTCTGCTACAGAAGACTAATAACCAAATGGCAATTTTTTTTTAACGCCATCCATCTTTGGAATCTTCCACACAAAATACAAATCAACAACAACGCAACAAGTTTTAGTAACGAGACTAGAAAACATTCCTCTCTTTAATGTTATTCCATTTATGTTTTATATATTTTATTTTTTATTTTTTTATTTATGTTTTATGTTTACTTTGTAATTAACTTAATTTTTAAATATCTTCAATGTAAACCAATTATGTAACTACAACTTTTCACACCCCGTCCTTTAAATTAAAAGTTATATATTTTGTTGCATGGGGTTGTCAAATAAAAATCAAGTTCAAAATTCAAAATTCACTCAACTGCAGGGGCTCTGCTAATATAAAAATATTTATTATTATTTATAATTTCAACCGGTTAATTTTTAAATTTTCGTTTTTATTTTTTATTTTCCGTTTTTATTTTTCATTTATGATTTTTTATTTTTCATTTTCCATTTTTTTTTTAATTTTTATTTTTCATTTTTTATTTGTCATTTTTCGGTTTTCGTTTTTAATTTTTCATTTTTTACTTTTCATTTATTATTTTTCATTTTTTATTTTTCCATTTTCATTTTTCATTTTATATTTTCATTTTTCGTGTTTAATTTTTTTTTTTTTCATTTTTTATATTTCATTTTTTATTTTTCCATTTTAATTTTTCATTTTATATTTTCATTTTTCGTGTTTCTTTTTTTTTATTTTTAATTTTTTATTTTTCATTTTTTATTTGTCATTTTTCATATTTTATTTTTTATTTTTCATTTTTCATTTTTCATTTTTAATTTTTCGTTTTCATTTTTCGTTTTTCATTTTTTATTTTTCTTTTTTTTCACCCCATACCACTGTGGTTTAGGTATAATGACTTTGTGCTGCTGTTTGTAACTACCAAAAATATTTGTCTTAGACTCATCTTTTATTATACCGATCGATTCGGAATCACTTTCTGAGTCGATTTAAACGATGTAAACCTTGTAATCAAACTATAGGTTGCAAATATTAATATATTTTGATGAAATTTGGTATAACGCTATTGAAACTGGTGAAATTCGGCCCATGTTCAGACCTATGAAATCTATCTCAGCAAATTGGGATTCTGTGTGTTTGTTATATCCATTAATTAGTAGTCCAAAATTAATCCCTATAGGACAATTCTTAGTCATAGGCCCCATTAAGAGCTGCTTCCCGATCTTCACTTAAATCTATCAAAAAACAAAAATATTGTACAAATTTTTCTCAAATTTGGTTTGTATACATTTTTTCAAAATATAATTGACTTTAAAAAATATGGTCAGCCCAAAAGGTTATAACAATGCCACTCAAATTTGGTTTATGCTTATTTTCTATATCCAATTAGTTGGACCGAAGAGATAGGGTCTCTAAACCATGGTATAGGGTTTCGTATAGTCGGTCTAGACCGGCTATAATTTTCTTATTTGTTAATTTTTTATTTTTTATTTTTCAGTTTTAATTTTTAATTTTCCATTTTTCCATTTTTGTTTTTCATTTTTTATTTTTAATTTTTTCATTTTTCATTTTTTAATTTTAATTTTTTTTTTCATTTCTTATTTTTCAATTTTCATTTCAAGTGATGAACGCAACATTCAGATTTTTATTCGTTTGGCTCAGGAACGATTAATTTGATCAAGAATAAAGATAAATGAACGCGTATGAGTTTATTCATGATTGATATCATGAAACCATTTCAAATTTTCAAACATTTAAATGTACTTAGATTAAAAAATAAATCTTTATTCGCGGTCTAAGAGGGCGGTCCCAAAACAACCCGACCTGTTAAAAGTTTTCTTTATTTCTCAATATATCTCCTTTTAGGACGATACAATTATTCCAGCAATATTCAACAGCTTCGATACCATGTTTATAGTAAGAACTGTCTAACTCTTTAAAATATACATCAAGCGCAGACTCTACCTCTTCATTGTTGGCAAATCTTTTACCACCGAGCCATTTTTTAAGGTTTGAAAATAGAAAATATTCCGAAGGAGCTACATCTGGCGAATAAGGTGTGAAATGAATCTGTTCGAACTTTAATTCATGGATTTTGGCCATCGACATAGTGGTGTACTGTCTTGATGATATAACACTTTCTTTTTCGACAAATGCGAACTTCTTTCCTTAATTTCATCACTTACACGCTGCAATAAGTTGGCATAATAGTCGCCGTTGATTGTTTTTCCTTTCTGAAAGTATTCAATAAAAATTATCGCACGCGTATCCCAAAAAAACACACGTCATAACCATACCTGCAGATGGAACTGTTTTCGGCTTCTTTAGAGGCGATTCTCCCATTTCAGTGTACTGTTTTTAATGTTCCTTTATCTCAGGTGTGATGTATGTCTCATTCATGATTACGAATCGACGCAAAAACTTGTCTTATTGCGGTGAAACATCACCAAACATTCTATTGAAGCGCTGTTTTGGTTCTATTGTGAGCAAACGCGACACCCGTCTTGCGGACAGCTTTCTCATTTTCAAATTTTCAGTCAATATGGGATGTATAGCACTTTCTGAAATGCCTGTCATTTCATCTAGTCCAAGCATCTTCAGCCGTCTTAATTGTTTCTGGCGTGGCTACCTCAATTGGTCTACCACTACGGCGTTCACCTAGGCACTCGTACTCGTACTCTGCCACCCAATATTTTATAGTCGTCAACGAAGGAGCAGACCAGCTTAGAGTAGAATCTAGCTCGGCTTTCATTATGGTTGAACTGAGATCTTGTAAATGAAAAAATTGAATTACATAACGGTAACGAATTATTTCTACGTTTACAAATTCACTGAAACCGTTTACTTTCGAAACTTAGGATATATTTTTGATGTGTAAACATCTATATGCGCAGGGGGGTAAATTTCTATTTCACAATACAATAACAAAAACGCTGTGTGACTTATGATTGTATTGGTGAAAAAATTATGATATAACATTGTTTTTTATGCCCCTTTTTTAAAAGCGTCACCTATGTATCACTTATATACGTTTATATTGGGATATTTTTAATGTTTTACATCAAAGGGTTGTTGAATTAGCTGAGATATTTTTTGCTATAAGTGATACATAGATGACGCTTTCTGTTTGATGTTAAAAAATAACATAAAAAAATCTTTAATTTCTAGACGTTTACACATCTTCCCTGTGATCGGACTCACATGGTTTTTAATTGTCATACAGCGTTTTTTGCATTGTAAACAAAAATTTAAAACGTTCCGTGAAATTAAAAAAAAATTAAATAAGATTCTCAGTGTGCCAATTCTAAAAAATTAATAAGATAATAAAAAAAAAAATTCTAATTCTAAATATTTCATTAAAATTTTACGGATATTTACAATTTTCATCTTCAAGTGACGGATAGCTTTTCTACCAAGTGTATGTCTTTATTAATCCAATTAATAATTAAGGTCTACGAGCATTTTTATCCATAATAAACCGTCTCCCGCTGGTTACTTAAGTCTATCCAAAGATGTACTAATTATAATGTGATATTGACACTATGATACTATGCAAATGGGTTTCAAGCACATAAGTGACACCACTAAGTGTGGCCATATCTTCAGGCAGCAAATATACTTTAGCTTTTACGTTTTTATTTTTCATGTAATTGTATTCCATTTCTTCTAACAAAAGATACTTCTCCCAGTTATTAGTAATATAATCTTTATAGCATACTCGTATCATTGCATTTGTCATTTTAGGAAAATTATTATCAGATCCTATTAACACAGTCTTTTCTTCTACATCTTATATTGACACATAATATTAGTTAAATGAAAACAATAGCTTTGTTTAGTACACCATCAACATCTTCTTCTTCTAAATCATCATCAGCCTCATGATTATCAGCATCATCAATTTTCCAAACCAGAAACAAAGACTTTTGAAAGATGATAAATTATTAAAATCTCTGTCCATACACCAGTTTCTCGTTTTTCGGCTCACAGATATAAAAACGAAGAATATCATCAAATTCGGCTGTACCGAAACAAAAAAAAATAAGCAAACAAAAATGTATGTGTATGCATCGCTGATAAATATCTACGTTAATGCACATGTTCCGTTACCTATTAATATTTTTCACTAATTTTAGTTTTTTATATGAAATTTTATCGGAGTATCTTTACACTTTCGTACGTCGTTCCTCAGCTATTAGGTCTAAAGGCTCCAAATTCAATGCCAAACTGCTAAAAGTAATGGCAAACAGTATTATCCGAATTTTTACCAGGTAAATGATTTATTTTGTAAGTGAGTGTAATTTCAACAGGCGGACAGACGGACTGGCGGACATCGTTATATCGACTTGAGTTGTTATGAGGATGAACAATATATTCCTTCTGAGATCGCAAATAATTTTCCGATGCGTTACAAACGAACTGATAAACTGATATATACCCTCTGCACAATGGTATGGAGGGTATAAAAATAGGTGAAATTTTTTTTTTTATTGTACTATTTTAATTAAAGAACAGTATATTTAAATAATGTACCTTACAATATCTCGCAGCAATATTTGTGCCCAGCCGCTTTGCATTTCTTTTTAGATCATTTTTTTTAAACAAAAGAAATCCCGCAAAACCAGGCTGTGGTGTATTATCACTTATGTAAGTTGAGTTGTTTTAGTGAATAGTGCAAATGACACTTATTTTGTTATGGGTGGGCGGAATGTACTGGCAAATGAACATTACTAATTGTTTTTATGTTCAAATAGAAGAAATCAATAGAAGTTGAGATGTATTAGATTAAGATTTGGCGAAAAAAAGTTGATGTTAAAGTTGAGTAGGCTTAAGGTTAAAGTAGCTCTAGTTTAGGATATAAAGGGTTTTCCAACAAGAGGTGTTATTTTGAATCACCCGGTATTTCGGTAGCAGTCACTTTTGAAGCTTTTATTCTTTGACATTTGACAAGTAGAAACTACGTCATTACCAAAAATGGAACGATACACGCTTCAAGAACGCATTGAAATTATTAAAATTCACTACAAAAATGGTGAAAATCTTGCAGTAACAGTTCGCAAAACTAAAGTATTTTTGGGTCGTCGTGAAGCACCTTGTCGGACCGCAATACAGAAATTGGTGGAAAAATTCGACCTGTTAGGACAAGTTAGTGATGTGAAGAATAAAACCCGTGCACGTCGCTCAAGAACAACTGAGAATATTGCTGCTGTAGCCCAAAGTGTTGAAAAAAACCCAGGTTTGTCCATTCCTCGTCGTTCTTTGGAATTGGGTATTCCACAAACGTCATTACAGCGTATTTTGCATAAAGACTTGGGTCTCAAGGCTTATAAAGTTCAGTTAACACAAGACGGCGCTACGTGCCACACAAGCAACGAAACCATTGCTCTTTTACGGGAAAAGTTTCCGGACCGTGTTATCTCTCGAAGAGGTGATCACAATTGGCCACCGAGATCTTGTGATTTAAACCTTGCGATTTCTTCCTTTGGGGCCACGTGAAATACAAAGTCTGCGCCAACAGCCCAGCGTCAATTCAAGACCTCAAAGATAGAATTCGTGAGGCTATCGAGGACATAGGGCAGCGATTTGGTAATGGAAAATTTCATGAAAAGGATATGGTCCTGTAAGCGTCGTCGTGATGGCCATTTGGCTGATGTTGTTTTTCATTATTAACGACATACCTTCCTCTTTTTTATGAAATAAACATCCGATAATTTATCTCAAAAAATGGCATTTTTCTTTGAATACCAAAATAACACCTCCTATTGGAAAACCCTTTATTACGGATATATAAAAAGGAAAAAATTAGAAACCTTACACTTGGATGTTTGCTTAAAATATTCTTTAGAATCTAAGTGTAAATAAGCCGGATGGTATGCCAGAACTGGTGCTTATATACTCCATGCGGGAGTCTTTTGCTATCACTGAAAGGTTGCCAGTCTCCGACCTATCTCTAAAAAGGGTGAGTACCGTCCATTTGCAATCTGCTCTGCGCACTCACGGGTGATAGAGATCATGAGTAATTTCATCTTGTCAACTATCTAGAGGGCAACTCTCTTCCTAAGGGTGGAGAGTATTTCTTCCGGAGAACCCTTTTCTAACGTTAGATTCGATCCATTTACAATTTTGGATATTCCCAAGGCTTTTGGCACGGTACATTAATATACAAAAATTGGCGGTCGATATTGTATTCTCTCGATTTATATCGAGTTTTCCCAGAGACCGCACAGGGACGTGTTGTTATAAATGGTGTCGCATCCAATAAGTTTCAGCTTAATTCAGAGGTACTTAGAAGTTCCGCTCATTCTCCCTGTCTTTTCTCCATCTTCCTAAATGCGCTTCTTAGTTCAATTCTATCTACCCTTGCGCAAATGACAGCAAAATTTTTCATTCATTTCCCTTCAATTGTAGGCCAAGCATTTTTGAGGTTGGGGGCGAAAGGTTGACAATAAATGACACGCTCAATCAAGACCTCTTAAAAATCTCGGAGTTGTGTAAAGGGAATAAGGCTGAATTTTGTGTGCGGAAGAACCAATGGCATTTCCAGAGGCCCATGGATTCATCAATGTCATCTGTGTATGTGGATGGTATAGGTATTGAGGAATCGGATATTCTGGGCATGAGAATTTAATGCGAATTTCATTGGAATAAACATGTTTTTCAAGTGTCGAAAGAAGCATTTATGTGTCTTGGTTTCCAAATTAATTAACCCCTTTAAATCTCCTTAAAATCTTTAGCACTTACATCCGACAGAAAATGGAATACAACTTCCACATATGGGCAGAAGGTGCAAAGTCAATTTTGGAGCTACTGAACCTTGTAAAAAGGAGGGCGTTGATGCACATAAATAACAGTAGGATATCGAGCTCTATTGACTCGTTGAAACATCGTTGAAATGTAGGTTGTGTAACAGTGTTCTTGAAATACTACTATGGGAAATGTTCTTCTGAGATTAACGAACTTATGCCAACTGACCGAGTTTCAGTTCGCTCTACCCGCTTCTCAAGTAGATCACATCCGTTTGGGGTCTATTATCCAATTGACCGCACAACGCATTACAGAGGAAATTCGTTTATCAGCCGAACTAGTTGTATGTGAAATAAACTCCCCGCACAAGTCATTCCTGACAGTTAGGTTAGGTTAGGTTGAGAAGAGGAGCTATGTATACACATAGCTCATATCCGTTGTATTCGGATATATACTTAAGCCAGAAAGTCGGCTTGTTGTGTGCTCTACATCTCCATATTCATCTGGTCATCTAGCCCTATACTAACTTAGAAATTCGTTTTCGTCACCAAATTTCCTAAGTGTTTTCTCGTCAAGCCTAGTAAGATGTCGTTGGATAGATGTCTTTACCTTGTTCCCGCAAATGCAAAGATAGTGTTCTAGGGTTGCATCATCCTTTCCGCAAGCTCCACATGTGGCCGATACCGCCGTCCTATAGGTATAGATGAGCCCTCAGTTCAGAGTGTGCAGTGAGGATGCCAATAACTCTACTAAGTTCCCTTCTACTCAGACTAAGGATTTCCCTAGGCTTCCAAGTTTTGGGAGTGTCCTATAATAACTTCGTAACCCTATCCACGTCAGTTCCCTCCCAGATTGATGCATGCGAACTGGTCGCCCAGCTCGAAAGTTTCAATTCGAGAGACTTGAAAGGTATCGGGTTTTCCAAATTGGCTCCAGGAAAGAACCCTTCCTGGCCAGTGCTTCAGTAATCTCCTTTTACATTATACCACTGTGTTCTAGGATCCAAACGATTTCAAGTGTGCCCCTTATGGTGCAGTTTGCAATCTCCTCCTTGCACTTGAGGACAGTCTTTGATCTGTTTTTTTTTCGAGGATATCGCCCTGATAGCTGCTAGACACTGTCCGTAAATATTTTCACGTCTCCGGGACTTGGGATTCCCTGTGTGTTAGTGGATCTAATACATTGCGTTATCGCGACCAATACAGCCTGAAAGACAGAGTTGTGGTCAGGAAGGCTGAGGTATTTACCAGTACAACGGTCCTCATCATAGAAACCTATGCCAGTCTTACCATGCAGACTAGATCCGTCCGTATAGTAATGTGACCCTGGAAGGTTTTGTAGGATATTCCCGTTTAACCAGCTTTCCCTGTCAGGTACCCGTATACTGCAGGGTGTGTTTGTCGACACTTCCGCGATTCTATCACAGCTAATATCCATTGTGTTACATCCCGTTATTTGGTACAAAATTTAAAATTAAATTTAAGGCAAATATCCACAAACACTACTACCTCTTTCCTCTTTCCCATAACTTGTTTTCCTGAGATCAACACATCCCCTGAGTGTTGATTAATAATAATAACAAAAACGATATCAGACATTTTAATATTACCAAATTCACTTTTAGTATTAAACCAGTTTAAGATATTAACCTGAAATGTGACACAGATGCCAAGAACGGTACTATTAACCTGAAAAAAAAGAAAAAGGGATAATCCGCAGTGTTAAAATTGAAAACTTATTCATTCATTTGAGCACAATATAATTTCTTCTAAAAATTATTAAAAATCAATAAATTAATACATTTGAAAAGCCTGATTTTAAAGAAAACAATTTTCTTATTCTAGACAGTTTTACAAATTTCCTCCGGTAGCTTTGCAATGATATATAATGAAATCAACTAAAATGTTAAATTCAGATTAATTTGAAAAAAAAAATTACTGTGTCCATAAGTCAGTAAACTTATACGCAACATTTGGCAGGAAGGGTTGCACACCTACTTTGTAGCATATTAGTGTCACTACATAAATTCTGATCCGCTTCCAACAATTATTAAATAACACTCATACGTTCTGTTGAACATTTCATAGAAAGTGTGGTTATGATGGCTGCTTTAAATGTAAAGTTTTATTAACAAACAACTACAACCACCGGGCGCAAATAATTTATTATTCATATATCCTTATGTATGTATGTATTTAAATATCACTTATGACAGATGTGTGAGGGAATGCTTATTTTTATATTTTATTACCTTAAGTCAAACACAGCCAGCACATAAGTAAAACACCTGAAAAAGAAAAAAAAATATATATAAGATGACAGCATAAATATGAAATATGTTTGCCATAAAAAGCATAAATAGCAATAACATACATAAAATGCAGACTTCTACAGCTTTTGTATTAATTGGCACCTTTTTGGAGAAATAAATTTATATATAATTGTACTACAACTCACCATATGTGTATATATATATGTAAGTATGTACACCCTGGTGCAATATTTTAGCCGCACCTAATTTTTGAGAAGTTTTTATTTTTGCAGGTGTATTTAAAACAATCTAATGATCAAAACTTTAAAGCAATATTAAAACATCTTAAAATAAATTGATTTTATTCAACATTTTAACAAAAATTTTGTTTCTTTTTATGGTTCAAAATTTAAACCGCTATTCGAAAAACTATAATTACAATTAAAATAAAAAATATTATGAATTGAATTTGAGATGAGCTCAAAAATTCGCTGTGGCATACTATTTACAAGGTCTAAACGAACATCATTTGCGATTGTCCCCCAAACTTCTATTTTCTTGGCTTTGAGGTCCTCAATCGTAATATTTGCTTATTGCTGCAAAAATTTTGGCATACCATGATTCCCCAGTGGTTTTCATGGGATACTGATCAGAAGAACAGGCGGCTAATGAGGTATATTGTGTGCCTCTAACCACATGCAAGTCTGGGTACTGATGAGTCGACAGCGGAAAAGCATAGTTTTCTTCAAAAATAAGGGTTTGAGATAAGTCTGGAGAAACGAATGCGCCCCATACCATCAGAGACTTACCACAAAAATTTCTTTTGAAAAAATTTCTTCAGTAGGAATTGTAACCATTCGATCCAACTAAGTTAGCAAAAAACAAACGGCGCATTACTGAAGACTGTTGTTACGCGATTTACTATCCAGTGGGACACATTTAAAACACATTCATGAGCCATTTGCTGGCGCTTATGACAATCTTGCATTTTCTTTGTACTGAAAGTTTGGATATTATTTCAATTTTTTTTTTTATTTTGTTAGTAGTTTTTATTTTGTTCGGACTACCTTGTCAGACCAGCTTATTTTTCGTTTTTAATATTTATTCAGTCAAAGAGTAAATAAAAAAAACTAATTTTTTGACTTAAATTGAATGAAATCGATATAGGTCGTATGAATATTTTGGGCTATTTTAAATATGGGAAAATCAAAGATTCGTCGATTTGTGCAATAATATCCCCAGAAAGGTGAAAAAAAATCCACAAAAATTCGGGAAAACGCCCCCTGGCAGATTGGATTTCCCGACCCAAAAACCCCTGATATACACACTGTCAATAATTTTTTACATTTGAATGAGTATTATGGAAAATATCATGAAAATATCTTCATCGAAATTGTGGCAGGCTCGAAAATGATTTTAGAGGTATGGTTCCTTGGCCAAATATACTTGTTATGGCCCATAGTGCCAGAATCGCAAAGAGATTTTTTCGGCCCCCTACAATTTGACCCACCCTAATATATATATGGGGCGCTTCATGTCAAGTCATCCAACTTTTGAAATCGATGTCTTCCGATCGGGATGAAATTTCCACCAAAATTAGTCCTACTGGATAGAAGCTTAGACACAATTTTTCAACAAGATAGGTCCAGAACTCTCTGAGTTAGAGAAGCTCAAAATTTGACATTTTGACCAAAAGGGTGTTTTTTCTCATCCATATAACTTTTTACCTATTGTTCTTAGCAAAATTTGTCCCAAATAGTTAAGATAGCTATTTCTTCAGTCTTTCGGGAAAAAAAAATTAAAAAATATAAACAAATTTTTTTTGGTCGCTTAGTGGGATGCAAGTGGGATATCTATGAAATGAAATGTTTTATATCTCAAGAATTCTAATTGTCTCTAAAACCTTAAAGATAAAGCATATACTGAGAAACTAGACAAATTAACCTTTCCGATGGTATGTAACACACCTAACAAAATTTCGTACCTTCGATACGGTAATTCCCGCAATGTGTTAATCTCAGGAAAAAAATATCACTTTTTTGCTATAGAAATGTTGAAAAATTATTTTTTTTATTTATTTGTAATAATAATTAAATTAATATACGAGTATCTATCCGGCCGATTTCCTTATTTTTTTTTTTAATGAAAAGTATTTAGACACAGATATGTCATCAATCATTGAAATTTACTCAACCTCCCACTCAAGTTATACTCAAACGCGATTCTTCCCTGTACTTTTTTTATGGGACAAATTCACTCAAGCAATTCGAATTCTCATAGCTCCTCTTCTGACGAATGGATCTTGATCGTTTTACTCTCAGAACACTCAATGGATCAAGCTCTTTTATTTGAGCTATTAACTGCTTAAATTCGTTGAGTTTGCACAATCATTTTTACATTCAATTTTTGCAAGATTTTTTCAATAGTTTCCTTCACTCAAACCTCTATAACTAGATTTCTTATTAATGCAGGCTGTAGACACAAGTCTAAGAACACTCAGTAGATCAAGCTCTTTCTTTTGAGGTATTAACTGTTTAAATTCGTTGAGATTGAGGAAACTTACGCGTGCACAATTAACTTCACATTATACAACACGAAAGTTAACGTACAGATTTCATCTATAATATTAATAGGCTAGGCGATTTCTTGTGACGGATGTTTGGTTCTACCGTTTTATCCCGATTTTGACCAAACGTATATTATTTGAAAGGTATTTCTTTTTAGTCGATTTGCATATTTACAGATTTTGAAATATTTTTCTTCATTTTGAGTAAATTGTATTTAAAGTTGCTACTAACGCATACATAAAATTATATAATGCTATGTGTGTGTTTATTTCATTTGTTAATGTGTTTGTAATAAAAATGAGTTCGCTTTTTGTGTTGATTTGTGAATTGGCTATAATTGATTAGCATACTTTAAGGGTCTTTATTTAATGAAAAAATAAAATTTCCTAAAATTAGCGCTAGAATTTCGAGGGCTGGAATCTGCTAGTTACAATAAATGCATAACACATACCCTGTGTTGAATTGTGAATTGCCAAAAATTTGAATACCTTTAGGTGGCCTTTATTTCTGTGTGTTCAACAAATATTTATAATGAAATAAACTTAATGAATTAAATAGATTAAAAAACATTGAAAGAAATAAATTGAATGATAAAATAAAATTTCCTAGAATTTGCACTCGAATTTCGAAGGCTGGGCTCTGCTAGTAATAGTTATAAAAATAAATAAATAAATTAATAAAATTTAATCTTAATCACATTATTATACCGATCGACTCAGAATCACTTTCTGAGTCGATTTGGCGAAGTTCCTTCGTCAGTCCGTCTGTGTGTACACATAAACCTTGTAATCAAACTACACGTCGCAAATATGAATATGTTTTGATGAAGTTTAGTAAAAAAGCTTCTATAGGCCATTGAACAATGAACGCTATTGAAACTGCTGCAAATTGGTTCATGTTCAGGCCTAGTCCCCATACAAATGACCCCTATGAGTAAAATAGCCATAATATACAAATTATCATATAGATCTCGGTCAAACTGGGTTGGTGTAGATGAAGCTAATTCCCAATCTTCACTTGAATCTGTAAAAAAAAAAAAAATATTTGGTTTTATATGTTTTTGCAAAAAAAAAATAAGTTTAATTATAAAATATGGTCAGTATCGGTCAATTTTTCGACCTAGTCCCCATATAAATATTGCATCCATATGAACTTTTTAATATCCGAAGCTTATTTTTTATAACTAGTTGGTCCTAGGAGATAAGGTCTCTAAACGCGTTGTCTAGATCGACTATAATTTCCTTACTTACATTATTATAACAAAGTTACACTGTGGAACATTTTCCGACCATTGTCTGGGTCCAACTCAGGGTGAAATTACTAGGTCAGTATAGTAAAGCCTCTAAAGTCTCAACTCAAGAACCATTGATGATTTCTCATTTTATTCTTTAGCAAAATTGTAGCTAAAACTTAAATAAATAATTGTTATTTATATCGCCATGTGAAAAATAGAAACAAGAATGTTAAACAAGAATGTTAAATTCGGCTGTGCGGAATCTTTGATAGCCTTCACATCGGTTTTACGTGTACGTTAATATCTGGACTTATTGCACCATTTATAACAAATGTAAACAAAATATTTTAAAGAGCAATAATTTCAACAAACACACTGAATTCTTAAAACTTTTTAAAGGTGTCTTAATTTTTTTGGACATATCTAGGCACAAAGATTCCCGATTCACCCCATTTTCAATAACAACCTGCTCGTAATAATGGCAAACAATATTGTCATAATTGTGCCCAGGTAAATCGTTTATGCAGTGGTGTGGAGGGTATAAAACATATGTAAACAAACATAGCTCAGGCCAACAAACACATATTTTTATTTTCATATCAATTATGTGTGTTTCTAAATTTTGTACGGTGCCGAAAACAAACATGACGTATTTTTGGATTGAAACACACATAAACCACACAGATTCGAGAGTAGCTTTATTTTATGTTCGTCTTCTTGCACGTGTATTGCTAAAAAACAGAACATGTTCTTGAACGCGTACATCTAAAAATTAAAACATTATCCACTCGCAATCGAAAAAATCTTAAACACCCTATAATAACGACAAAAATTGTTTTAACCAAATTTATTTAAAAAATCTAAAATAATTCATTAGCAGTTATAAAAAAATAAAAATTAAAAGATAATAATAAAAATAAAAAACTAAAATTACAAAGATAGTAATTAAATAGAAAACAGAGAAATTTTATATGTTGTTTATCACTTAATTTCGTTTTTCCGATCGCGAGTGGATAATGTTTTAATTTTTAGAACTACGCGTTCAAGAACATGTTCTGTTTTTAGCATTACTCGTACAAGAAGACAAACTTAAAGTAAAGCTACACCCGAATCTGTGTGGTTTATGTGTGTTTGAAACAAACAAAAAATACGTGATAGAAAAATGTTCGTGTGATTGGGTTCGGCACCGTACAAAATTTGGAAACACATATAATTGATATGAAAATAAAAATATGTGTTGGCTGCTTTAGAACCGAACATTGTGTGTTTGGTGTGCGTATTTTCTGAACCTTGGTATAAAATACTGATATCACTCATACGTATATACCTCTCCAACTATACTAATAAATAATAATCATACGCCCTCAGTGATAAATTCGGCTATGCCGAATCTTTGATACCCTCCTCTCAACATTACAACCAATGTTGGTACTTGTTTTTTAAAAAAACGTCGTTTTTTAAGAAAAGTAATTTTCTAAAAAAGTACTTCTCTAAGAAAGTTAATTTTTTAGTAAAATTTCCGTTTCTAAATTTACTTTTTTTAAAGGTTACTTCTTAAAAATAGGGTACTCTAAAAAAATTACTTTTGGATAAAATATTTTATAAAAGGTACTTTAAAAAAAGCATTGTTCAAAAGGGTGCTTTTTAAAGAAAGGGCACATTTAAAAAATGGTACTAGTTTAATAAAAAGGCTACTTTAAGAAAGGTGTTTTTTTACAGGGTACTTTTTAAAAAAAATTTTCTTTTTTAAAATAAAGGGTATTCTTAACAAAGTTACTTTTTTATAAAAAGTATACTTTTTATAAAAAAAAAAAAGTTCTTGGTTATAAAAAGCGTACTTTAAAAAAAAAATTATACTCATTTAAAAAAAGTGGTACCTTAAAGGAATTGTAGCTTTTAACAAAAGGGTAATTAAAAAAGGGTACTTTTTTAAAACAAAACTTTCTTTTTTAATAAAGAGGACTTCGTAAAAGGGTACTTTTAAAAAAAAATTGTTTTTCAAAAGACATATTACTTTGTTAAAAAGATTTACTTCTATAAAAAGGGGACTTTTTTAAAAAAATTTCTTTTTTTTAAATTTACTTTTTTTAAAAAAGTTACTGTTTAAAAAAGGTACAGAAGAGGCCATTTTTTTAAAGGTAACTTTTAAGAATAATACTTTTTTTTAAAAAGTGTACTTTTTTAAAAAAGGGACTTAAAAAAATCTTGTTTTAAAAAAGGTAACTTTTTAAGATAATGTACTTCTGTAAAAAAAGTGCTTTTAAAAAAAATTTCTAATGGAAAAAATATTCGATATATATTTTTTTTATTAAAGGCCACCCTAATATAAATATCCGATTTTGATGATTTTAAAAAGCAATTCTTCAGGAATGTTAATGAACGATTTTATGCAAAAGGAAGTGTCTGGCTTGGTTATTGAGGGTGTCATAGTGATTTCCACAGACAGACTGATAGATCAACTGCCTTTTTTAAGGATCAAGAAAATATATGGCTCTGGGGCCTCCGGAATTCTTTTAGATGTGTTACAAACGGAATGACCAACCTGCACGGTGGTGTGGGGAAAGGGGAAAATATGACTATTTTTTGAAGCTTTCATTCGATAAAATTAGTTCAACTTGATTAACTGAAACTATTTGCTGATAAATGAAATGAGAAATCATCAACGGTTCTTGAGTTCTAGCTGTAAACCTAAGCAAACAAGCATCAAGATAAGGAAAAATTTTAAATGGCCATAAAAAAGTTTAGCCGCAGAAAGCCAACTCCTTCGGAGGTTTTACTAAAAAGAGCATGCATCTATAATATTGCACCACAGTGTATATGTATATAAACGCGGAATATTTAATATTTTTTAAGCCCTATCACAACGGTAGTCTTTTGAATACTCTTAAAAATCCACAAGGAATAATAAAGAATATTTTATTTTTTAAAAAATTAATTTTAGTCAACTTGGAATTGAAAAGCTCATCCCTTTTCTTTAACTTACACAAAGTTCATTTTCTTGTTACCATTTATCAAACCACTTTTCTATGCCCTCTTAACAGCAAAAGATTATATGCGGTTTTCAGTTTATGTCTCTAAAATACTCCAGTATATGACTGTAGATTTTGCCAAAAACTTTCATAATTTGTTTTGCTACATACTCGTACATACTCGCACTTGTGCATATATTTTGTGTAGGGCTACTCGAAATATTTTCGTATTACATATTTGAAGCTAAGAGCTCTTCTTATTCCCTTTTTTTTTTTGGTGCAAATAAAAGTTTTCTATGTTTGTTACTACCACTTCGCTTTGTATTTTTGTATAATTTTATTATTATACAAGCACGTACTTATTTAACAAATTTATGTTGGTTGTTGTTTTTGCAAGAATTTGTTTTTTAAATCGCCGACACAAGTGTTTGTTGGCATTTTTTTTCTTTTTTTTTTTTGAGACTTTTGTTTAAATAAGACTATTTTTTCTTGTCATAAATTTAACATAAATTTATGTTAAATTTATATTAGGCTAAAATGTAATGATGTTACCAACCAAAAAAGGAAACAAATAACAAGAGAAGAAGTTGTAATAAATTATATTCAAAATCATATGTTTTTATGTTACAACAAAAATATGATGATATTTTTGTGGTTTTTCTTTTTTCGTATTACTCGTATTTACGTTGAACCATCCTTCTGTGGTTATTTTCATTAAGGAAAGTTTTTGTAAAGCCAAAGTTTTAGGTTAAACTAAATTATGTCGGTTGCGAACAAATGTGTTTGTAATTTAAAAATAATAAAAAAAAGTTTTTAAGAAATAGAACATATGCAAATTATAAAATTGTTAATTAAACTTGCTAAATTTAAAATTAAGCAGTTTTCTTCTTAAGCTAAAGAAAAAATTATGAGAAAATAATGTTCATTTTTGGATTTATTTGTAAAATTTTACAGTATTTTATTTTTTACAAGATGTATTGCTGAAAAAAGTTAAAACAAGTGAAATGTTTTATTGAATTGTTATATTCAAATAATAAAGTTGAATTTAAAAATGTCTGAATTTTAAAAGCTGTTTTCACACACCTGGGCGCCATTGGGAAACTGCTGAAAAATAATCTCCACAAAAGTGAGTATAAAGTTTAATAGCACTATATAACAGGTTTCAATAAAATCGCTAAAGGAATTTTGATTCAAGCAATTTTTCATGAAAACTTAATAGAATTATTTTTAATTTTCTACATACATATTTTTCGATTTTAAAGTACTCAGTACACCCCATCGAAAGATAAAAATAAAAAATTTTTGGAGCGGTTTTCGAGTCAAAGCCATTTTTTTGTTAGTTTTATGTTCACTTTTAACAGTGGAATAGGGTAGATATATAGGTTTGTCATTCCGTTTATAACGCATCGAAAAACTAATTTCCGACCCCATGAAGTGTATATATTCTTGATCCTTATCACAGCTCGTCTGTCTGTTCGATGTTCGTCTGTCCGTCTGTCTGTTGAAATCACGCTCATTCACAAAATAAACCATTTACCTGGGTACAGTTACGATAATATCATTTTTCATTATTCCCAACAGGTTGGTATTTAAAATGGGGTAAATCGGGCATTATTGTGCTTAGATACGAGCAAAAATATGTAGACACCGCTAAAAAGAACAAAAAAGACAGTGTTTGTTAGCTGTAATATTTTAGTAGTTGAACATAAATGTTGTACAACATCATTCACAGTTCACAAAACCCACATAAAAAATGATGCAATCATACCAACAAACGCAACCACCATGACCTATGTTAGTTATATTGTCACATATTTTTTATCGTTATCACGATATAATAAAAAAAAACTGTAAATATAAAAGAAAAAATATAATCCCCAATGAAGAACGAAAAATGAAAAATGTAAAATTAAAAATTAAAAATTAAAAATTAAAAATTAAAAATTAAAAATTAAAAATTAAAAATTAAAAATTAAAAACTAAAAATTAAAAATTAAAAATTAAAAATTAAAAATTAAAAATTAAAAATTAAAAATTAAAAATTAAAAATTAAAAATTAAAAATTAAAAATTAAAAATTAAAAATTAAAAATTAAAAATTAAAAATTAAAAATTAAAAATTAAAAATTAAAAATTAAAAATTAAAAATTAAAAATTAAAAATTAAAAATTAAAAATTAAAAATTAAAAATTAAAAATTAAAAATTAAAAATTAAAAATTAAAAATTAAAAATTAAAAATTAAAAATTAAAAATTAAAAATTAAAAATTAAAAATTAAAAATTAAAAATTAAAAATTAAAAATTAAAAATTAAAAATTAAAAATTAAAAATTAAAAATTAAAAATTAAAAATTAAAAATTAAAAATTAAAAATTAAAAATAAAAAATTAAAAATTAAAAATTAAAAATTAAAAATTAAAAATTAAAAATTAAAAATTAAAAATTAAAAATTAAAAATTAAAAATTAAAAATAAAAATTAAAAATTAAAAATTAAAAATTAAAAATAAAAAATTAAAATTAAAAATTAAAAATTAAAAATTAAAACTTAAAAATTTAAAATTAAAAATTAAAAATTAAAAATTAAAAATTAAAAATTAAAAATTAAAAATTAAAAATTAAAAATTAAAAATTAAAAATTAAAAATTAAAAATTAAAAATTAAAAATTAAAAATCAAAAATTAAAAATTAAAAATTAAAAGTTAAAAATTAAAAATTAAAAATTAAAAATTAAAAATTAAAAATTAAAAATTAAAAATTAAAAATTAAAAATTAAAAATTAAAAGTAAAAAATTAAAAATTAAAAATAAAAAATTAAAAATTAGAAATTAAAAATTCAAAATTCAAAATTCAAAATTCAAAATACAAAATTCAAAATTCAAAATTAAAAATAAAAAATAAAAAATAAAAAATTAAAAATTAAAAATTAAAAATTAAAAATTAAAAATTAAAAATTAAAAATTAAAAATTAAAAATTAAAAATTAAAAATTAAAAATTAAAAATTAAAAATTAAAAATTAAAAATTAAAAATTAAAAATTAAAAATTAAAAATTAAAAATTAAAAATTAAAAGTAAAAAATTAAAAATTAAAAATAAAAAATTAAAAATTAGAAATTAAAAATTCAAAATTCAAAATTCAAAATTCAAAATACAAAATTCAAAATTCAAAATTAAAAATAAAAAATAAAAAATAAAAAATTAAAAATTAAAAATTAAAAATTAAAAATTAAAAATTAAAAATTAAAAATTAAAAATTAAAAATTAAAAATCAAAAATTAAAAATTAAAAATTAAAAGTTAAAAATTAAAAATTAAAAATTAAAAATTAAAAATTAAAAATTAAAAATTAAAAATTAAAAGTAAAAAATTAAAAATTAAAAATAAAAAATTAAAAATTAGAAATTAAAAATTCAAAATTCAAAATTCAAAATTCAAAATTCAAAATACAAAATACAAAATTCAAAATTCAAAATTAAAAATAAAAAATAAAAAATAAAAAATTAAAAATTAAAAATTAAAAATTAAAAATTAAAAATTAAAAATTAAAAATTAAAAATTAAAAATTAAAAATTAAAAATTAAAAATTTTAAATTAAAAATTAAAAATTAAAAATTAAAAATTAAAAATTAAAAATTAAAAATTAAAAATTAAAAATTAAAAATTAAAAATTAAAAATTAAAAATTAAAAATTAAAAATTAAAAATTAAAAATTAAAAATTAAAAATTAAAAATTAAAAATTAAAAATTAAAAATTAAAAATTAAAAATTAAAAATTAAAAATTAAAAATTAAAAATTAAAAATTAAAAATTAAAAATTAAAAATTAAAAATTAAAAATTAAAAATTAAAAATTAAAAATTAAAAATTAAAAATTAAAAATTAAAAATTAAAAATTAAAAATTAAAAATTAAAAATTAAAAATTAAAAATTAAAAATTAAAAATTAAAAATTAAAAATTAAAAATTAAAAATTAAAAATTAAAAATTAAAAATTAAAAATTAAAAATTAAAAATTAAAAATTAAAAATTAAAAATTAAAAATTAAAAATTAAAAATTAAAAATTAAGAATAAAAAATTAAAAATTAAGAATAAAAAATTAAAAATTAAAAATTAAAAATTAAAAATTAAAAATTAAAAATTAAAAATTAAAAATTAAAAATTAAAAATTAAAAATTAAAAATTAAAAATTAAAAATTAAAAATTAAAAATTAAAAATTAAAAATTAAAAATTAAAAATTAAAAATTAAAAATTAAAAATTAAAAATTAAAAATTAAAAATTAAAAATTAAAAATTAAAAATTAAAAATTAAAAATTAAAAATTAAAAATTAAAAATTAAAAATTAAAAATTAACAATTAAAAATTAAAAATTAAAAATTAAAAATTAAAAATTAAAAATTAAAAATTAAAAATTAAAAATTAAAAATTAAAAATTAAAAATTAAAAATTAAAAATTAAAAATTAAAAATTAAAAATTAAAAATTAAAAATTAAAAATTAAAAATTAAAAATTAAAAATTAAAAATTAAAAATTAAAAATTAAAAATTAAAAATTAAAAATTAAAAATTAAAAATTAAAAATTAAAAATTAAAAATTAAAAATTAAAAATTAAAAATTAAAAATTAAAAATTAAAAATTAAAAATTAAAAATTAAAAATTAAAAATTAAAAATTAAAAATTAAAAATTAAAAATTAAAAAATTAAAAATTAAAAATTAAAAATTAAAAATTAAAAATTAAAAATTAAAGATTAAAAATTAAAAATTAAAAATTAAAAATTAAAAATTAAAAATTAAAAATTAAAAATTAAAAATTAAAAATTAAAAATTAAAAGTAAAAAATTAAAAATTAAAAATAAAAAATTAAAAATTAGAAATTAAAAATTCAAAATTCAAAATTCAAAATTCAAAATTCAAAATACAAAATTCAAAATTCAAAATTAAAAATAAAAAATAAAAAATAAAAAATTAAAAATTAAAAATTAAAAATTAAAAATTAAAAATTAAAAATTAAAAATTAAAAATTAAAAATTAAAAATTAAAAATTAAAAATTAAAAATTAAAAATTAAAAATTAAAAATTAAAAATTAAAAATTAAAAATTAAAAGTAAAAAATTAAAAATTAAAAATAAAAAATTAAAAATTAGAAATTAAAAATTCAAAATTCAAAATTCAAAATTCAAAATACAAAATTCAAAATTCAAAATTAAAAATAAAAAATAAAAAATAAAAAATTAAAAATTAAAAATTAAAAATTAAAAATTAAAAATTAAAAATTAAAAATTAAAAATTAAAAATTAAAAATTAAAAATTAAAAATTAAAAATTAAAAATTAAAAATTAAAAATTAAAAATCAAAAATTAAAAATTAAAAATTAAAAGTTAAAAATTAAAAATTAAAAATTAAAAATTAAAAATTAAAAATTAAAAATTAAAAATTAAAAATTAAAAATTAAAAATTAAAAATTAAAAGTAAAAAATTAAAAATTAAAAATAAAAAATTAAAAATTAGAAATTAAAAATTCAAAATTCAAAATTCAAAATTCAAAATTCAAAATACAAAATTCAAAATTCAAAATTAAAAATAAAAAATAAAAAATAAAAAATTAAAAATTAAAAATTAAAAATTAAAAATTAAAAATTAAAAATTAAAAATTAAAAATTAAAAATTAAAAATTAAAAATTAAAAATTAAAAATTAAAAATTAAAAATTAAAAATTAAAAATTTTAAATTAAAAATTAAAAATTAAAAATTAAAAATTAAAAATTAAAAATTAAAAATTAAAAATTAAAAATTAAAAATTAAAAATTAAAAATTAAAAATTAAAAATTAAAAATTAAAAATTAAAAATTAAAAATTAAAAATTAAAAATTAAAAATTAAAAATTAAAAATTAAAAATTAAAAATTAAAAATTAAAAATTAAAAATTAAAAATTAAAAATTAAAAATTAAAAATTAAAAATTAAAAATTAAAAATTAAAAATTAAAAATTAAAAATTAAAAATTAAAAATTAAAAATTAAAAATTAAAAATTAAAAATTAAAAATTAAAAATTAAAAATTAAAAATTAAAAATTAAAAATTAAAAATTAAAAATTAAAAATTAAAAATTAAAAATTAAAAATTAAAAATTAAAAATTAAAAATTAAAAATTAAAAATTAAAAATTAAAAATTAAAAATTAAAAATTAAAAATTAAAAATTAAAAATTAAAAATTAAAAATTAAAAATTAAAAATTAAAAATTAAAAATTAAAAATTAAAAATTAAAAATTAAAAATTAAAAATTAAAAATTAAAAATTAAAAATTAAAAATTAAAAATTAAAAATTAAAAATTAAAAATTAAAAATTAAGAATAAAAAATTAAAAATTAAAAATTAAAAATTAAAAATTAAAAATTAAAAATTAAAAATTAAAAATTAAAAATTAAAAATTAAAAATTAAAAATTAAAAATTAAAAATTAAAAATTAAAAATTAAAAATTAAAAATTAAAAATTAAAAATTAAAAATTAAAAATTAAAAATTAAAAATTAAAAATTAAAAATTAAAAATTAAAAATTAAAAATTAAAAATTAAAAATTAAAAATTAAAAATTAAAAATTAAAAATTAAAAATTAAAAATTAAAAATTAAAAATTAAAAATTAAAAATTAAAAATTAAAAATTAACAATTAAAAATTAAAAATTAAAAATTAAAAATTAAAAATTAAAAATTAAAAATTAAAAATTAAAAATTAAAAATTAAAAATTAAAAATTAAAAATTAAAAATTAAAAATTAAAAATTAAAAATTAAAAATTAAAAATTAAAAATTAAAAATTAAAAATTAAAAATTAAAAATTAAAAATTAAAAATTAAAAATTAAAAATTAAAAATTAAAAATTAAAAATTAAAAATTAAAAATTAAAAATTAAAAATTAAAAATTAAAAATTAAAAATTAAAAATTAAAAATTAAAAATTAAAAATTAAAAATTAAAAATTAAAAATTAAAAATTAAAAATTAAAAATTAAAAATTAAAAATTAAAAATTAAAAATTAAAAATTAAAAATTAAAAATTAAAAATTAAAAAATTAAAAATTAAAAATTAAAAATTAAAAATTAAAAATTAAAAATTAAAGATTAAAAATTAAAAATTAAAAATTAAAAATTAAAAATTAAAAATTAAAAATTAAAAATTAAAAATTAAAAATTAAAAATTAAAAATAAAAAAATTAAAAATTAATAAATTAAAAATTAAAAATTAAAAAAAATTAAAAATTAAAAAAAATTAAAAATTAAAAAAAAAAATTGTTTTGTTTTTCTTTTATTGAACGGCTTTAAAACTAATTTTTGAAATTCAATTAAAGGATTAATTATTTAGTATAAAAAAATTAGTTAGAAAAAAAACGATAAAAATATTTTTAATAAAATCAAAAAATTTTAAAAATTTATAAAATTTTTTAGTTGAAAACTTTAATTTTGATTTAAGCAAGGGTATACGAATTTAACTTTCTACCAAACTGATGAGCTGTATAAACTGTCTTGCAGAATATAGAACAATTTTTAAGACAGATATGCTAGGGTTTTTGCACTATCAAAAGTAGAAGCATATGATCCTGAGCTTGATTAATCAATAAAAAAAAAAATATAAATTCAAAAAAATTAAAGAAAGAAATTTTCCAAAGGAAAAAAATTTAAGAAACATTTAAATAACTAAATTTTTAAATTTTTAAACCGTCAAAAAATAAACTCCCACAAAATTGCTTTACTTTTTAAATATATCGAATAAAAACAAACGTTACAAAACATTTGAAATTTATATAAAAAAAATTCTAACGTTTTATACAAATCTCAAACATTTTATTAAGCTTCGTTTTAGAGTTCATACTTTAGTATAGAACATATATATATATTTTTTTTTTAATTTCATTAAGCCACCAACCACAGTTTAATGAATGGCAGCAAAAGTGCTCGTATGTTAAGAAAAAAAATTCCATATAAAACTTCATTAACCTAATTTAAATATTCTCACGTTGCTACTGCTGAAAACGCAATCCCTTTATATTAACTGATATCATAAATTACACAAAAGAATAAAATTTATACTCCTCGTATGTATGAAGAATTTTTACAAAATCACCATGTAAACGGAGTTACGTTGAGCTGTTTGAACTCTATATAAATTAAGTGAGCACAGAAAGTATGCAGATTCGTAAATAGAATAAAAATATAAAACATTGCAAGGCCAAGATTTGATTTAAAACTATTTGAAGCAACTAACAAAAAAGAGGTTTCTACACAATTAAATTTTAACATAAACGAAAGATTCTTATTTCTTTTATATTTGCGATATTACTCGAGCAAATTGTACCCATGATGTACATTAATGCTATAAAAGTAACTATATAACAATAATATTAAATCATTTTATCAACGTTTCACAGACTACTAAACAAACAGTTTACCAAAAAAAAAAGTAAATAAAAAAAAAACTACAACAAAGTTAAATGAAATAAAAAACAGAATAAACCTCCCTAAGGTATGCTATACGAGTAAAATTTTACAACGAGACATTTAAGTTAAAAAAAGTAAAAAAAAAATATGTTCAAACTAGATCATACTAAAATAAAAATGTAGTTTGCAATAATTCACAGAATTTTTTTTTTGTACATTTTTTATTTTCTGTATAATTTTAAATATAAAAATATTTGTGAAACATCATTTAGCAAAAATGAACTAGCAGAAATGATGTCAACAATTTTTATTTATTATTTTTTTAATTGGTAGCAAATTTAAATTGCTTCATAAATTTTTAATTTCAATTTGTCAACAGTAATTAATTGGTAATGGCGTCAAAAAACATCAAACGAGGTTACTATAAACCAAAACAAAAGGAATTTACCGTAATTAATAATAATTTAGTGGCATAAATAATTCAAGCATCATAAAATTATTGTAACTTTATTTTGTGAAACTTATTTTCATTCGCTACAATAGAAAAACTAATTTTTCAAAATTTTAATTTGCAAGAATTAAATACAATAACTATTTTCGCTTTAATGATGTTTCTATTCATTATTACATATTTTTGTTTAAAACTTATAAAATGTTTATATAAGTTTATTCAGTTGAATGTGAAAGCAAACCCCCATAATGATTTTAACAATTTACAAAACGTAACTTTTTCCAGTCTCTTGACATTCTCCCCAATTTAAATAAAAAAAGAATATATTTCTTCTATGCCCTGTTTAAAATCCACCTTGAGAGCTACAATGACATCATTATAATTTAGAAACAAGTAAGAAAATTATAGTCGGTCTAGACCGACTATACGATACCCTATACCATGCGTTTAGAAACCCTATCTCTTAGGCCCAACTAACTGGACATAGAAAATAAGCAAAAACCAAATTTGAGTGGGATTTTTATTAGTTTTTTTGGCTGCAGATATTAAAAAGTTCATATCGGATGCTAGGGACTAGGTCCAAAAATGGACCGATCCTGATCATGTTTGGTAAAGTCTCTTGTATTTTGCAAAAATATATACAAACCAAATCTGAGAAGAATCAGTGCAATATTTTTGTTTTTTAATAGATTTAAGTGAAGATCGGGAAGTAGCCCTATATGGGGCCAAAGGGATCATTTTTGGACTACTCATTAATGGATGTAATGAACGCATACAAACCCAATTTGAGTAAGATCTATATGACAATTTGGATCTTATGGAAATTTATGTCGATTTCATATGGGTAATTTGTATGGGGGCTAGGTCTGAACATGGACCGATTCTCACCAATTTCAATAGCGTTCATCCCATGGCCGACAAAAGCTTATATATCAAATTTCATCAAAATATATTTATATTTGCGACCTGCAGTTTGATTACAAGCTTTACATGGACACACAGACGGACGGACGGACGGACGGACGGACATTGTTAAATCAACTCAGAAAGTGATTCTGATTCGATCGGTATAATTAAAGATGGGTCTAGGTCAAATATTTTTGGTTGTTACAAACAGCAGCACAAAGTCATTATATCCAAACCACATAGTGGTATAGGGTATAAAAAGTAAACAAAACGCAAGCAAACCTATTGAGACATTGTGGTTTTTTCTTCCCTATTGTTAGCAACATTAATAAAATGTAGCATAATTATCACAACCTACAATTTGTAGAAACTGAGCATAATAGAGTAGCAAAAATTTTAATTTAGTTTTAGTATTTTTTTTTCCTTTTAATTTTAAAGTTCTTGATATTTAAGATTTTTTTTTACATATTTATACCAAATGGAAAAGAATATTACAACTCCAATGCATAAATGATTTCAGGAAGTTCAAAAACTTGGTTTGGACTGATTTTTTTAATATTTTATTTCATGATCCTCGAAAGGATCATGATAGCGTAAACTTTATAATTATAAATACTAGCAGATTCTAGCGCTCGAAATTCGAGTGCAATTTCTAGGCAGCTTTATTTTTCAACCTAGCCAATTCACAAACCAAAATTTTTTTGGCTTATTATTATTGTGAATGAAGATAACAAACTCATTAACAAACACATTAACAAATTTAATAAAACACACATAACATATGTATAATTTTATATATGTGTTAGTAGCAACTTTAAATGCAATTTACTCATTTAAAAAGAAATACCTTTCATACAATATATATCTATTAATTGAAAATTATTTATGCCACTTTTTGAAAATCAAACAGAAAGCGTCACTTATCACTTACAGCAATCAACAGCAGGGGCTCTGCTAATATGAACATATTAAGTATTTCACCTAGCTTATTTTTAATTTTTCATTTTTCATTTTTCATTTTTTATTTTTCATTTTTGGTTTTTATTTTTCATTTTGTATTTTTCATATTTAATTTTTCATTTTTATTTTTCATTTTTCGTTTTTCATTTTTCTTTTTATATTTTTCATTCTTTATTTTTCATGTTTTATTTTTCATTTTTCACATTTTACTTTTCATTTTTTGTTTTTCATTTCTCATTTTTTATTTTTCATTTTTTATTTTTCATTTTTTATTTTTCATGTTTGATTTTTTATTTTTCATTTTTTATTTTTATTTTTCATTTTTTATTTCTCATGTTTTATTTTACATTTTTAATTTTTTATTTTTCATTTTACTGTTTCATTTTAAAATTTTTATTTTTCATTTTAATTTTTAATTTTTTATTTTAATTTTTCGTTTTTCATTTTTCATTTTTAATTTTTAATGTAGCATTTTTCATTTTTTATTTTTCATTTCTTATTTTTTATTTTTCATATTTCTCATTTTTATTTCTCATTTTTTATTTTTCATTTTTTATTGTTCATTATTAATTTTTATTTTTCATTTTTTATTTTACATTTTTAATTTTTTATTTTTCATTTTTCATTTTCATATTTCATTTTTCTTTTTTTATTTTTTCTTTTTTATTTTTTTTTTTTAATTTTTTATTTTTTTTTTTATTTTTTATTTTTTTTTTTATTTTTCATTTTACGTTTTTTATTTTTCAGTTTTAATTTTTTATTTTTAATTTTTCATTTTTCATTTTTTATTTTTAATTTTTCATGTTTCATCTTTTATTTTTATTTTTCATTTTTAAGTTTTCATTTTTTATTTTTCATTTTTCATTTTTTATTTTTTTTTTTTTGTTTTTCATTTTGCATTTTTTATTTAAAATTTTTATTTTTAATTTTTTATTTTTATATATTTCATTTTTAGTTTTTCATTTTTTACATTAAATTTTTTATTTTTCAGTTTTAATTTTTTATTTTTCATATCAAATTTTTTATTTTTTATTTTTTATTTTTCAATTTTAATTTTTAATTTTTAATTTTCTATTTTTTTATTTTACAGTTTTCATTTTTTATTTTTCATTTTTAATTTTTTATTTTCGAAAAGGTTAATACATATCATGATTTTTTCACCAATACAAATCATAAGTCTTACGATTTGGTCTTACGCTGATTTTGTGATTGTATTGTTGGATAAATTTTTACCGCCCTGCGCGTATAGATGTTAATATACATATATTGATTCCTATAATTCCAAGTTGGAACATCTAAATTTTATAGCATAAATTTTCATTTTAATCAATAATATTAATAGGCAAGGCGATTTCTTGTGCCCGATGTAAGTTTCAGAGGTTTACGCCGATTTTGACAAACAATTTATCACTTGAAAAATATTTCTATTTAGCTGTTACCCAAATTTACAGATTTTCATCATCTGGAATATTTTTTTTGCGGAGTTTTGATCATTTAAAGTTGCTACTAACACATACATAAAATTATACAATACTATGTGTGTGTTTATTAAATTTGTTAATGTGTTTGTGTTAATGTGTTGTGTTTGTTTTCTTCATGTAAAATGAGTTGAATTGTGAAGCATACCTTTAGGGTCTTTATTAAATGAAAAAATAAAATTTCCTAGAATTTACACTCGAATTTCGAGTGTTGGAATCTGCTAGTTGTTATAAATACATAAATGTCTAAATATTTACCATTGTAATGAAAACATAAATATCTAAAAGTTAAGTTTATTATATTGTATTTTATAAGTCATTAAACAATAAAAATTTGTTATTGTTTTTTACTCGTTTTTTTGTTATTAAACTTTAAAAAAATGCTGCAAATCCTGCAAATTATATTAAATATATATTGAATTTTGTTTTGTTGCTCAGAAAACGTTTAACTATTTTTAAGAGATTCATTCAAGTATATTGACAGTTCTTATTTGGATGTATTGTTGTCTGCAATATTCCATCGCTTGTCATTTGTAACACTTGATTGATTTCAGAGTATGTCAAAAATTCTATTGTAATTTGTTCCATTATCAACATTGACATGGTCTTTAAATGTGTGTTCATGGCACAAGCTTTTAGTCCAATCAATGATTTCTTCAATGTTTGCATTTTCATTAAATAAACGTTTTTATTTATTATATGTTTATAAATATGGCCAATAGAGGGTTTCACCAAAATCATTTTTTTTTTTAATTGCAAATCTTAAACCGGAATAAATTTTGTTTTTATTTATTTTTTTTTTCTCTTGCGCTTTAATTTCACAAAAACAGATAAATCTTTTCTAAAGAGCTTAAGAAAAATATTCGCGGTGAAAAATTTTTAATCTAAGGGTAACCCTTTAATGACCTTAGAAATTATAGATTTTGTATCTCGAACCTCAAATAACCGCGAAACTGACAACAGGACTAAAAATTTGCCAACCGAATTATTCTAAACTTTAACAACTGTATTTTCGATTGTGTCAACAGAAATTTTCTAGCAATTTGCCATTTTCTTTTGTGATAAAATATTTACTGTTAAGATAACAGAATTGTGAATACTAGCGGATTCCAGCACTCGTAATTCGAGGGCAATTTCTAGGCAACTTTATTTTTCAACTTAGCCAATTCACAAACCAACACTTTTTTGGTTTATTATTATAGTGAATGAAGATAACAAACCCATTAACAAGCACATTAACAAATATAATAAACACGGACATAGCATATGTATAATTTTATGTATGTGTTAGTAGAAACTTTAAATGCAATTTACTCAAAATAAAGGAAAAAATTTAAAAATCTGTAAATCTACAAAACGGCTAAGAAGAAATTCCTTTCATATAATATACGCTTGGTCAAAATCGGGATAAAACGGTAGAACAAAACATCGGGCACAAGTAATCGCCTAGCCTATTAATATTATAGACAATCAACTCAAAACTCGGTTATCAGTTGACAACAAATTCGGTAGGCACATTGTATCTGTTTTCTCTCTATACGTAAATTATCGCCAATTGTTTGAATAATTGGACTTTGAAATACTTAATTTTTGAAATAACTTGAGAAATACTTAATTTTTACTCTTCACGAGTGATTTATCTGATTTTGTGAAACATCAGTATATATATGTTAGCAAATTTTTACATTATTTTAAGCAATTTTTAAATGTAACAAACCTTCTTCTCTATATTTTGCCTTTTTGTGATATTCTATTAAATTTGTCACTTTCTGTTAAGTTAAAAATTTTAAAATTTTAAAATTTAACTTAACAGACCTAACATAGTTATTATAACTAACAGAGCCCAGCCCTCGAAATTCGAGTGCAAATTCAAGGAAATTTCATTTTTTCATTTAGTAAATAATTTAATAAGAGCCTTAATATATGCTAATCAATTTTAGCCAATTCACAATTCGACGCTATTTAAATAAAATTCATTAAATTTTAGTATAAATATTTGTCGAACACACAAAGATATGTAAATGGGTTTGATAATAAATAATTTTAAAGGAGCCTAAATGTATGCTAATCAATTTTAGCCAATTCACAATTCAACACTGCCCAGTATGCATTGAAAAATTATTTCTCCAATGTTGCAGAAAAGTTAAATTCTCAAGTTGATGTCCTATGTAATTCTTTATTTATGACATATTTAATATTAATATTCATAAAATGTACAAATAATTAATTAATATTAAATATGTAATGAAATGAAATTGAAACATTAAAAAATAGATCGTTTTCATTTCTAAAATTATAATAATAAATTTTAATATGGTAATTCCGTACCTTCCATTTGATAGCAAATTTCTCAATTTGATAACTAAGAAAATTACCATATAAAAATTTGCCTTTTAAGTTGAGAAGACTATAATCGGACTATTGACGTGCATTTGAGAATTAACGTTGGACATTTGAGAAATGTATTTGATCTCAAATGCACCTCAAGTTGATAGCTAACAAAAATGTTTATTTTGTGGGCTTTTAATATTTATAAGAAACACACATACAGTATGTGTTAGTAGCAACTTGAGACGGTACAAATCTGTAAATCTAGACAGAGTAGAACAGAGTAAAGGAAATACCTTTCAGATGGGGTATTTTTTGTCAAAATCAAATTCTGTTAAGGTATATGATTTTAACATTTTATTACAGCACTTTAGATGTGTAACGTACTTTTAAGGTTTAGCGAAAAATAAAATATAAACATTTTTCTTCGGTAAAAGTTTTAGTAGTTATGAAATTAACTTTTTTTTGGTATAAATGTGGTTTATTTCTTTTCTGCTTAAAAATTGACAAGAAATATAGAATAACCATATAAAACTTTTGTAAGTTTCTATTAAGATCTGTTGAATTAATAATGGAATATTAGCAGAATAAAAAATTAAATCTACTTTTAGGACTTATAAAAAATTAATATTTCATTATTTTTTTTATATTTTTTGAGTCATTATAACAGTGCTAAAAGTAAAATATTAACTTAGCAGACAGTACCAATTTCTTTATTCTATAAATTTTGTCCCTTTCTTTTAAGGTCTGCAGATATACTTTTGAAATTTATTAAAAAATAAAAACTAAAATTTTTTTTAAGTAAATGTTTTGGCATAGATGAAATTTTTTTTCTGTAGGCCGCATAATTTTAATATGGATTAACATCAAATGTTAACTTAACAGAATTTAACTAAATTTGGTAAAAGTTATAGAATAATCATGTAGAACTTGTCACTTTCTCTTAAGGTCTGTAAAGTTAACATTTGAATTTAAGCGATTTAAAAATTGAATCTACCATAAGAGTTTATCACAAAGTAAAAATATGTATAAATTTATTTATAATTTTTTTTTTGTCCTGAACTATCTCTAATTTTTACACTGAAATAACAAAAGTTATGGAATAGCCATATATAACTTATCACTTTCTGCTAAGGTATGTAATGTTAACTTGAAATCTATAACTTTTATCGCTTTCTGTTACGGTGTGAATGTTATACAGTATAAAAATGAAACATGTATTTAGAAATTAATAAAAAATTTAAAAATATATTTTTGTTAAGACCTTAACAGAAAGCGACAAATGTTATAGAATAACCATATTAAGCGCTTTCAAAATATGATATATTTTTAGACTTTATCAAAAAATAAAAATATATATTATTTTAGGAAATTGTTTTAAACTTCATAAAATTTTTTGTTTATATGTCCTAAAATCAGTGGTCGAATCGTCGCATTCGTTGTCGACATTATTCGATCGAAATTATGCTAAGAGTAATTTTACTCTGCCGCAGCTAACGAGTTAATAGTACAAGTGAAACGAGGTCTAACGATTGTCCGTCTTCTTTAAATAATAAACCAAAATATAAAATTTCGATTGATTTTACTCGATATCGAATGCAACGATTTGCCCCCAGAATTCAGAAAAAAAGACACACTGAATAAAAAAACTCGTACATATATGTAAACAAACATATATCAGACCAACAAACACTCATTTTTGTTTTGATATCCATTTTGTGTGTTTCTAAATTTTGTACGGTGCCGAACACAATCGTTTTAATATTTCGTTATGTACACGAATATGTTTTCTATCACGTATTTTTTGTTTCGAACACACATAGACCACACAGGTTCGAGTGTAGCGCTATTTTAAGTTCGTGTTCTTGCACGTGTACTGCTAAAAAGAAACAGAACATGTTCTTGAACGCGTACATCCAAATTTTAAGACACTATCCACTCGTGATCGGAAAAATCTGACACACCCTTATAATAAACAATTGTTTCAACCAAATTTATTTAAAATAATCTATAATAATTTATTAGCAGATATAAAAAAATGAAAATAATAATAATAAAGATAATACTAAAAATAAAAAAAAAAAATTAAAATTAAAAAATAATAAAAAAAATCGAAATTAAGTCCTAAAAAATATATAAAATTTCTCTGTTTTCTATTTATTACCGTCTTTTTATTTTTATTATTGTTTTATTTTTATTATTATCTGTTTATTTTTATTTTTTTATAACTGCTAATGAATTATTTAAGATTTTTTTTAATAAATTTGGTTGAAACAATTGTTTTAAAATTAAGATGTACGCGTTCAAGAACATGTTCTGTTTTTTAGCAATACACGTGCAAGAACACAAACTTAAAATAAAGCTACACTCGAACCTGTGTGATTAATGTGTTCGAAACAAAAAATACTTGATAGAAACAAGTTCGTGTACACAACGATATATTAAAACGAAACACAGTCCTGATTGTGTTCGGCACCGTACAAAAATTATAAACACTCATAATTGATATGAAAATAAAAATATGTGTTGGCTGCTTCAAAACAGAACATCGTGTGTTTGATGTGTGTATTTTCTGAACCTTGCTATCTTTAATTTTAATGCAGGTTAACATCAAATGTTAAATTTAACTAAAATTGACGCAAGTTATAGAGTAATCATATAGATATTGCCACTTGCTGTTAAGGTCTGTAATTTTAGCATTATAATTTATGTACCTATTCTATAACTTTTGTCATCATCCATTAAGGTCTATTTAGTAAATATTTAAAGTTAAGCAGTATCTATAATATTAATAGGCTAGGCGATTCCTTGTGACCGATGTTTTGTTCTACCGTTTTATCCCGATTTTGTCCAAACGTATATTATTTGGAAGGTATTTCTTTTTAGCTGTTCACCAGATTTACGGATTTTTTAGATTTTTTCTATTATTTTCAGTAAATTGCATCTACAAACACATACATAAAATTATACAATACTATGTATGTGTTCATCAAATTTGTTAATGTGTTTGTAATAAAAATGAGTTTGTTTTTTTGTGTTGATTTGTGAATTGGCTATAATTGCTTAGCATACCTTTAGGGTCTTTATTTAATGAAAAAATTAAATTTCATAGAATTTGCACTCGAATTTCGAGGGCAGGAATCTACTAGTTTTAATTAATAGACGATCCCCAGAAGAAGTCGATAAAAAATCGAAGAAACGTCGGGAAAAACTATAATCAACATTGTTTCATTACATTTATAACTTTAGGCCATTTTAGCCTAAATTAAGGAGAAACACAAAAATTCAATTAAATTGGCCAACCAACAAAAATTAATAACATACATTTTTATATTTTTAGAGTTTATTTAAAAAAAATAAAAATTATTGTTAATTTAGGTAACTGTTTTAAAATTCATGAAATTTTTTCTTTTATTTATTTTCAAATGTTAGAAAACAACTGTAATAGGATAACCACATTATTAATTTTTACCTTACCCAACACATTTATTAAACTCCCACAATCGTGGCACAACTTTACAGTGTATAAATAGAATTGTGTATTTAACAGACGTTAACAGTATCTGAAAAAGTAAGCTCATTAAGGATTTAAAGCCAATCGTTAAGCATGTCTGTGATTTTTTTTTTTTTTAATTTTCCATATTTAATCATTTTAATTTACTCCGTTCATTGATCTTAAAAACTCCAAAGAGGGAAAAAATATGCCAACCTATTTATAACAGCCTTTATGTTGTAGTCACTAATTCCCTTGCATAAATTTATTAACTGTACAAAAATCAAAAAAAAAATCAAAGGGATTAGTTTTTCAGGTATCGTCTTGAAAAAAAGGAAACAAAGTGAAGTACATATCAAGTTTTATAGAGAGTTTCTGGTTTGTAATTGAATTGATAATGTATAGAAGAGCCACTAAATTAAAATGGAATTTATAGTTCATAATTGAATAAAATTATAAACATACAAACTCGAATACAAAAGTGTTATTTAGTGGAAGATTTCGATATCATTAGTGCCACCAATAATTTATATGGTTATTCTATAACTTTTACTGCTTTCTATTAAAGTTTGTTAAGTTAACATTCGAAGTTATGCAGAATAAAAATAAAATACACTTCTAGGGCGCAGTAAGAAATTTTAAAATATAATTTTCTTATGAAATTAAATTTTTACTAGCACATTCCAGCCCTCATTAAAGACCCTAAAAGTATGCTAATCAATTATAGCCAATTCACAAATCAACACAAAAAACAAACTCATTTTTATTACAAACACATTAACAAATTTAATAAATACACACATAGCATTTCTATAATTTTATGTATGTGTTAGTAGCAACTTTAAATACAATTTACTCAAAATAAAGAAAAAAATTTAAAAATCTGTAAATCTGCAAATCGGCCGAAAAGAAGTACCTTTCCAATAATATACGTTTGGTCGAAATCGGGATAAAACGGTAGAACAAAACATCGCTCGATAGAACAAAACATGAGTCACAAGAAATAGCCTAGCCTATTCATATTATAGATTAAGCCTCAAAAATATATTCTTCATTTTCATATTGCTTAACAACAAATTTTAACTTAGCTGACCTAAACAGCAGGTGCCTAACATTATAGAACAGGCATTGGCAAATGCGGCCCTACTGGCCGCATGCGGCCCACGAACAAATTTTGTGCGGCCCCATATAAATTTAAAACAAAATAAAAATTTTTTTTTTTTATTAAAAAAAGGAATTTTAAACACGTAAAAAAATTATATACGGTCTAGCCAACTATACGATACCCCCATACCGTGGTTTAGAGGCCCTATCTCTTATGTCGAACTAATTAGATATTGAAAATAAGCATAAACCAAATTTAGTTGGCATTGTTATTAATTTTTTTGGCTGCAGATATGAAAAAGTTCATATCGGGTGCTATATTTATATGGGAACTAGGTCGAAAAATGGACCGATCCTGACCATATTTTGTAAAGTCACTTATATTTTGGAAAAATATATACAAATCAAATAGAAAAAAATCTGTGCAATATTTTTGTTTTTTGATAGATTTAAGTGAAGATGGGAAGCAGCTCTTTATTGGGCCTATGACTAAGAATTGTCCTGCAGGGCTTATTTTTGGAAAGGCAGACGGACAGACGGACGGACGGACGGACATCGCTAAATCGACTCAGAAAGTGATTCTGAGTCGATCGGTATAACAAAAAATGGGTCCAGGGAAAATATTTTTGGTAGTAACAGACAGCAGCACAAAGTCATTATACCCAAACCGCATAGTGGTATAGGGTATATAGGATCAAAATGTTTTTTTAAATTTGATTAAGAATTTAACTAAAAATCAGTAATATATCTATTATTTTACATTCTTAGTAAATGCGAAATTAACCCTAAGCTCTCTTTTGATGTGTCTTATTTCTAACTTTCTGGTTGAATTTTCCGTTTTGGTGTATTCAGAGACTTATAGTAAAATTTCACGGCGAATATTTGTGCGGCACATTTAACCGCTTAAATCCCTGTTTTAATAGTGTTTTTGCTCTTTTTAAAAGAAGGACAAAAATGACCCATAACTTGAAGAGTTAAAGGGTTAACACATATTATACAAAAAATGTTCTCCGTAACACCGGTATTTTTTGTTTGAAAGTGGATATTTGTACAGAAATATAATAGTGCGGCCCACCGTTAGTAGGTGAAATTCCAAATTTGGCCCAACAAGCCATTTACATGCCCACCCCTGTTATAGAATAACCACATTAAATCAATTTAAATAGTTCTACTGAGGTTATTTACATATAACAAAACTTAAGTTTAGGCAATAAGGACCTGACAGCTATTTTAAAGTTATAGACAAAAGATCGATGAAAAAGACTAGTGATATTCTATAATGAGAAGTTTAGCTGAATTTTATGTCAGCATTCTTGAATTCGGAAAAAGTCGTTGCTGATACAACGAATAAATTTTTTTTTAAACAATCAATTTTTTTGTTTAAATTTTTAATTATTCTTTTAACTCACCCTATTTACAATGTAGCATACATGGAGCTAGTTCATAAGATGGACTAATTATGTAATGTAATTGATGATGAGGTAATATAATTGATATCAATGGCAGTTAAATCATTGAGCATTAGGCATATAACAAATGTTGACGAAATATTTGGCATACCACCACGTGGTGGCATATATTGTACAAGTAATGAATATCACTTTTTTAGGTGATTTCGGTTCAAAAACGTTCCGCGCAAAAATGGATTTCTAAAAAAAGTCAGATTTTTTTTTTAATATTTTTTAATTTTTTTTAATATTTTTATTTTTAAATTTTTGTCAATTGTTATATGAAATAAGTTTTAAGTTTAAAGTATGTGATGATTTACACAATGGTAAAATGTCTTGCACAATTTTTATTGCACGCTCTGCGCAGATGTTACTTCGCTGAACTTCCTCAATAGCTGATGGTTTATTTACCCAATGTCTGAGAAAACATTCATTTGCTTTTGTGAAGCCGGCCAATGATTTCTGTAGTATGGCGAAATTATTTTTGTTGAAAGTATGATCGGAAAACCAGATTTCGCTCCAAGCACCGCACACAAACTTACAAATAGGATATAATTGAAAACGATATTCAGGAATAAGTATAAAGGCTAAAAGTGCCAAAATAGCTCTAGAATTCCAACGGGCATTACTGAGTGCTGGTATTGCTTTAAATTTTATGTAGGGAAAACATTCATTTTTCTCGAAGTATTTAAAAGCTTCGACCAATTCATATAAGTATTGCATGTCATTTCGCCATTTAATGCTTTTAACCTTAATACACTCTTTATTTTGTTCATACTCATTTTTTAGATCATCGTAATTTTCTATTAAATTTGGAATAAAATTGTATGAAATATTGGGCGATGATGTTTTTCCCTCTAAAAGCTGATCCATGACATGTTTTAACATCAAATCTAGCACATGATGTTGACAACCAATATACTGTGGAGCGGGCAATGAAAAGGATTTCAAAAAATTTTGTAGGCGAGTGACAACACCATGGTGTCTGCCAGTATTCACACTGGTTGTATCGCAAATTATCATTTTAATTGATTCCAACAAGTCGAAATCACATAATAATTCTTTTATTCCGTGAAATATCGTCGACGCTTTTCCATCATTCAGAACTAGTACACCTAATTTTACTTCCCTAGAAGCATTTTTCAGTACTACGACCTGATATTCCTTCTTTCCAATTTTTTTCCCGTCAAAATGCAAGCAGCAGTTTTCATTTTTAAGACTGTTTTTCAACAGTTTTTTCTTTTGTTCGGCATTTTTGGTGTAAGCTTTGTAAATTCCAGGTTGGGATGGCGACAATATCTCTACACCAGATTCAGACAACTCTTTACATATTTTTGCGGCCTTTCTAGTGCTAACGTTTGCATTCATAACTAAATTTACAGCTGGTTTCATAGGCTTCTTTTTTTGTAATAGGCTGGCAGGTGGTTTGTAGGTAATATCATCATCTGATGACACCTGATCATCGTCCATTATGGTTGGAAGTTTGTAATTATCATCCAACGGCACATTATCGGTTTTAGATATTGAAATGGGGAAATGCTCAGATTCGTGTGATTGTTGCTCTTCGTTGTTTGAAGATATATCAAAAATTTTATTAAAACTATATTTATTACGGCGTTTTAAAAAGTTTTGGTACGACTTTATTAATCTTTCCACATTTCTTTTAATAGACCTTAAGGAAAGTGTTTTAAAATTGAGTTTCTTCCACAAAACTGAAAGTTCACTAACGATAATTTGTGTTCTTCTTTTCTTACACTTTATTTCCTTTCCAAGGCTATTAAATATTCCAATAACAAACTTTTCTTTGGGCTTTTTACATAATTCGAACAATGGAATGTCCACATTTTTTATACATTGTGTATTGCTAGCTAAATTTTCTTTCCACGTATTACAATACTTTTCAACATTTTTAGCACTTGTCTTAAACATTTTTACACAAACAATATTTAATTATCCCGATAAAAACAGATTTGAAATATTTATTTCAATTTCTAAATTGAATAATAAAACAAATGTGCTTAAGATCATACAACTGAAGTAAAACTTCTTTAGCTCCATCTGTGTATTTATATATATAGGGTTGCCAACTAACACATTTTCCTAAATGAAACATACTTGGTAACCCTTAAGGTGGATTTTTTACGTCATCTAACGGGAAATCATTCAACTATCGTAATCTTTCTTTTATCATTCTTGCATAGAGAACATTAAATAAAAGAGAAGAAGTATGTAACTACGCTTTCGTCTCGTCAGATGTAAAGACATTGTCGCGCGCACAGCTGTGTTATTATTATTTGACTGTGCGAGTTCTTGAATAACTTGCTTTTTATTTTTTTAATTTTTTAATATTGAATCAGAATTTTCTAAAGAAAAATTAGTTTGGGGTGGGTGGGGCACTTCCCTTGGGTCCATTAAAAGGCGTTTGGAATAATAGGAAGATTATTAGTTAAATAAATATCTATTATTATGAAGAAAAACGTGTACACAGTACAAAACTTTTCTGTTTTTTTCAGCAGTTCTGATAAAAAAGTAATTTCGTTTTGCGCGGAAACTTTTTGCAATTTCTCAAAAAAAAAAAAAATAATGGGGGTTCATACTTTTTTATGCTCTATTCGAATATGGTATGCCGTTTTTCGTATTTGCAAAAATTGTAAAAAGTTATAGGCCTATTGAGCATTGATAAAAGTAATTATCAATGCCAATGGTTTTTAATAAATTAATTGTAATTTAGATTGCAATTTTAATACCTTAATTGAATAAAATATTCAGTTTTCCGAAAAACGATTTTCGCATATTTCTTGCGTATTATAGAATTGAATATTTTTTTATAACCTCCACACCACTGTAATCCACACCATTTGTAATTTATCCCAAAATTTATTTAGAGTCGATATAGCGATGTCCGTCTGTCCGTCTGTCTGTCTATCTATGTATTAAAATCATTCTCATTCACAAAATAAACCATTCACCTGTGCAAAATTATGATAACATTGTTAATTAATAATTTGAGCAGGTTGGTATTAAATTTGGAGCCTCTAGGCTCAATAGCCGAGGCTTCATAGTGAAAAACGTTTATGAATGTTTATACTCGTAGGTATGTATCCATGATGCATACACATTTTTGTTTGCTTGTCGTTTTTTTTTTTTTGTACATGTGAACGAATGGTATATCAGTGAGGGCAAGAGCATAACAAGATGTTTATAATCTTACCCTCTTTCAATCAAAAATATAATTGTATGTATTTACATTTATGGTGATTGCATATAATAAATATTTTCAATTAAAAAGAACACGAAAAAGCGCATAATTTTTGTTAATTATATTATTAACTTTAAAGATTATTGCAGAAAATTCAGCCATTGTAATATGAAATCTAGCCTCTTTGATCTCTTAGTGTTTACAATCTTGGTTATGATATTGGGTTCAAAATACGTCTGGAGGGTATCCAAAATTCGGCATAGCCGATTTAAAATTCTTACTTATTTTCTTTAAAAATTAGCTTTTAATATTTGTTTTTTTTTTATATGTTGTGAATAGTATATTTTTAGCTTTTTAAGAAAACACTTCTTCGTCAATAAATTAGTATGAATTTTTTACAATTCAAAATTTGAATTAGGTGTCCAAGGATGAAATTCAAATATTGAATTTGGTTAAATATGTATTTAGGCCCACATTAAAGACGAACAACAACAAAAAATTTGTTTTTATTTATAAACAAATATTGTTTTTGCTTAATAAAGTCATCCGGCCGTATGATGAACAATAATTTCAAGCATAATTTAAACGTCAATAAACGCAGTGTAGCATACATAGCAGGATTTTAAATTGTGTTAAATACTTGGAAAATTTGTAAATGGTTTCCTTCCATCATATTCGCATTACAACTTTAAGACTTAAAAAACGCTTATAAAACAAAGTTTCTATGAAAATCTTTTTCAAAAACTTTAATAATTTAAAGGAATGAATACATAATTATATGCTTATTAGGGTGCCATGAATTATAAATTGCCTAACTTAAGGTGCTTCAAGTAAGCAGGTATTACAGGAAAATTAAGAAAAACATATTTAGAAAGGTATCTGTAGCCTGGTTGGCCACATGTTGGTTCATCACTGCTTTCTAAGTTGATTATTTATTTAGAGTTAAGCAAATTTTGATTTAAACTATTTAAATATTAATCAGTTTTCCAATATGAATCGCCATCATTTATTAAAATTAATTTATAAAAATATGATTTTAGCATGTGTTTTACTCTTTAATGTTGATAATTAATATGGTTATTCTGTAATCTTTGTCACTTTCTGTTAGTTTTCGTTAAGCTAACATTTCATGTTAAGCAATACAAAAAAATCATGTGAGTCCGCTCGCAGGGGAGATCTTTAAACATCTAATAATTAAAGATTTTTATGGCACTTTTTTTAAAATCAAACAGAAATCGTCATCTACCACTTATATCAACTAACGGCAGGGGCTCTGCTAATATAAAACAAGTAAGAGTGTTAAATTCGGCTGTGCCGAATCTTTGATACCCTCCACCTCGATTTGAGTATTGATAATAAATGTAAACAAAATATTGAAAAAGTAAACAATTTCTTAAACTTAATACCAAATTATTTCATCAAATTCTTTGGGTTGGTTTTCGTCTTTTCTATTATTTCGAATTTATTTCGGTGTTTGCTTTTTGGTCAAAGTGATTGCTGAGCGGCGTGCATTTAGGTTATGCGTTTCCGGTTATATGATATAAATTCTCGTTTAATTTAGTTTTTGCTAATTAAATAGCTCGCCCTAACCTCCATTGCAAAGGTAATGGTTGTGTAGGGTGGCTATATGTATTAAATCGTGCTAATTGGAGATGGCTGTATAGTTTCTTTTAACTGGCCAAATATTTCTTCATTGCGGGCATATAGGTCGGATGGAGTAACAAAATAATAACCGAAAAAAGCTCTCTCAACTTTTTTTCAAAAAAATATTGCCATATTTTGAAAACATAGAGAATAAATTTATAATAATAAATAATTAAATTAGGGATGCCAAACGCAAAAAACCAAATATCGCAAAAATTTTAAATAAAATAATTTTTTGTCTTTATTTTCTGAAAAACTTCAAATTTTCATCCAAAAAAAATTGTGAAAATTTATATATGTATAAATAACATTCTCATCAAATTGCGTTTATTTATGTAACAGTTTTTATGTTCGCAATTCTTAAATATCATTTGAGGTTTTATAAAACTCAATGAATTTAAATTAATGTTTTCTGTAGTCCGATTCTGTAAATTTCAACGATCCGACAATGGCAAAATATATCGACAACTATTGTTGTTTGCACTAAAGGTGCTATTACACAATGTGTTTTTTACATATGTACTGTTACTTGTTTTTATCCATATGAAATTCCTGATGTCTGTCAAAATTGTCTTTTACATACGATTCATAATTTTTGCTATCACACGTGCATATGTATTTCCGTATGACATAACCGCTAAATGTAAACAACAGCTGATTAAATTTTTGAATTTACAAAAATTTATTGTTAAAAAAAAAATTATATATTTATTAATTGTTAATTAATATTAAACAATTTATTTTCCTTTCAATATTAATCTTTATAATTTACCCTGTTTTTCTTTCGCCACAAGCAGTGTTGTATTTTCATATGTTTGTCATGCAAAAATAGAACCTGTTCAATTTGAAAAATGTACACGTGACTTTCCTCATGTATTGGACATAAACAATGTTTCATATGTATCATACGATGTGTACAACTTGTGTTGTGGGAAAATTTGACGGTACATATGTAAAAAACACATCACGTAATAGCACCTTAAGGATTAAGTGATTCACTAAGTACATACATCTTAACGACAGTCGACAAATCTGTTTTTCTATTTATTTAAATTGTAATCGAGTGGCATCTCTGTCAAAATAAGCGAAAAACACAAAGAAGAATAGAAAAAACAAATTACTTCGTGTTTGACAGAATGATTTTATGTTTATGTTTAATATCTCTATTTTTTTACTAATATTTCTGTTTATTTATTTGAAAATGAAATAATGAATTGAATATGCTATTTAATTTTTTTATTTATATAAAAAATTTTAGTAGTACTTATATTTTCACTATTTGATGATTTTTATTTATGTATGACGACATTTCAACCTAAAAATTTAAGTTTTTATCGATTGAATAAACAACACAAAAATGTTTGTCGTTTAGATAACAACAACAGCTGACTTTAACAATAGCGAATATCGTTTAAAAATTTTACTGATAATTTTTTTAACGATTCGACTAACGTTAAAAGAAATTACTGAAAAGCTATTAATTTCTCCTGAATGCCAATATTTTTTTTAATGTAAACATTTTTTAAATGTAAACATATTTGGTGTTTTTTTTTTTGGAATTTGATGCAATTGATGTCTTCTAAATTTAAAATTATTATTACAGACGTTTTGATATGATTTTCTGAAGTTCGTTTAATATTATATTTTATAATTTATAATTGCAAATTTTAATTCCAGTTTATAGAATTGATATTTTCTAAAATTTGAATGGAAAATTTAAAAATGGCAATTTTGTATTTATGTGAATAATAATGCTTTAGTAATTATAAACAATTTTTAAAAATTAGATGTAATCGCAATCACATATTGTGTAGGAAAAGCAGAATAATAATTCTATATAACTATGTAGAACTTTTTTGAAAGCAAAAAACTCTTTGATAACTCGGTAACTCTATTTTGTAAAGACAACAAAAAGTTAATATGCCAAACTTATGTTCATATTTGTAAAAGAATAATATTTGTAACATCAATGTCAATATTTTCAGTATAAGTTTTATTTGTAAGGTTCTACACACAAATAGGAAAAAATTCAAAATAGTGCATTTGTGAAAAATTGAAAACCGTTGTCCCACTAAGCGACCAAAAAGCTCTTAAAGGAAAAATCCTAAGCTTTCTTATGAAAAAAAAAAAAAAAAATGCCCTTTTTGAAAAAAAGGCAAAAAATGCTTTAATTTAGCAAAAAAAAAGTCTAAAAAAAATTTTTTTTTTTTTAAGTATTTTTTTCCGAAATATTGAATAAATAGCTATCTAAACTTTTTAGGAGAAAATTTTCTAAGAACAATAGGTAATAAGTTACATGGATGAGAAGAAACACCTGTTTGGCCAAAATGTCAAATTTTGATCCCCTCTAACTCAGAGAGATCTGGAGCGATCTTGTTGAAAAATTGTGTCTGAACTACTATCCAATAGGACTAACCTTGGTGCAAATTTCATCCCGATCGGAAGACATCGGTTTCAAAAGTTGGTGCACTTGACATGAAATCCCCCATGTATATTATTTGTATTATTTAATATGTGTATGTATGTATATGTAAATATTACACACAAAATATACAACATCAAACATTATTTTTGTGTTTTTCTCTTGAAATAAATTAATATATAAAAATTTTTTTTGCTAAATTTACATTGTTTTTTTTTTTAATAACAACTAGGTACATATTTCAGCATTATTTGCTTTAGATGCTGGTGAATTTTTACTCCCTTTATATAAACTCGTAGTGTCTGCTTGTCGAAAAAATTTTGGGTCGATTTTAGCCCCTTTCCCGTGACCAAATCGATCTGAAACTTTTCAGGCAGGCTCGTGGCAATGACAGAAACGATCTAGTAAATTTTTTTAGTGATGCCAAAACAATGGACATTTTTAAATTTTTCTACCAGAGTTGATAAAAAAAATGTATAAAGGGTTAGTTTTAATTATATTATTACCACAACGACCACAAAAACAACAAGTCCAGCTACGACAACAATACAACATTTAGAATAAAAACAAGAACAATATAGAAATATCATATTTTTAATTTTTTTTTACTTTTTCAGAGATTTCCCTGGACCTGTTCCAACGATTTTAATGATTTTTGAAACACAAATCTTCCCACGAGTTTGATGAATTATTCCCACTAAAAATGATCACCCTAGCTGTCCTATTGAGGGCGCGATCGTGACAAGAACAAAATAGAAAATTATATTTTTTCAATACTTTTTAGTTCTTCATTCAAATCTCGGGCCCTAATTGCCCGATTTGGAGGATTTCAAATACCAAACTTCTGAGGATGTTAATGAATCTTTTTTTATGTCAACGAGCAATCTAGCTGCCCGATTGATGCAGTCATCGTGATTTCCACAGACGGACAGACGGACAGACGGATATCGCTATATCAACTCCGGTTGTTATAAGGATCACAAATATATATATTTTATGGGATCCAACATTTTTTTTCTAATTATTACAAACGGAATGACAAACTTATATATACCATCTGCACACTGGAGTGGAGGGTTTAATAAAAATATTTATTATTATTTATTATTTCAACTGCTTAATTTTTCATTTTTTATTTTTAATTTTGCATTTTTAATTTTTTCATTTTTTATATTTTTCATTTTAATTTTTAATTTTTCATTTTTTAGTTCTCATTTTAATTTTTAATTTTTAATTTTTAATTTTTCATTTTTAATTTTTAATTTTTAATTTTTAATTTTGCATTTTTAATTTTTTGCATTTTTTATACTTTTCATTTTAATATTTAATTTTTCATTTTTATACCCTATACCACTATGTGGTTTGGGTATAATGACTTTGTGCTGCTGTTTGTAACAACCAAAAATATTTGACCTAGACCCATCTTTAATTATACCGATCGAATCAGAATCACTTTCTGAGTTGATTTAACAATGTCCGTCCGTCCGTCCGTCCGTCCGTCCGTCCGTCTGTGTGTCCATGTAAAGCTTGTAATCAAACTGCAGGTCGCAAATATGAATATATTTTGACGAAATTTGGTATATAAGCTTTTATTGGCCATGGGATGAACGCTATTGAAATTGGTGAGAATCGGTCCATGTTCAGACCGTCCGTCCGTCCGTCCGTCCGTCTGTGTGTCCATGTAAAGCTTGTAATCAAACTGCAGGTCGCAAATATGAATATATTTTGACGAAATTTGGTATATAAGCTTTTATTGGCCATGGGATGAACGCTATTGAAATTGGTGAGAATCGGTCCATGTTCAGACCTAGCCCCCATACAAATTACCCCTATGAAATCGACATAAATTGCCATAAGATCCAAATTGTCATATAGATCTTACTCAAATTGGGTTTGTAAGCGTTCATTACATCCATCCATGAGTAGTCCAAAAATGATCCCTTTGGCCCCATATAGAGCTGCTTCCCGATCTTCATTTAAATCTATTAAAAAACAAAAATATTGCACTGATTCTTCTCAAATTTTGTTTGTATATATTTTTGCAAAATACAAGAGACTTTACCAAATATGATCAGGATCGGTCCATTTTTGGACCTAGTCCCCATATGGATATAGCATCCGATATGAACTTTTTCATATCTGCAGCCAAAAAAATTAATAAAAATCCCACTCAAATTTGGTTTTTGCTTATTTTCTATTTCCAGTTAGTTGGGCCTAAGAGATAGGGTTTGTAAACGCATGGTATAGGGTATCATATAGTCGGTCTAGACCGACTATAATTTTCTTACTTGTTTAGTTTTCATTTTAATTTTTAATTTTCAAAAAGGTTATTAAATATAATTTTTTCACCAGTACAATCATAACAGGAAAGCGTCATCTATCACTTCTAGCAATCAACTTCAGGGGCTCTGCTAATATAAAAATATTTATTATTATTTATTATTTCAATTGGGGTCGAATCGTCACATTCGTTATCGAAATTTTTCGATCGAAATATTTTTTTATTGTCCAAAATAAAATACTAAGATTAATTTTACTCATAGCTAACGAGTTATGGTTCATAGTTAATAGTAAAACTGAAACGAGGTCTGACGATTGTCCGCCTTCTTTAAATAATAGTTTTACTCGATATCGAATGCGACGATTTGCCCCCTGACTAATTTTTAATTTTTAATTTTTCATTTTTCGTTTTTTTTTTTCATTTTTAAGGTTTTATTTTTCATTTCGATTTTTTATTTTTATTTTTCGTTTATTATTTTTAATTTTTTATTTTACATTTTTCATTTCTTATTTTTCGTTTTTTATTTTAATTTTTCATTTTTTATTTTTCATTTTTTATTTTTCATTATTTATTTTTCATTTTCAAAAAGGTTATTACATATCATCATTTTTTCACCAATACAATCATAAGTCACACCGATTTTGTCTTACGTCTTACGCTGTTTTGTGATTGTATTGTGAAATAGATTTTTACCTCCTAGATGTTTACACATCAAAAATTAAACATGCTTTAAGGACTTAAAAAAATTTTTAAATATATTTTTCTTAAATAAATTTTTTAAATTTCATCAATTTTAATTTTTTTGACATATCAATACTATATATAATATTAATACTGCTCGATATCGCTTGTTAACTTAACACAAGTCACTAAAGTTATAGACTAAGGGCCGTATACAAAAAAAATTAAAGTGTACTTCAAGTAGACTTTATCAACAATTGTGTATGAAAAACATACAATAAAGTCTACTTTTGATGTACCCTTTAATTTTTTTGCATACGGCCCTAACCATATAATTCCAATATGGTAATCACTATCTGTTAAGGTCTGTTGAGTTAACATTTGGAGAAAAATTAAACAATTTTAAGTTTCCACAATAAATTACAATATCAATTTACTAGCAAAAATAATCTATTTTTTGATAAACCCTTAAAGTATGTTATAGTTTTAAATTACTAGAAATAAAGTGTTAACTTAACAGACCCTGAGAGAATTTGAAAAAAAAGACTTATAGCATATTCAGACGGCAAAATAAACCACTTGGTTCGCTCTCTGAATCACGATTGCGAACCTTGGTGTTCAGACGATTTAACTTGTTCCATTTTGACGTTTATATTTTTTTTTTCAACTATGTGGCGCGGCTTTTTGTTGTTTGTTTGCTTTTATTTAAATATATATATGTAAATATAAACTTTTTACTTGTCCAATGATTTTATTTATTTTATTGCACACATTAATTTTTTTTTTATTCCTTTGTTTATATATATGGCAGCTAGTTCTGATAAACTAGCGATAATGTTTGGTAAAAATTGGAGATGATAGTAAATTCTTCGATGTTCGCAACTAAATTCAAAATGAACCAAGATGGTTCGCTCTCAAAATTTTATATGTTGATTCAATCGTGATTGGGGCGCGAACCGTGAATGAGAGAGTGAACCTAGAATTTTGCTGTCCGTCTGGACATAGCATTATATAATAATTCTAATGGCTAATAAGGCTAATAACTTTTGAATTGTTCTGCTAATGTACATTAACGAAAACGTTAACAGTTCAATTTACAATTCTGTTACTTTTGTGACTGCTAACATTTCCATAAATTGTTTATTTTACGAAAATAACATTATGTATAATTAATCAAATTTCAAAATTGTCGTATTTATTAAATGAAAAATTTTAGAGCTTTTAAGCTTTTTTAAGTTATTATGATAAATTTTATCAAAAAATGTCTTTTTGAAATATTATTGAAATAATATCATGACAAAAACAATTTAAGTAAGTATAAGTTTGTAAAAAAATATATGTATATAAAAAAAATGTGAGATGATGTTTGTCACCAAGAAATCCATATGTGGACAACTGCTCTGAATAACAGTTTTTCTGATAGGCCAGTAAATTGGAGTATTTTACAGTTTACTTAAAAATTATGGAAATTATTTTATAAATGTAAAAATATGTTTAAGAATTTAATTTTAGGAAAATGTGTATCAAAAGCATTAATATTGGCTGACAATTTTTGTATTTTAAGAAAAAAAAAATTAAAAATTTATATTTGTTAGTTTTACTTTGTCGTGGCTAAATAATGAATCTTCGCATTTGATATTTGGTTTCGTCAAAAAGACATACAGAATATAAAATTTTGCTATACTTATGGGTGTTTTAGTTTTTAAACATTTTTTTTTTTTCTGTTAAATAACATGAAAAGTGAAAAAATATTATAGTCCACGTTAACACAATAAATTTTAGAGTTATAGAATTAGGCTATAATACCTTTTTTACTCTCATTTAAGGTCTGTCAGTTTAACATTTGATGTTAAAAACGTTATCTGTAATATTAATAGGCTAGGCTATTTTTTGTTACCGATGTTTTGTTGTACCGTTTTTTACCGATTTTGATCCAACGTATATTACTTGAAAGGTATTTATTTTTAGCTGTTCACCAGATTTACAGATTTTTAAATTTTTTCCTTTATTTTGAGTAAATTGCATTTAGAATTGCTACTAACACATACATAAAATTTGACATATATTATGTGTGTGTTTACTAAATTTGTTAATGCGTTAATGAGTTTGTATCTTCATTCACAATAATAAACCAAAAAAGTGTTGGTTGGTGATTTGGCTAAATTGAAAAATAAAGTTGCTAGAAATTGCACTCGAATTTCGAGTGTTGGAATCTGCTAGTGTGTGGTTATTCTATAAATTCTTGGACTTTGTGTCAGGTCTGTTAAGTTAACATTTGCAGTAGAGTAGAATAAAAATTAAACATAGTTTAGGTCTGAAAAATTATTAAAAATATATATGTCTGTGGAAATTATTTTTAAAGTCATGATTTTTTTTATTAAAATGGTTATTCTAAAATTCTAGACACTTTCTGTCTAGACACAAGCAGTATAAAAATTAAACGTATTTTTAGGGTTCAATAAAAAAAATAATAAAAATCTATTTTTTTTTTTTTTTCAAATTTAATAAGCCCCAAAAATATGTTTCATTTTTTATTGCGTAACATCAAATGTTAACTTAACAGAGCTTAACAGAAGTTGACTAAGTTAGAGAATAACCACATAAGTACTACTAAAATTGTGTTTAGAGTTTATACTATTTAACTTCAAATGTTAAGTTAAGCGATATTAAAATAAAATAGCTACTGACATAGAATGCCCATAAAAAAGTACGTATATTAGAATAGGGTTACAAATGTATTTCAATATTCTATCATAGAATAATAATTTTAGTTTTACTCATTTTTTTACAAAATCATTGTGTACATATTGCTAATATAATTTACAAATTGAATTTGCAAATGGATTTAATTAAAAAAAATATACGAACCAGTAAAAATAATAATAAAAAAGGTACATTCGCATATTTTTTTTTTTTTGGGTTTTTTGTGGTGATACAAATACATACAAACACATACGCCAAATTGCGTATAAATAAAGGTTTTCATAGCCAAACAAATAAAAAGGAAAAAAAATAATTCAAAACCAAAAATGGTGAACATGAAACTAATAATGAATATGTTCAAATGATTTTAAGCGAAGATATTTATTTATATATAGTAGATATTTATATACGTATCATGGCCGTGATAAAAATTGGGTGCGGCTTTGTGTTTATTGATTTTTGACTTTTTTTTCTTTTCTTCTTTATTTGATGTTGTCTAAAAAGGCCTGGTTATTCCATTAACGTTAATATACCAAACAAACGGGGAAAAAAGAAGAACAAACCACATTACAAGATTTTTTCTTATCTTTTTTTTTGGTTTTCCTGTTCCAGCAGTTTCTGCTATACTGTGGTTTTAAGATTTGATTAAAAATAAACGAATTCTTTTTTTTTTGCAAATAATTTTATTCAAGATTATTTTTTTCCAAGCATTCTGCTGCCAGAACTTTCAAACAAGTTGTACAAATAATTGTTTAATTTTTTAAGCATCAAATAAGGGTGTTTTTTAAGACTAGAAAAAAACGAATGTTGCACAATATTTGAAGAGTAAAAGCTCATTAAAAGTTTTTCAATGTAACTGAAATTCAAGGGCCAAAAGAAAAAAAAATCAAACATTCAACACGGATGCAAATTTAACTTAACTAAGCATCAATAAGTATTGGCTTAACTAAATAAGCGATAATATGGTGTAATATTTTCGTTCATAAATTAAGATTTAGTTTTTGTTTTCTCATTAATGATTTTAATTAACAACTAATCAGAATTTGATAATGATTTGTTGTAACAAATACAATATATAGAAACTCAAGGACGAAATATAAAAAGTTGAAGCAAAGCTCTAGCACCTACTAAATAAATTCTGGGGACATAACTTTTTTTTTTCATTAAATATAAAGAGATTAATTTTACTATTTCTTTTAAAAATACACTATAACTTATAAAATATTTAAAATATTGTTACAAAATAAATTAATATGGTTATTTTGTATATTTTATCACTTTCAAGATTTTGTCACCTAATAAAGAAAAAGAAAATTCATGGATTTCAAAAATTAACTAAGAAAAAATATTTTGTTAAAAAATGCGAAAAATAAGTTTCATTTGAATGTTAACTAAATAGACCTTAACAGAAAGTAACAAAGATACAGAATAACCATATACAGCCCTGTTCTTGAAACGTTGTTATTTGAATAAGAATGAATTTGAAATAACATGAAATTGAAATTTTGGGTTTCTTGAAAACACAAATTTTATATTTTCGAAGTATTTTTCGAAATCATATTTTTTATTGTCAAATGACATGAAACATATGGTTTAGCCTAAGAACTATTTCTTACCTAGAAACCGAGGTGCCATATGGTTCTTTAGTCACTTTCACAAAAAAACCTTAAGTAATTTTTGCATGTTTTTCCTTAAGATTATAAAGACAGTAAAAAAAAAATATTTTACTTTAAAATAACATTTTACTTGTTCATTTAATTGTTTTTGTTCTTCAATTTCATTCAACTAAGAATGACTTCTCTTTTTGAAATAAGTTAGGCATCACCAAAGAAAATTCGAAATTCAAATAAATTGGATTTGAGTGGCATCACTACTGTTTCGAACATAAACAAAGTTGTAGCAGTCATATGCAAAAAAAAAAAATATCTGATTTGAGTGAAATATTATTTTAAATTCCTTTATTCATAATAATTAGTGCATAAATAATCTATGTTATAATTGAAAAAATTATAATGGAAAATAGATTGTGCACATAAAAAGTTTTTATTATAGTTTTAGGACAACATCATCTCCAAAAGTGTGTTATATTAACATTGACTACTGATTACGAGTTTTTTTTTTTTAAATCAACGTAAAATGTAGACGTTTTTTAAAATAGTTTTTTTCATAAAATCAATGTGTAATTTTTTAAAATAATGACAAGGTTCAATAAAAAACAAGTTAGAATTTACATATATTGTGTGTTTAATTTAATTTTAGTATATGTTAAATGTTTTATGTTTTTTGTTTTATGTAAGCAACATATAATTTAATGTAAAAAATTAATTGAAAATTTCAAACCCCTAAAGATGTCAAAAAGAAATTGACGAAACGTTGGGAGAAATATGTAATAAAAGGTTTTTTATTTACATTAATATAATAGGCCCAATTAGCTTAATAAAAATCATATATAATTTAAATAACTTGGCCAAAAAAATAACAAACAAACTTTTAAATATCAATTATTTTTTTTTTTTATCTCTTAAGACCTATGTAGTAGAAAAAAGGGCATTAGTTTTCGTTTCACAAAACCTTTTCTATGTGAATTAAAACAAGAAAAAATATTCTTATTGAAATCATAGAACAGCAAAAAACTCGTAAATTTAAGAATTTTTTCATTTACGAGTTTTTATTTTTGTGATAGTGGTTTCAAGAACAGGAGTGATATAAAATTTTAAAGGTAAATTCCAAAAATTGAGAACGTAAAATCTTTTTATGTTTCTTACATTTCCTTGAACTTTGCTGTTAAGGTCTGCAAAGTTAATATTGGAATTTAAACGATTTAAAAATGTAACATACTTTTAGGATTTTTCAAAAAATAAAAAAAGTTCGATTTGATTTTATTTGGTGCGAGGTAAGGGTAGATTTGTATTTAAAAATATTAATAGAAAGAATAATGCTGGCAAAAAACGAGTCGTTTAATCGGTGTATTCAGTTTTTTTTCCATATTTCTCTTGCAAAATTTTTGTTTTCTATTACAATGGTCTATAAATTTTAAAAAAGAAATGACTGCAGAAACGAAGCATGTTTTTTAACTAGTCTGGGTCTGGGTGCGCTGAATTCGAATCTGGCATTAAAATTGGACTATCACGTCTTGTTCATTTTTTATCGAATACTGGCAGTACTGTAAAACAGTCAACTCTGACACTACAATTTTACAATTATTAATTTGACAGAAGCCCACATTCATTCTACATAAATCTTCTTAATAGTAGCGTTTAAGCATGTTAGGAGATCGTGTGTTACTGATTCAAGCTATATTTGCTTTGTGTGTGGTGAATATTTGGTTGGAAAGAAAGGATATGCTATATCAGAATCATTAAAATATGCATATTTACATTATTTTTGTTTTGCTATCAGAAACTTGGACAAACCGTGGACACCGACAATGTTTTGCAATAGTTGAAGAACTTATAATGAATGACCAAATATTCACTGACCCGGTTGATAAGGCTAACCTTTCAGCTGAACTTTTTGCAAAAAATTCATTTTTGCCGGATAGCGATCAACCACTTCCCGAACTCCAAAGAGTATCATGTACTATGCCTAAAATATTCTTCCGAGCACGTGCAGTTAAAAAGGTTCTTTCGGATCTCAACATCAATAAGTCTCCGGGACCGGAAGTTTTTTCCACCTAAAAAAGGTGCGGCTAATAACCCTGAATATTACCGTCCAATTGCAATCTGCTCTGCACCCTCAAAGGTGATGGAGAGCATGATCAATTTCCATCTTGTGAACTACCTAGAGGCCGACTCACTTCTTAATGATCGTCAGTGTGGCTTCCGAGGAAATCGTTCCACGGGATACCTGATAGCTCTACTTTCTGAGCGCTGAAGTCGATCCATTCGCAATTTTGGCAAAAGTAAAGTGATTGCTCTAGATATTTCCAAGGCATTCGATCGTGTGTGGCACGGTGCACTGATATCAAAGCTTATTGCAGTTGGGGTTGGTAATGACTTCTCTCGATTTATATCGAGTTTTCTCAAAGATCGAGCAATACTTGTTGTTATTGTCGGGGTCTCCTCTTATGAGTTGCATCTTAATTCAGGGCTACCCCTAGGTTCCGTTCTTTCTCCTTCTCTTTTCCCTATCTTTCTGAACGACCTTCTTGGTCAAACTTTTAACTCTATATACTCTTTCGCAGATTTGTCATTCATTTTCCTTTAATTGTACAATGAATGACACACTCAAGCAAGACCTGCTAGCAATCTCCCAGTGGGGTAAACCGAATAGGGTTGATTTTAATGCGCTGAAGACTCAATGTTATATGTTGACCCATAGGGCCATGGATTCAACAATGCCGTCTATATATATGGGTGGTATAGGTATTGAGGAGTCGGTTACTCTTGATGTTCTAGGCATGAGAATTCAATGTGATATTCGTTGGAACGAGCATGTTTTTCAAGTGTCGAAGGAAGCATTCACTGTCGTGGTTTTCTAAAACGGTGCAAAAATTATTTAACTCCCTGTGATCTCCTTAAAATCGCAAAAATATTACTTACGCGAATGTACCATCGGTTTCCATGAGGCTGATGATGAACGTGATTTAGTGACTCAAGCTGTGCTGAATGATCTAATTCGGGATTTACATTTACCGAAGGAAGACGCAGAATTACTAGCTTTACGCATGCAGCAGTGGAAACATCTTTGTTGCTGAATTATTGAAAAATTATCACGAATTAGGTGCACGAATGTCATTCCAAATGCATTTTCTTCAATCACATTTAGATATTTTTTCACAAAACCTAGGTGCGGTGAGCGACGGACAAGGGGAGCGTGCTCACCAAGATTTAATGAAAATTTAAAGAAATTATCAAGGATTTTGGAACAAAAGCATGGTGGGAGACTATTGCTGGACTGTAATACGTGAAACGGAACCACCAAATACAAACGACGTTCAAATATCGCCATTCACTTTTGTAAATTCATTGATTTTTAAATAAACCAATTATTTTTTATGTAAAAAACGAATAAAAAAAATTTTTTTGTATCTCGAAAACCTGACGTGATAGAGAAAAACCAATTTCAGGATCGAATTCAGCCCACCTAATTACCCTAGGCTAGATATTTGGTTGCTCCAATCCAAAACATTCTTGGCTTGTGTTATCAGAGTAGGCGTTCCATTGATGGCTCATGCGCAAATAAGGAAATAAATCGGCTAAACCGTACTATAAATAAATAAAAAACAGATATACTCCTATGACAGTTTTAAGTGGGTTGAGCCTTCACCTTTAGAAAACACGATTTTATTTTATTTTTTTAAGGGCAGTATTTTGTGTGAATGCTTTAATTTAGTTTATACTAATACTTTAAAATGAAAAAGTAACTAAGACGGTTCAGCAAGTATTATACTAACTATGGCGGCTACCTCGATGGCGGCTCCAAAACAAAATAAAATGTCAGTGGCGGTGCAAAGCCGGCTGTAAGGCGCACTTCTTGAATCTTTGAACATGTGGAATATTATTATATATACACATTCGTGAAGCAAATGCTAAACCACAACGACCACAACAACAGCAACAATTACAGTAGTAACATACAAGATAAAATGGTCACAGGAGATATGTGTAAACATCTAGTTATTAAAAATTTTTTATGGCACTTTTTTAAAGTCAAACAGAAAGCGTCATCTACGTATCACTTGTAGCAATCAACTGCAGGGGCTCTGCTAATATAAAAATTATTATTATTTAATATTTCAACCAGTTAATTTTTAGTTTTTTATTTTTCACTTTTAATTTTCGTTTTTCATTTTTCATTTTTTCATTTTTCGTTTTTCATTTTTCGTTTTTAAATTATTTTTTTTTTAATTTTTTATATTTAATTTTGTATTTAAAATTTTTCATTTTTCATATTTTATTTTTCATTTTGCATTTTTTATTTTTCATTTTTAATTTTTTATTTTTTATTTTTCATTTTTTATTTTTCATTTTAAATTTTTCATTTTTCATATTTTATTTTTCATTTTTCATTTTTTATTTTTTATTTTTTATTTTTCATTTTTTATTTTTCGTTTTTATTTTTCATTTTTTATTTAAATTTTTTCATTTTTAATTTTTTATTTTTCAGTTTTTATTTTTCGTTTTTTTTTTTTTCATATTTAATTTTTTTTTTTTTTTTCTAATTTTTGTTTTTCATTTTAAATTTTTCATTTTTTATTTTTAATTTTTAAGTTTTTATTTTTAATTTTTTATTTTTCATTTTTCATTTTCAAACAGGTTATTACATATCACAATTTTTTCACCAATACAATCATAAGTCACACCGATTTTGTCTTACGTCTCACATGTTACGCTGTTTTTGTGATTCTATTGTGAAATAGAAATTTACCCTCCTGCACGTATACATGTTTACACATCAAAAATTTAGAATAAAAACAATAACAAGAACAATATAAAAAAGCCGTGTTTTTTCAAGGGTTTTTTACATTTCCATTGAAATCTCGAAACCTATTGAAGCAATTTTGATGATTTTAAACAGCAATCTGGTCAGGATGCCAATGAATAATTTTACTAAAAATAAGCAACCTCGCTGATCTATTGAGGAGATGATCGAAATTTCCACAGACGGACGGACGGACATCGTTATATCAACAGCGCTTGTTGTTAGGATCAAGAATATATACAATTTATGGATTTTGTTCTAATTACTACAAACTAACTCGAATTCGTTTTTCTAGCCTATTGGCTAGATATTTGTACCAAAATTTGGAAATTTAATGATGGGGTTATGTAGTGTATGTAGTTTATTGTAAACAATAACACCATGCATACAACAATGCTTTGTGGATTGAATATAGTTTTTAAAGGTGCAACTGACAAATTTAATTGACACTAGTAGCCCAGTAATATTTGTTTTGATTTTGTTTGGATAATATTTAAATGAACTGCAGAAGAAAATAAAACTCTGCAAATGGAATGGAGAAAGACTCCGCCCAACCAGAAATTTACTTAATAAGGTCGCTCGTTGAATTTTAAGTTATTGAGCGTTCAAATGAAAGTTGTGGGGAATACCTCATTAACTCCTTTAATTTTGTGCGATTTGAATTTTAAAATACTGGATTTTTAATTTTAAACCCCTTAAACTAATCTTATTTGCCGCTTATAGTTTAGAAATGATCTATCTGAGAAAAAATAATAAAAGAAAATTGTTTTTTTCATAACCTCATTTTCTAGATAAAAACAATTTCCGTGAACCGATATCCTAAAAATTTGAAAAAATTCTCAAAAATCTTTTGGGCTATAAGAATTCATATGCCGCTTTAAAAATGTAAAAAATCGGGGAAGAAGGTTTTTGCTGATACGCCCTATTGTATACTGTATTAAATGTTAACTTAGCAGATATTATCAGATATTAAATGTTAACTTAGCAAAGTTATATGTGTTAATTCTATAAATTTTGTCACCTTATGTCTGCTAAGTAATATTTGATGTTAAGCGGTATAAACATAAACATATGTTTGGGGCTTAAACATTTTTTTTCCATTATTTATTGACCCCCGAAAGTATGCTGCAAAGGAAGAAAATTCTAAGAAATTTTACTTTTTCATTCACTTTTTTTCTTTCAATAATTTTTTGAGCTATATATATGTATAAAAAATTATGAATATTTAAATAAAATTCATTAATTCATTAAAATTCATTGTGAATTTACACAGAAGATATATATGTAAATGGGTTTGTTAATAAATAATTTTATAAAAGCCTAAAGTTATGCTAATTAATTTTAGCCAATTCACAATTCAACAAATTTAAAATACACGCACACAGCATTGTATAGCTTAAATATTGTTTTATGTATGTGTTAGTAGCAACTTTAAATGAACCAAATGAACCAAAAGCAGACCCAATTTTAATTTTAAAAAACATGGTGCACATCTGTAAAGAAATACCTTTCAAGTAGTATATTTTTTGTCAAAATTGGTTGGTAACTGAGAGTGTAGAAGACGTCACAAGAAATCACCTTGCCTAGTGATATTATAGATGTTAATTTAACCGACCTTGACAGAAAGTCACAAAAATTATAGAATAACCATAATAGTATAATAAAACTTACACGGCTAGACGGTTATGTTAACATAACGTAAAGCACATGAAAATTATTCAGATAAAAATTGATTTAATTTTGTATTTGTTTTTACAGATTTTGTTCGTTTTCCTTAATAAATAATACTTTAAAATATTAGCATACTTTTAGGTGGTAAAGCAAACAAAAAACTAAAACAATTACATTTATTTTGTGCCAAAAAAAATAACTTTAATAGAAAATGGTTGAACAAACTTAGGGACATAAAATAAATTTCCATTAACCTAATAGCTTATAATACTTGACTCTAATATTGAATAAATTTTTCAAAGCATTGACAAACTTTGAAATAACATTGATGTAGTGCAGAAAATCAACAATTTGTTGAGCATTCAATAGAAATTTAATTTTAACAAGTCTTTTCTTACTTACTTTCATTCTTTCTTTCAAACACAATAAAAATAAACCACAATAAAAACTAAATTCAAAATGACAAAAACGACAACAACAAAAAATAAAGGCAAATATTTTCACTTCAGTTTCTTTGTATTTCATTCACAATTAATGCGTTGTTTAAACTTATTGTGTGGTGTAACACAAAAACCTCCATATGTACGATTTATGTCGAAGAAAAAGAAAAAGGCAACGGGTTTTACACTACATGTATGCATACTTTTAGGCGTCTTTTGAAATATATAATAGGAACAACATTTTTTTGTTGCCTTAACCTCGATTGTTTTGCCAAACAACAGCAACAACAGAACATTTGTTAATGCTTGGTAAATTCTAAACAATAAATCTACATAAATCGTAAGAAAAGGCCATTAACAGAGAAGGAATTTTCTCCTAAAAGTATACAACATAGGTGCAAAATTTCTAAAGCCGGATTATTTCATCAGGCATTTAAAACCAAAATAAAAAAATTATGTACAAATAAAACCTTTTAAAATTCTTTTAGTTTTCTATCTAGAAGCTATATTGTTGGAAGTTAAGAGTGATCTGATCGAAAAATCCACTTTAAGGCTTCTTCTTTTAGCCAGCACCCCGTTTTGTTTTAAATCGCCTAGAGCGGAAATGTTTTTCATTCACGCCATTTTAACATGCATTCTCCTTATACACCAAATTCAGCCTAATGGTTTCGTTCAATTCTAAAATAATTTGTTTTACAAAAAAAAAAAAAAAATTAGGAAATAAAAAATTGCTTTCAATACCAAGGTACCTAAAAGTATGCAATAGTTTTTGTTAAGTTAAGAGCACTTTAGATATATGTTCATTATTTCTGTGATATTTTTTGTACAAAATAATATATTTTTCCCAAACAAATACTTTTTCATACTGTCATGAAGTCAAGTGCTTTAACATGTTTACACTAACTTAAAAAGCGAAAAGTTTTTAGTTAGTCTAATGGAAGTTAAATAAAATAAATATTCTTGTACTGAAAACAAAAACTGGTATCGTGCTAGTAATTTACATACAGTAGCTCGGCATTGTAATCGAATGGTTAACGTAGTTAGCTATTATCAAATGTTAACTTAACACAACTTAACAGAAAATGGCAAAATTGTATGCGGCTATTTTTTTTTTGCTTTCTGTTAAGGTCTGTTAAGTTAACATTTGATATTAAGCAGTATTAAAAGAAAAGATATTTTTAGGGCTTAATATAAAAGGTTAAATTGCATAAGAAAAATATGTTTTTAAATTTTCTATTGAGCCTTAAGGGTGTAATTTATTTTTATACTGATTAATGTTAACTTAACAGGCCTTAACAGAAAGCGACAAAAGTTATATGCTAAACTTAATAAGTTTAATATGGTTACAAGCAGATTCCAGCCCTCGAAATTCGAGTGCAAATTCTAGGAAATTTTATTTTTTATTAAATAAAGACCCTAAAGGTATGCTAATCAATTATAGCCAATTCACAAATCAGCACAAAAAAAACAAACTCATTTTTATTACAAACACATTAACAAATTTAATAAACACACACATTGCATTGTATAATTTTATGTACGTATTAGTAGTAACTTTAAATGCAATTTACTCAAAATAAAGGAAAAAATTAAAAAATCTGTAAGACTGCAAAATCGCTAAAAAGTAATACCTTTCAAATAATATACGTTTAGTCAAAATCGGGATAAAACGGTAGAATAAAACATTGGTCACAAGAAATCGCTTTTGTCGCTTTCTGTTAATGTCTGTTAAGTTAACATTTAACGTTAAGCAGTATAAAAATAAAGCTTCCTTAAAGTAGATAAGCTTTTATTTTAATAAAAAAAATTAAATATAGTTTTCATATGAAATTTAATTTTTTTATGTAGCCCCAAAAATATGTTTAATTTGTACACTGCTAAATATCAAATTCTTTTAACTTAACAGAAGGTGACAAATATTATAGAATAATCAATGACAATATTTGTCATTTTCCGTTATGTTTTAAGTTAACATTTCATTTTAAGCAGTATAAAAATTAAACATACTTTTAGGGATTAAATAATAAATAATTTTTAAATTTAAAAAAACAAATTTTGCCCTAAAATTATGATTAATTTTTAAACTACTTGATATCAAATTTTAACCTAACAGAACTTAACAGCAAGTGGAAAATATTATAGAATAATCTATCACATAAATTGAAACTTTATGTTCTTGGTTATGGTTTCAATATAGCAAAACTCATTTGATAAATTAAAAAAAAAATAATTAAATATAATAAAAATAAAAATAATAAAAATAAAAATAATACGAAATTTTATTAATTCCTTTATTACTTTTAGTGACCACACAAGTCTTAATATTAAATATTTCAGCTTCAAATATAATATTACCTTTAACCGAAATATAAAATTGTCTTTTATTGCCTCAAAATTATTGTGAAATTATGATGTCTAAACGTGATATCAGTGCAACATTTGTTTTGAGCCATTAAAAATTGTTTAGCACCATCATTGTTTAATTGTTGCTAGTTGTAAAGTATCTTCATTTCTGTACTGACTAGAGAAATTGCTTTCAACAGTGCTGCTGTTGTATAAAGGAAGTGATAATGGTTAAGTAGAATTGTACTGTGTTTTATTGCAACGAAACAAAAGCTAAAATGTTCTTTGAATTTGTAACTATTGAAATATATGTTTATTGTGGAGTATAACATCAAGTATAAATTATGTGCCCTGTAAAAAAAAAGAGCGATTTTTAGAAACAGGCCACAACGAACGATCATACTTATGTATGGACTTTACTTTATTAGAGCTTGCACTTCTCTTCAGGTAGAGCGTTTAAAATCAACAAAACTAGTGCGAATCCGAAATATAAAAATCATCTCTTATGTAAGTAGGTTTGTAATGGACTTATCAACTTCTACACCCAACAATCTAGTTTTCTGGAAGCATAATCTTTTACTGGATGTATACTTATAAGGTCAATTCACCAAAAACTTACTATTTTTATTTTTATTTTACTTACTTTTATACTTCTAAAATGGATTATGAATTCTTATGGCATAAGAGATTTTTTTATATATTTTTTTTTTTAATTTCCAAAGATCGGTACGGTGTCACTGAAATAGACTTTATGAGGGCATTTCCACGCTGCGTGAAAATTCTTGCGTTTCGTGTTTGTAGGCGAACGGGGTAGAGAAGCAAGCGGGGTTGAAAAAAGTCTCATTTTCTGTTTTTGAGCTTTTTTTTACACTTCTTTCTATACTCTTCCGTTTCTTGACAAGTTGTTTTATTCTTTTTCTATTCTCAACAAAGTGACAAGTGATTTTATAAACCGCCATTGAAACAAATACATTCAAACTGATTTTATAAGCGCAATTTAAAAAAAGTCATGTGAGTCCAATCACCGGGGAGATGTGTAAACATCTAGTAATTAAAGATTTTTTATGGCATTTCCTTAAAATCAAACAGAAAGCGTCATATTATAACAATTATAGCAATCATTTGCAGGGGCTCTGCTAGTATAAAAATATTTATTTTTATTTATTATTTCAACCGGTTGTTTTTAATTTTTCGCTTTTAATCTTTTATAATTTTTTATTTTTCATATTTTATTTTTAATTTTATATTTCTCATTTCTCTTTTTTTATTTTTCATTTTTCATTTTAAATTTTTATTTTTCATTTTAAATTTTTTATTTTTTATTTTTCATTTCTTATTTGTTTTTTTTTTATCATTTTTAATTTTTCATTTTTATTTTACATATTTTATTTTACATTTTTTATTTTTAATTTTTCATTTTCCATATTCCCTTTTTACTTTTCATCTTCATTTTTTTATTTTTTATTTTCCATTTTTTATATTTAATTTTTTATTTTTCATTTTTATTTTTCATTTTTTACTTTTCATTTTGAATTTTTTATTTTTAATTTTTTATTTTTTAGTTTTCGCTTTTCATTTTTTATTTTTAGTTTCTTAATTTTTAATTTTTTTAATTTCATTTGTGATGATGTTACACACATCTTCATTTATCTTTATTTATTTCATTTATTCATCTTTATTTGTTTATATTTTTTTGTTTATTTTTGTTTACTATATGCACATGCACATATTTATTTGTAATTAGTTGTTTACATTTATTTATTTTTTTTGCATATCTTTTCTTTTTATTCAACACATACCACAAAGTACACTAACCTTCGGTAAAGGGTTGAATTACAAAACAATAAATTATTGTGTAATTAAATATCACTGGAATGCAAAATGACAAATTTGTGAAAATTCAAATTGTGTCAATAACCCATGACAAATAGGAATGTCACTCAAATTTTGAAGGGAAAATTTTAAATTGATTATTGAACGTTTTCTGATTGGCTATTGAGCCCAACGTTCAAAATCAATGAATTTGTAATATGCGAATGTAAAGAAAAGAGAAGACTATTATTTAAATTAAGTAAAAATATTAAATTATAATGATATAAAAGACCAGCATTTTAAAATAAATAAATCAATTATAATTCTGATTTGAAAGGGTTATAATTAAAACCAAACAGAGATTTTCTCTTTTTACTGGCATATTCTGCCAAAGGGTTCAAACATTGGCATAATCTGCCTACGTGCTATCTCTGTAAAACATTAAAAAAGTGCATCTAGCGTGCACGCGGGAACTGCTTTGAGGAAAGCACTTGACAAAATTCCTCCTGAGATTGGTCCGGTTCTCACCCAATCTTAGTGTCCTTTTGTACACCCCTCATTACACTATATGGCGATCCTGCCAAGCTAACACTATATGGCGATCCTGCCCCCTCATACACTATATGGCGATCCTGCCCCCATACATACACTATATTAAATTTAAATGCCACTATGTACGTAGATTGCTACAAGGCATACATTATATAACGGTCCAGCGATTTTTATAATATTTGGTGATCCTAGCTGGCGTCCCACCTACACTATATGGCGATCCTGCCTTTTACACTATACATTTTTCATTTTTTATTTTTAATTTTTCATTTTTTATTTTTTATTTTCGTTTTTCAATTTTAATTTTTCCTTTTTTATTTTTCATTTTTAATTTTATATTTTATTTTTTTTTTTTTTTTTTTCATTTTAAATATTTAATTTTTTATTTTTCATTTTTTTTTTTAGTTTTAATTTTTTATTTTTTTATTTTTCATGTTTTTTTTTTAATTTTTTATATATCATTTTTCATTTTTAATTGTTTATTTTTTATGTTTCATTTTTAATATTTTATATTTCATTTTTTATTTTTTATTTTTTATTTTTCATTTTTCGTTTTTTATTTTTCATTTCCTATTATTCATTTTTCATTTTTCATTTTTTATTTTTCATTTTTAATTTTATATTTTTCATTTTTTAGTTTTAATTTTTTATTTTTTATTTTTTTTTTTCATTTTTTTTCAGTTTTCATTTTTAATTTTTAATGTTTAATTTTGAATTTTTCGTTTTTCATTTTTAATTTTTCCTTTTTTATTTTTCATTTTTAATTTTATATTTTTAAATTTTTTTTTTTTTTTCATTTTAAATATTTTATTTTTTATTTTTAATTTTTTTTTCAGTTTTAATTTTTAGTTTTTTATTTTTCATGTTTTATTTTTAATTTTTTCTATATCATTTTTCATTTTTAATTGTTTATTTTTTATGTTTCTTTTTAAATTTTTTATATTTTTATTTTTCATTTTTCGTTTTTTATTTCTCATTTTCTATTATTCATTTTTCATTTTTTATTTTTCATTTTTTATTTTATATTTTTCATTTTTTAGTTTTAATTTTTTAGTTTTAATTTTTTATTTTTAATTTTTCATTTTGAATTTTTTTTTCATTTTTTATTTTTCATTTTTTTCAGTTTTCAGTTTTTATTTTTCATGTTTTATTTTTAATTTTTTATTTTTCATTTTTTATATATCATTTTTCCTTCTTAATTTTTTATGTTTTATTTTTCATTTTTAATTTTTTATATTTCAGTTTTTATTTTTCATTTTTAATATTATATTTTTCATTTTTTAGTTTTAATTTTTTATTTTTCATTTTTCATTTTTCATTTTTTATTTTTTATTTTTTATTTTTCATTTTTCTTTTTTTTAGTTTTTCATTTTTCGTTTTCCATTTTCTTATCATTCGTTTTTATTTTTCATTTTTTTGTATTTTTTATTTTTCATTTTTCAATTTTTATTTAAAGTTTTCATTTTTATTTTTAATTTTAGATTTTTCATTTTTAATTTTTTTTTTCATTTTTAATTTTTTTTTTCATTTTTTATTTTTAATTTTTTTCAGTTTTCATTTTTGATTTTTCATGTTTTATTTTTAATTTTTTATTTTTAACTTTTTATATATCACTTTTCATTTTTAATCTTTTATTTTTTATTTTTCGTTTTTCGTTTTTTGTTTTTCATTTTCTTTATTAATTTTTCATTTTTTATTTTTAATTTTTGATTTTTCATTTTTCATTGTATTTTTTATTTTTCATTTTTCATTTTTCAGTTTTTATTTAAAGTTTTCATTTTTATTTTTAATTTTAGATTTTTCATTTTTAATTTTTTTTTTCATTTTTAATTTTTTATTTTTTTCAGTTTTCATTTTTTATTTTTCATGTTTTATTTTTAATTTTTTATTTTTCATTTTTTATATATCATTTTTCATTTTTAATTTTTTATTTTTTTTTAAATTTTTCATTTTTCGTTTTTTATTTTTCATTTTCTATTAATAATTTTTCATTTTTTATTTTTCATTTTAAATTTTTTTTTCATTTTTCTTTTTTCATTTTTCGTTTTCCATTTTCTCATCATTCATTTTTATTTTTATTTTTCAAATTTTATTTAAAGTTTTCATCTTTATTTTTAATTTTAGATTTTTCATTTTTAATTTTTTTTTTTCATTTTTCATTTTTTATTTTATTTTTTATTTTTAATTTTTTTCAGTTTTCATTTTTTTATTGTTCATGTTTTATTTTTAATTTTTAATTTTTTATATATCATTTTTCATTTTTAATTTTCTATTTTTTATTTTTCAATTTTCGTTTTTTATTTCTCATTTTCTTTATTAATTTTTCATTTTTTATTTTTCATTTTTCATTTTTAATTTTTTATTTTTCATTTTTTTTTTTTAATTTTTCATTCTTAGTTCTCCATTTTCTTATCATTCATTTTTATTTTTCGTTTTTCATGGTTTTTTTTTTCATTTTTCAATTTTTATTTAAAGTTTTCATTTTTATTTTTAATTTTAGATTTTTCATTTTTAATTTTTTTTTATCATTTTTAATTTTCAAACAGGTTATTACATATCATAATTTTTTCGCCAATACAATCATAAGTCACACCGATTTTGTCTTACGTCTCACATGTTACGCTGTTTTCGTGATTGTATTGTGAAATAGATATTTATCCCCTGCGCGTATAGATGTTTTCACATCCAAAAAATAAAAAAGTAAAATGTGAATAAAAGAATTTAAATTTTCTATATCTTTTTCATTAAAGAACCTAAAGTAGTTCTTAAGTTGTTTATTTGTTGCTATTGAACAAACAAACTGATTGATAAAATAAACGTAAAAAAGTCTAGAGCAGTTGCAACCAAAAATGCACATTGTAAATGCACGGACTTATTTTATTGTTTCTGGCTTCCCTGATAAGGTTTCTAAACAGCGTACCGGAACATGATCTAGAGTATTTTTCGAAATTTTTAAGTCATATGTCATCAAATATACTAATCGTCACATTCGTTGTCGAACTTTTTCGATCGAACATATTTTTTTTCTCTTCCAAAATAAAATACTAGGAATAATTTTACTCTGTCACAGTTAATGGCCCCAGGTAGGAATAATGGAAAAAACGTGTTGTACGTTTGTCCGTCTTCTTTAAATAATAAACCAAAATATTTAATTTCGTATGATGTTACTCGATATCTAATGTAGCGATTAGGGCCCTGGATTTGTCTTCTATTTGTCAACAATTAATTTTCTGCTTTGCTGAAAAATAATCATTCAAAATAGTTAAATTATAAATTGAACACAATTTTAAGAGGTTACGAAATATTTCGCTATAAAAAATTTTCTAATTTGAAACGAAACATTCCTTATTCAGTCAAGTTTCGAACTAGGAACAATCCAATTAAAAGCATTATATCCCAACACACCTTGTTTATCAGGAAAGCAATACCAGAAATTTAGTTGAGAATTTAATGTGTTTATTATAACTATTGTCACTTCCTGCTAAAGTCTGTTGAACTAATATTTAATGTTAAAAAGTGTAAGGGCTTACCGAAAAAAAAAATTTTTTTTTGAGGTATATATAAATATACATATAATAAAATTCTCGATATTTTAATTTTTTATTGAGCCCTGAAATATTTGAAGTATTTAACATCAAATGTTAACTTAACAGACCATATCAGGCATATATGGCTAATCTTTAAATTTTGTCACATTCTGTTAAGGTCTATTTATTTAACATTTGAAGTTAACAGTATATAATTTAAACATATTTTTGCGGCTTAATAAAAAGAATTAAATTTCATAAGAAAAATATAATTTAAAATTCTTCATTGAGCCCAAAAAGTATGTTTTATTTTTATACTGCTTAACATCAAATGTTAATATTAACAGAAGGAATAAGAATAACCAATGTTAATGTTAAAAACAAAATTATTAATTTAACAGATCTTAGCTGAAAGTGACAAGAATTATTGAAAAACAATTTAAATTTTATTTTATCAAATTATTAAACGTAACTTAGTGGTTTTCCTTTTCGTTTCCGACCACCTTAAAGAAATGCAATAATACCATTATTATTTTCTTTTTTGATGAGTAAACGCAGGGTGGGGGGTTAATTTCTATTTCACAATACAATCAAAAAAACAGCGTAATACAAATCGGTGAGAGCTGCAACACAAATCAGTGTGACTTATGTGTGACTTATGATTGTATTGGTGAAAAAATTATGATATTAAATTGTTTTTTTTTATGCCACTTTTTGATAAGCGTCATCTATGTATCACTTATATACGTTTATATTGGGATATTTTTAACGTTTTACAGCAAAGGGTTGTTGAATTAGCTGAAACAGTTTTTGCTATAAGTGATACATAGATGACGCTTTCTGTTTGATTTTAAAAAATGATATAAAAAAATCTTTAATTACTAGATGTTTACACATCTCCCCTGTGATCGGGCTCACATGATTTTTTTTTCAATATTTATCTTAAAAAATTAAAATTGTTGAGAGGGTATACATAAATTAGTTTGTAACGCATTGACAAATTTTTTTACGACACCAAAAATATGTATATTCTTGATCCTTATAACAACTCGCGTCGGTAATACGCTGTCCGCCTGTCCGTCTATCCGTCTGTCCGTCTGTCTGTCTGTCTGTTGAAATCACTCTCAATCACAAAATAAAACATTTACCTGGGAAAAATTATGACAATATTGTTTGTCATTATTTCGATCAGGTTGAGATTGAATTTTGAGCCTCTAGGCCCAATAGCCAAGTAATGACGTACGATAATGTTAAAATGCTCCGATTAAATTTCATATAAAAAACTAAAATAGTGAAAAATGTCTGTACTTAACAGAGTTATGCATTTGGATTGTATCAGCCATGCATATTTTTGCACACTAGCAGATTCCAGCGCTCGAAATTCGAGTGCAATTTCTAAGCAGCTTTATTTTTCAACTAAGCCAATTCACAAACCAACACTTTTATGGTTTATTATTATTGTGAATAAAGATAACACACTCATTAACAAACACATTAACAAATTTAATAAAACACACATAGCATATGTATAATTTTATGTATGTGTTAGTAGCAACTTTTAATGCAATTTACTCAAAATAAAAGAAAAAATTTAAAATTCTGTAAGTCTGTAAGTCTGCACATCGGCTAAAAAGAAATACCTTTCAAATAATATACATTTGGTCAAAATCGGTATAAAACGGTAGAACAAAATATCGGTCACAAAAATCGCCTAGCCTATTAATATTATAGATGTAAACGATGAGAGTGAGAGAACAACAAGATGCTTATGCTGTTATTCTCTTTAAAGAAACCAACACGCAATTGTATGTATTTACATTTATGCTGATTGCATTTAATAATTGCTTTCAAAGCACGAAAATATCTAAAAGTTTTGTTAATTATTTTATTAATTTTAAATGTCACTGTAAAAAACCTAGCCATTATAAGGTGAAATTTGGCCTTTTTTGTCTCTTAGTGTTGGCATGCTTGGTTGTAATATTGTGTTTAGAACACGGGTGGAGGGTATTAAAGATTTGGCTTAGCCGAATTTAACACTCTTATTTGTTGTTTTTTTTTTTCTACTTACATAAATTAATAATTAAAAATGCCATAAAAACTTTTTAAAATATATGTATTTTTTTTTTTATTTTATATTAAAAATTTGCTTTTGAATAACTTATGCACCCAGAACTGATTTTTTTACACCTCATTACCTTTTCAATCTATTTATACTTTAAATCGTTTTCGTATTAAAACTGTCACAAGATTTTTGTGGATGGTATTTATAGATTACACACCGTTTAATAAGTAAATCACACTATTGTTCTTATTTATAATTACAAAATTATCAAACATTATAGCTACTTCATGCCACTGTTCCTTTCGGTCTGCCTTGTCGCAACAAAATAAAAAACAATAATTCTTTTTAGGTTAGTTGTTCTTAGACCATGATATGGTGTGGTCTTGATATTAAAACATGGTGTGTTATTGTAGCCTTTAGATTTATGAGGCAATTAACACTACCAAATGTTGCCAGTCAACCCTGTGGTTGAGGCAACTAATGGCACAATGAAAATTGAGCTTTGTTACCGTAAGATGTATTAAAATAAAATTCAAACAAAAAATTTAGAAATAAATAAATACAATAAATTGTTATCACAAAACTAATTGTTTACTGTCTGTCTATTGCTTTTTCATTACAGCCCCACGATGATTTAGAAAAAGATCACGAATTTTCTGGTTCTGGTTTTGGTCCCGATGACGAGGACTCCGACAGTGATTATCGCCATCACTCGCATACGCATCAGCAATCGGGTAAATCAAATATAAATAAGAATATTGATGACGACGACTTCATAACCTCAAGTAGAAATAATAATCAAAATTTGAATAGTCATCAAACATCGAATAGCGGCATCAATAATATCAATAATAATCAAGGCAATACTGGCCTTATTGGAACCGGTGGTAGTTCGGCAACAAGTGGCCTTAATACAATCGGTAATTCATTTTTAATCATAGTCAGTCGGAATAGTTTTTCGTTTTTTCTTTTTTAGTTTTAATATTAAATATTTGTTGTTGTAAATTGTTTTTATTTTTATTTTATTTTTTTTAACTTTCATTTTTTGTTTTTTCTTCATCATCAAATCAATCAAACAAAAATCATTAGAAACAAATAATCATAATAAACAATTTAATTCCTCTATTTCAATCCCTACACAATCCAATACAAATGCTACAACAAACACTAACACAACCCTACACACACCATCGCCACAACATGAACACACTACCCAAATAATTCCCAATTTCCCAAACAATTCCAACAACACCAACAATCACCAAGATCATGGTCAAGTTCCACCTGCACCTCATTCAGATGATGATGATTTTGATTTGGATGGTGACATCGTGGGCGAAGGTGACGACGAAGGTGGTATTTTAGCGGGCAGTGGTGATGGTGGTCTTATTGATCATGGTGACGATGATGACGATCACACCGGTGATGATGATAATGATGAACTTGATTTAATAAATCATCAAATTACTAAAGTTATTGAACCAGTTGAAAGTGCTAAACCGGCATCCAAAAATGATGCTGACGATGATGTTTACGAAGAGGAAGATCTCGATATGGTCCGTCCTATTAATAATGTTAATATCAATAAGCATGATGATGGTGATGATGCTGAAGATGACAATGAAGAAGACATCGATACTCATAAATCGGATTCTGAAGATGGTACTGAAATTTACACCGATAATACCGACGAAACTGCCAGCACTGGATCATCATCTTCGACTACTACCGAAAAACGACGTCAGTGTATTTCAGTTTTTTTTATTTACTTATTTTTTTTTCGTATTTTGTATTTTGCTTGCCTTTTCCGTTCTCCTTTTGAGCTTTAGTTTGTTTGCATTATTCTTTAAGTTTTCTTTGTATTGTTTTGTCTGACGTAGTAAACAGAATTTGAAATTATTTAGGAAGACAAAGAGGTCCGTAACGAAACTATTTTTGAAAATTTTGCAATCACCGAAGGCATCTGTTGGGAAGATGTCGTGAAATAACTAGTAGTCAAGATCAAAACAGAAGTGATTATTCGATTTGTCTCAAAATTCACAGCAATAATCTGATTTAATATACTTTACTGATAATGTTTTGATAATGTCTGTTAATTTAAAGGAATTATAAATATATTCCAAACTTATAGGCAGCATCAGCCACAAAATTTTGAAAAAAAAAATTAAAAACTTAGCTAAGGCATTATTACATATTTTTATATAGTTACTTTACATATAACCTTTCTCACATTCTGCAAAGGTCTGTTAAGTTAACATTTGAATTTAAGCGCTTCAAAACTTGGTTTATAAAAAAAATACAAAATATTTTTTTCTTGGGTCCCTGTTTTAAAATTCATGAAATTCGAATTTTTTGTTAAGCCCTCAAATTATGTTTTGTTTTAATACTCATTAATAGGGCAAGGAATCTCATGCACTTAAAAATCGAAAATATGCGCATAAAACATGCACTTAAAATTACAAAATATGCACTTAAAACACAGAAAATATGCAATTAAAACACAGAAAATATGCAATTAAAAATTATTTTCCAATATTTTATTTTAAAAAAAATATTGCAAGTAATTTAACAAAAAAGGCTGAAAACAATTCATTTAATATAATAAAAAAGCGGAAAACAAATAATTTAATATGTGTTCAAATAAAATAAGTATAAAGAAAAACAAAACCATAAATGACAAATATATGTTAAACTAAAACTAAATAAAATTAAAGCAATTAAGTCCATAGAAGAGAGATCAGTTTAATTTATTGCGTTATTGGCGTGAACAAAAAAGTTTTTTTTTTAGGTTTTCAAACACAAAGCTTTCCCGATTCGATCTTAAAAAATTCTTGTACAAAGAAAAGGAGCGCTCAACATCAACAGATGTTACAGGAGCATATTTAAAAGCACACACTTCTTTTATTGTATAATTGGTGTGTGAAAAATTTCCACCAAATTCCAATATTCCTGCTATTTTCCTTATTTCAAGGAAACCTTTATTCTTTAAGAGAACATTGTTTAATTTTTCAATAATTTTTAAGCCAATTGAGCCTTTTACATCATTTATTTTCGTAACGGAATTATTCATTAAATTGACTGCATCTGCCAAGGAATTTCGTCCTTCTAGTTTTTTTTTATAGCTTCGCATAAAAAACCATAGTTGCTGTGCACAAAAATCAGTTGAGATTTGAGAGAAGGCAAGTCTAACAGTTCTTTTACGTGCTTAATCGATATCGAGTCGGAATCGTCAAGTTCCCGTACTACTTCGGCAAATTTTTCGATGTTCTGGCTATAATATTTGACAGCATTTAGCCACGTGCCCCATCTTGTTATAATTGGCTCTGGAGGAAGCGGAATGCCAGGAAATTTTTCATTGAAAATGTGAACACGCGAAGGTGCTTTTACAAATATTTGTTTGCCATGTGATATAAGAGCATTCAGTTCACTAAAATTACTTCGAATTTCTTCCGCTATTCGGTGGACAGCATGAGCGATACAAGTAACATGCAATAGCTTCGGATAAAAGATTTGTAACCCCTTTGCCGCTTTTACCATGTATGGCGCAGCATCCGTTAAAAGAAGAAGAACTTTATTTTTGTCAAAATCCTCACCGAGCAAGGCAATGGAGTCATTGAAGGCACGAGCTATTGTCGCGTGATCAGTTTTATCCATTTCCACGACATTGAGTAAAAATTTTTTGTCGCACTTATCTTCATTTTCATGCAAAATTCAAACAATAACATTTGCAACATACCTCCCCTGGATATCGGTGGTTTCATCCATGGAAATCCATAGGAAATGGTCAGTTAGAGCATTTTTGATTTTGTTTAATGTGCGAACATATATTTCGTCGATATAAGTTTTGCGCACTGATGTTTCATGTGGAATAACCTCGTTGGTATATGTTTGCAAAAAATGTCTTAGTTTTGGGTTGTTGAGCTTATACAATGGAATATCTGCTGATATGAAAGCTTCGCATAAGTCCATGGAGAATTTGCTTCTCCCCGCTGCTACGGTGGTAGTTATCAAAGGCTGTATTTTTTCGGAGCGTCGATCATGCAGTTCCTTATGTTTTGTGCTTTTCGAATGCTGGTCAACTTGAAATTTCCTTTCACAGCCCACTGTCTTATTGTAAATTTTGCAGAAAAGGACGACTCCATCCGTTTGAAATACACTCGGATGTTCAGACACGTATTTGTTAAGGTTTGACGATGAAGTTGCTTTGGTTTTCAGCATTGCACTCCGAAATTATTATAAAATGTTAACTTTGATAATTTTGCAGTAAAGAATCTCAAAACCAACTCACTTTCTAATTAAAACATGTTTTGTTGTCTAAAGTTACAAACATTCAGCGAATTCCCAAGCAAAACAGTAAAAATGTTGTATAAATATGAAAATTGACAGATCAACAGGGTGGTTCAGACGAATATTTTGTAACAAATTATGTGTCAACTTTTACCAGAAGATGTCGCACTAAATTTCAGAGGCGTTATACTTTTTCAAATGGATAACAGACAAAAAAAACCAAAATATGCAAAAAAAAAAAAAACATGCAGCTATTGTAAAATTTGTTAAAATATGCGCTAAAATATGCAAAACGGATATTTTTAGCAAAATATCCAAAATATGCAAAAACGAATGATGCCATTTTAAAGGAAATTCCACGATTCGCAAAGATAACTTAACCGTGTCGGCTTTAGGATGACCAGTAAAAATATGCATTTGCATGAGATTCCTTGCCCTACTCATTAACATCAAATATTAACTTAACACTCTTTAACAGAAAGTGGTTAAAGTTATACGCGGTTATTCATTATCTTTTGTCATCTTCTGTTAAGTTCTGTTAAGTCAACCTTTGCTGTTAAGTAGGATAATATGGTTATTCTACAACTTTTCTTGCTTTCCGTTAATTTCTGTTAAGTTAACATTTGATGTTAAGCAGCATAAAAATAAATCATACTTTTAGGGCTTAATAAAGAAATGTTAAAATATAGTTTTCTTATGAAATTTAATATTTTTATTAAGCTTCAAAAATATGTTTAATTTTTATCATGCTTAACATCAAATGTAAACTTAACAGATCTCAAGAGAAACCGAAAAAAGTTATAGAATAACCATAATAAATAAGAATAATGTCCAAAAGTTTATATCTTTTGTCACTTTTGCCACTTTCTGTTAAGGTCTGTTAAGTTAACATTTGATGTTAATCACTTACAATATTAAACATACTTTCAGGGCTCAGCACAAAAATAAATTTTTGTAAATTTCAAAATATTTACCAAAGAAAAATATATTTTTTTAATATTTAAGTCAGCCCTGAAAGCATGGCTTGTTTTTAACATCCAATTTTAGTTGAACGGACTTTAAAAGATAGTGCCAATAAATGCTAACTTAACAGAAATTGATAAATTATAATGAATTAGTATATGGGAATTCTGAAAATTGTTTTTTTTTATCTTAATTTAAATTCTTTCAAAGTGAGACATATTTTTAGGATGTATAAACAAATGCAAAATTCATTTGGATTAAAACTTGTTCTTTCAAATATATATTTTTTAAAAGATCACAATTCTGCTGCAATTTATAGTGGATGCAATTTAATTGGAATTTAATTTCCGCTTGCATAACTAACATATTTCCGATTTTTCATATACAAACATACCATTGGCTAAACGTGAATCTTTTTAAACTATTTCTTTTAACTTATACTCTCTGCTTGTCTGTCTGCCATGGGTGGGCCCAGTCACGCACAGTCACGGAGTGATCTAAATGTCATTTCCCCTCATCCGATCGATCTCAAACTTGGTCCATACACTTGCTGTGAAAAAAAGATTAACTTTGACTTAGGCACGCACAGTCATGCATGGTCGCGCACAGTCACGGAGTGATCTAAATGTCATTTACCCTCATCCGACCAATCTGAAACTTGGTCGATGTACTTGCTGTAAAGAAAGATCTACTTCGACATAGTCACGCGCAGTCACGCTTGGTCACGCACAGGCACGGAGTGATCTAAATGTCATTAACCCTCATCTGACCGATCTGAAACTTGGTCGATATACTTGCTGTAAAGAAAGATCAACTTCGACATTGTCACGCGCAGTCACGTACAGTCACGGAGTGATCTAAATGTCATTTCCCCTCATCCGATCGATCTCAAACTTGGTGCATACACTTGCTGTGAAAAAAAGATTAACTTTGACTTAGTCACGCACAGTCATGCATGGTCACGCACAGTCACGGAGTGATCTAAATGTCATTTACCCTCATCCGACCGATTTGAAACTTGGTCGATGTACTTGCTGTAAAGAAAGATCTACTTCGACATAGTCACGCGAAGTCACGCATAGTCACGCACTGTCACGGAGTGATTTAAAATCCATTTTCGCTCATCTGATCGATCTAAAACTTGGTCGATAGACTTGCTGTGAAAAAAGATTAACTTTGACATAGTCACGCACAGTCACGGAGAGATTAAAACCCCACTTCCCCTCATACGATGGATCTGAAACGCTGTCCATAGACTTTTTGTGGCCAAAGATTAATTTTAAGAAAATCACACACAGTCACGCACAGTCACGGAGATATTCAAAACTCATATGCATAAGGAAAGAAAGAGTTTCAATAAAAACTTTGTTTTTCTGGGTTAGATTATTTTAAATTTTTAAGTAAGCCCTGTATGGCTTATTTTTAACACCCAATTTTAGTTTAACAGACTTCAAAAGATAATGGCAAAAATGTTAACTTAACAGAAAGTGATAAATTATAATGAATTAGTATATGGGAATTCTTAAAATTGTTTTTTTTTTTGTATCTTGTTGCAATCTATTAAGCTAACATTTTAATTTAAATTCTTTCAAAGTGAGACATATTTTTAGGATGTATATAAACAAATGCGAAATGCGTTTGGCTTAAAACTTGTGCTTCCAAATATATATTTTTTAAAATATGAAAATTCTGCTGCAATTTACAGTGGATGCAATTTAATTGGAATTCAATTTTCACTGGCACAACTAATATATATCCGATTTTCCATATAGAAACTTATCTTGCAAAAGAAATCTTAACAGTGCTTAAACGAAGTGAAAATCCCTTGACTAAACGTGAATCATTTTTAATACATTGAAGAATGTCCAGAATGAAGTGGTTGCAAAGAAGTCATTTAATAGCCAGATTCACATCTACGACTTCTTATCTCATATCGTCCTATTATCAACCGGTTACTTTTTGCTAGACATGATTACTCGGTAATCACTAAAACTATTTTTGATGCGTTTATATCATACATTTTAGTTACTAACAATGAGTTTCATGCGGTAATATTTCCAGAACAGAAGTGTTTAAATATGTTCTGATAATAATTATATTATTATATTATATTAGAAATTTGTCATTTAAATACTTATGTTGGGTATAAGTTGAGGGCAAATATTACTCTGTAGCTTCTGAAAGTATGCTATATTTTAATGCTGTTTATAGTCAAATGTTAAATGTCCCAGAAAAAAAAATTACCAAATAATGGGTTTTAGAAGGAGAAGTAACTGGTTGAAGTTTGCCTGATAAGCTCATTATTTTAACACGGGGATGCCACTGGAGGTAGCTAATTGCCTAAGAACTCATTATTTTCACTTTGAAAGTAAAGCAGTATGCAAGCAGCTGGCATGAAATATAAGTAGCTGTATAACACATTACTAGTAATGCCTTATTTTCACTTTAGAAGTAATGCAGTGGGAAGGGGTAGGTCATTATTGGTAATGCAAAAATCAATGAGTTGCTATTACGAAATTTTTCCTGGGGTTAAAATGTTTTAGAACCCCATAGAAATATCTTACATAATAATTTCAAATTCTGTTTATTGTCTTTGGTATTATCTTTCTAATTGGCATGATTGAAATAATTTTTTTTATTTCTTGTTTGTAGTACAAACTTTTTTATTTAGTTGTTGGCTTCTTTTGTAGCACCTTTATTACACATTTATATTGAATTTTCAAAGCTATTTTTATTTTATATTTTACTAAAAAAAATGTTTAAAGTTTTATTATATAATTTCCTTTCTTTCGTTATGTACTTTTATTTTCCCTTTTTCAACAATACGGACACATTTGTTTTACTCAAAATTTTTTCAGCAACAAAACAAAACACGTTATATTACGTCTATCCTTAATACCCTTTGAATTTTAAATTTGTTGTTTTTTTGGCGTCTCAATCGTACTACACAATCAAAATAATGTTCATTTCAACGCGCTTTAAAGTATACTTCGAAAGTGAATGTATTTTAAACCCACCCCTACTCTTTTCTACACTATAAACTCTATTCACAAATTATCAAAATGTTTTCACAATCATAATTCGTACATACCACATTTATTACTCTCTTCCATTTGTCTCACTCACCAGTTGTCATTGTTTTATCATTGTTATTGTTTATGTTGATATTTTGCTAACATCAAAAAAAAAGCAATCAAATACATACATACATATATTTGTATGGAGTGTGCTGTTTTACATATGTACGAGTATTTTCACAACTAGCTGTAGTTCATTTTTCATGCTTCATATTTGTTTCAATTCTATATTTGTCTGTCCGTAGAGTTCAGCAATACATTTGTAACAGCTTGCTTAATCGATTTTGGCATTACATTCTAAAAAAAATATAGTTAAATATTCAAAAATTTAAGAGAAAATATTGTTGATTATTTTTTATTTGTCATATAAAATTATATCGAATATAGAAATATTTCGGGATTTCCCTTTTTAGATACCGCAAGCTAACCAATAAATATTTAAAAAAATTATAGTGATGAGTTTTTATTTAACTCTATCGTCACATTTATTTACAAGAGTTCCATTGAAAAATTATAAATTATTTTTATTATATTTCTTTAATAAATTGTTCTATTTACTAATTGGTATTTTTTAGCGTTATGAAATAATAATGTTTCTAACACAAATTTCTGCCAGCAAGTTTCCTTGTTTTTGTATCTAAAAACGATAATTATTCTGTGAATTTTATGAAACAATTGTTTTTGTAGTTTTTAGACAAAGAAAAATCTGGGCAATTTTATGTCTTATTATATATCATATTTTTTTTTATTTTGGCAACAATGAATATTTTTTGTTACATAAAAGATAATAATGCTATGTTCAGACAGACACCAAAATTCGAGGTTCGCTCTCTCATTCACGATTCGCGCCCCAATCATGACTGAATCAACTTTTTTCGCCATACAAAATTTTGAGAGCGAAACATCTTGGTTCATTTAGAATATAGTTGCGAACCACGAAGAATTTACTATCATCTCCAATTTTTATAAAAAATTATCGCTAGTTTATCTGAACTAGCTGTCAAAAAACATAAACAAAGAAAAAACAAAAAATTAATGTGTGCAATAAAATAAATAAAATCATTGAAGAAGTAAAAAGTTTATATTTACGTAGATATATATTTAAATAAAAACAAACAAACAACAAAAAACCGCGCCAAATATTTGCCAAAAAAAATATAAACGTCAAAATGAAACAAGAATAATCGTTTGAACACCAAGGTTCGCAATCGTGGTTCAGAGAGCTAACCAAGTGGTTTATGTTGCCGTCTGAACTTGCTATAAGTCTTTTTTAGGTTCCTGTAAAAAAAATATTGCAACCAATAGTTTGGCAGCAAGTTATCGATATAAAATACCATTAACGAGATCTCGATATTTTAACATTTTTTTTATTTCTATAGTATTTACTTATCGATATTTTGTTTGCGTAAAAATATATAGTTATCGATATTTTTAACAAGTTATCTATAGAAAATATTTTTATCAATATCTCGATATTTCAATATCTTTGTAGATCTCTACTTTATTTGGAGCAAAAAATATTATTATCCATAATTTAGTAACAACTTATCGAATAAAAATAATGATGTAGCCTTACATCTTTGAAGATATCTACCTTATATTATAATCGATATTTATTTCTTTTGGGTTAACTCCAGTTTAAGATAATAGTGTTTTGTACTCAAAAAATGTTAATCCATAACAAGTATCCACAACAAAATTGAATCTACTTTTTTATGAAAATGTATTTTTGCAAAAAAAAAAAAAAAACTTTTTTAACAAAAGGTACTTTTTTAAGAAAACGTACTTTTTCAAAAAAAAGGTTATTTTGAAGAAAAGTATATTTTTAAAACTTGTAGTATTACAAGAAAAGGTACTTTTGTTTAAAAAATAAACTTTGTAAGGCAAGGTACTTTTTTAAGAAAGGTAAATATTTTATAAAATATACCTTGTAATAAAAGGTACTTTTTTAAGAAAATGTACTTTTTTAAGAAAAGGTAATTTTTTTAAGAAAATGTACTTTTTTAAGAAAAATCATATTTCAAAAAAGGTTCTTTTTTGAATTCATTCTCTTTTAGAGGAAATACATTTTTAAGAAAAGGTGCCTTTTCTAGAAAAGGTACTTTTTTTAAGAAAATTTTTTTTTTAAGAAAGGCTAAAGGTACTTTTTTAGAAAATGTACTTTTGTATAAAAGGTATTTTTTTAAAATTAATTTTTTATAATAGGTACTTTTAGAAAAGCTACTTTTTTAGAAAAGCCGCCCTTTTAAAAAAGTACTTTTTTATTAAAAGGTACCTTTTATAAAAGTCACTATTCAAGAAAAGCCCCTTTTCTAGAAAAGGTACTTTTATAAGAAAATTTACTTTGTTAAGAAACAAGAGGTACTTTTTTAAGAAAACGTACTTTTTCAAAAAAGGTTATTTTGAAGAAAAGTATATTTTTAAAAGGTACTTTTATTTCAAAAAATAAACATTGTAAGGCAAGGTACTTTTTTAAGAAAGGTCAATATAAAATGTACCTTGTAAGAAAAGGTACTTTTTTAAGAAAATGTACTTTTTTAAGAATAGGTAATTTTTTTAAGAAAATGTACTTTTTTAAGAAAAATCATATATCAAAAAAGGTTCTTTTTTGAATTCATTCTCTTTTAGAGGAAATACATTTTTAAGAAAAGGTGCCTTTTCTAGAGGGGTACTTTTTTAAGAAAATGTACTTTTTTAAGAAACAAGAGGTACTTTTTTAAGAAAACGTACTTTTTCAAAAAAGGTTATTTTGAAGAAAAGTATATTTTTAAAAGGTACTTTTGTTTCAAAAAATAAACTTTGTCAGGCAAGGTCCTTTTTTAAGATATGTAAATATTTTATAAAATGTACCTTGTGAGAAAAGGTACTTTTTTAAGAAAATGTACTTTTTTAAGAAAAGGTAATTTTTTTAAGAAAATGTACTTTTTTAAGAAAAATCATATTCCAAAAAAGGTTCGTTTTTGAATTCATTCTCTTTTAGAGAAAATACATATTTAAGAATAGGTGCCTTTTCTAGAAAAGGTACTTTTTTAAGAAAATTTGTTTTTTTAAGAAATGCTACCTTTTTAGAAAAGGTACTTTTTTAGAAAGGTACTTTTGTATAAAAGATATTTTTTTTAAATTTATTTTTTATAATAGGTACTTTTAAAAAAGCTACTTTTTTAGAAAAGCCGCCCTTTTAGAAAAAGTACTTTTTTATTAAAAGGTACGTTTTATAAAAGTCGCTTTTCAGGAAAAGCCCCTTTTTTAAAAAAGTACTTTTTTAGAGATACTTTTTTACGAAATGCAGTTTTTTAGAAATGATCCTTTTTTATAAAATGTACTTTGTAAGAAAAGGTACTTTTTTATGAAAAGGTTATTTTTTAAGAAAAGGTAATTTTTTAAGGAAAAGCACATTTCAGAAAAGGTTCTTTGTTCAATTAATTTTTTTTTTAGAGAAGGTACTTTTTAAGAAAATGTGCTTTTTTCCTAGAGAAGCTGCTTTTTTAACAAAAAAAATTTTTTAAGAGAGGTTACTTTTTTAGAAAAGGTACTTTTTTAGAAAATGTACTTTTGTATAAAAGATATTTTTTTAAGAAAATGTAGTTTTTATTAAAGGTACTTTTAGAAAAGCTGCTTTTTTAGAAAAGAAACCTTTTTAGAAAACGTACTTTTTTATAAGAGGTATCTTTTATAAAAGTCAGTTTTCTACAGAAGGGCCTTTTTTTAAAAGTGGTACTTTTTAGAGATACTTTTTAATGAAATGTAGTTTTTTAGAAAAGATCCATTTTTAGAAAATTTACTTTTTTATAACAGCTCCTTTTTGAAAAAATTACTTTTTTATAAAAGGTACTTTTAAGGAGTAGGCACTTTTACAAAGAAGATACTTCTTTAAGAGAGATACTTTTTTAATGAAATGTATTTTTAGGAAAAAGTTGTTAATTAAAAATAAATCCTTTTTTAGAAAATGTAATTTCTTAAAAAAGTGCTTTAAAAAAACTACTTTTTTAGGAAATTTTTTGTTAGAAAAAGTACCTTTTACCTTTTATAAAGTGTACTGTTCAAGAGAAGGCCCTTATTTAAAAAAATTACTTTTTCAGAAAAGCAATTTTTTTATAAATGATACTTTTTTATAAAAGTTCCTATTTAGAAATGCGACCTTTTTTAGAATGCACTGTTCAAGAGTAGGCCCTTTTTTATAAAATTTACATTTTTAGAAAAGCAATTTTTTTATAAATGCCACTTTTTTATAAAAGTTCCATTTTAGAAAAGCAACCATTTTTAGAAAAAGTACTTTTTTATAAAAGGTACTTCTTAGGAGAAGGCACATTTATAAAAATGGTACTTTTTTAAGAGAGATACTTTTTAACTAAATATATATATTTTAGAAAGGTAATTCATTAAAATAGATCCATTTCTTAGAAAATTAACTTTTTTAGAAAAGCTCCTTTGTAGAAAGGCTATTTTTTAGAAAGAGTAAGTTTTTATAAAAGGTACTTTCTATGAAACGTACTGTTTAAAAAAAATTACTTTTTTATAAAAAGTACTCTTTTTTGAAAAGATACTTATTTTAAAAATTGTACTTTTTTAAGAAATTGTATTTTATTAAAAGAAAATAGACTATTTAAGGAAAGGTACTTTTTTAAGAAAATGTGATTTTTTAGAAAAGGCACTTTTTTAGGAAAGTGCTTTCTTAGAAAATGTACTTTTTTGGAAAAGGCACTTTTTTGGAAATAGTACTTTTTTGGAAAATGTACTTTATTTGAAAATGTACTTTTTGAAATAGTACTTTTTTGGGAAAATGTACTTTTTTGGAAATGGTACTTTTTTTTAGAATATTTACTTTTTTTAGTAAAGGATCTTGTTTTAAAAAAGGAATTTTTTTTAAAGAATGCAGTTTTTTAGAAAAGGTGCTTTTCTAGAAAAATTTAATTTTTTAGAAAACTTTTTGTTTTAATAAATGCTACTTAATAAGAAAATGTAGATACTTATTAAGAAAAGGTAATGTTTTTAGATGCGGTACTTTTTTAAAAAATGGTACTTTGTTTTAGAAAAGTTACAATAGTGTACCTACATTCCAATTTTCAAGTTCCTAGCTTCAAGATATTTTGACGTATGAGTAATAATTGTATGAATTTCAATATTAATCATACAGCTTTATATATCAGTCAATGAGTCAGTGTGGATCGAAACTTATATGTATGTATCTAGATTGAATTGGACTTGCGCATGAATTTTCTTTTTTGGCTAAAAATAAGTTTTACTTAAATATTGTAATCCTAACATTGATACCTTTGAAATTATTAACGTGACCCATGCGACCATATAAGTACATCTCTCTATATTTACTCCATGAAGGCTTTTAAAAATATGGCTTAGTTGTATTTTTAATTGTAGTCTATAATAATAACGAATATTTATCACAAATATTTATCACATACATATGGGTTATTTAATATTATCTGTCAGGTAACTGACTATTATTACTCAAAGTCAATTTCATCGTTAGAGCTCTAATTGAAATGAAAATTAAATATTCTCTAAACCATCTTAGAGGACAGAAAGCCGATTTTCATTTTTTAAAAATTTAAATAAATTTTTTATTTAAAAAAGTAATAACAATGGTCCATATTGCTAAATTCCTTCCTAATTCTCAGATTTTTATGATGTTTATAAATTTTTACTCGGGTGCCTATTTTTCCTATTTGTTGTTTTTTATATATAAAAAGGTTTATCATAAATGACATGTCTTAACAGTTTACGTGGAATACCTCATATGTATTTGTAAAAACAACAGCATTATATAAATATTTGTTGAACACAACAAAAAAACGTTTACTAGGCATTTAACATACATAGGTTATAGCATGTTATTTATAGTTTCAAATCTAATTGCATACTTTTAGGTATTTAACCATAAACAGGTGTTGTTGTTTTTATTACATACATGCATAAATTTATTTCATATTATAATAAAGTGTTATAGTCTATAATTGGTTGAGGGCGTTTGTGTAAATGATTTTAGCTAATTAATTAAATATTTATGTCAAATTGATAATTATAATGAGTTTTTGAAAATTTCGAACAATCAAATTTTGGTATGTTTTACATATATAAAACTAATATTATTTTTATAATAAATGCTTAAAGCAATAATTCTTCATTGAAGGCCTTTTTTAAAAAAAAGACAAAAACAACACAGCATGTGTTTGTGGCTGCTTTGAATATTTGTCTATTTTTAGGCCTAAAAGAATGTTATCTCAAACCTGAAATGATTAGAACGCATATTTGAGACTATATATTATTAAAGTTATTTATAATTTAAAATAACCAGACCTATTAAACTCAATTAGGAAATATTTGCTAAGTAAACCAAAGTAGAGAAATTATGAAGCTTTATAGATGAAAAAGATCTGCATATACATTTACAGTTTCTAAGTATTTGTTTTAAAATTTTTTTTGGGTTGATAGCCAAAGTTTTTGAATATCTTATAAATTTATAAAGAATATTGACAAAAAAAAATATGTAATTTATAAATTTTGTTAAGGTTTTGTTTTTATCTTTTACCTTGATTGTAAAAAGAATTTGCATATTATTATAATATGCTGACAAAATTTTCAACTCTGTCTAGTAAAATAGCAACAGAGAAGAAGGAGACTTATTGAAATTTTTTAAACACTCATTAAAGGTAATTCATCAATATAATCCTTATTTATAGAATAGATTTGAACACACAGATTTTGTTAAATATTGCATAATTTACCTTACAAGATTTAAAGTGAATTAAGGTTTGGCCTTGTCACCAAACTCCACATATACGGAGGCGGTCCCAGAACAAGCCGATTTGACAAAGAAAACAATTTTCTTTTTTTCTCAACATAATCTCCTTTTAGCTCGATACACTTTTCCCAGCGATATTCAATAGCTACGATACCCTGTTTATAGTAAAAGCTGTCCAGCTTCTTAAAATAGTCATAAACGGCAAACTCAACCTCTTCATTGTTGGCAAATCTTTTCCCACCGAACCATTTTTTAAAGTTTGGAAATAGAAAACAATCAGAGGGAGCTAAATCTGTTGAATAAGTTACGCGATGAAACAATTTGAACTTTAATTCATGGATTTTGGCAAATCGGAATAACCCATGTGTGAACTCGAGCGTCGTCTTGTCTTGCCTTTGTTGCTTAATTTCACCACTTAAATGCTGCAATAAGTTAGCCTAATACTCGCTGTTGATGGCTTTTCTTTTTTTGAAGATAATCAATAAAAAATTTCCCAAGCGTCTTCTTTGGACACGATTCTCCCATTTGAGTCCACTTATTTATTTCACTGTTTCTTTATATCAGGTGTGAAGTGGTGGAACCATGTCTTATCCATGGTGACGAATCGTTGCAAAAACTCGGCTTTATTGTGGTAAAACATCGCCACACCATTGAAACATCTTCACAACGCTGTTCTCGTTCTATTAAGAGCAAACGCGGTCAATACTGCATATCAGCTAGCTCACGCACCGACGATCATACAATACCATTTTACCATTTCGGGCGTGGACACCTCAATTCTTAGACCACTACGATTTTCGCCTTGGCAGCTGTGAAAAGGTGCTTTTTTTAAAAATGGTACTTTTTTAAGAAATTTAAGAATTTTGTTTAAAAAAAATTTACTATTTAAGGAAAGGTACTTTTTTAAGAAAATGTGCTTTTTTAGAAAAGGTACTTTTTCTTAGAAAATTTAGTTTTTTAGAAAAGGTACTTTTTAAGAAAATGTACTTTTTTGGAAGAGGTACTTTTTGGGAAAATGTACTTCTTTGGAAAAGGTACTTTTTTGGAAAATGTACTTTTTTGGAAATAGTAGTTTTTTGGAAAATGTACTTTTTTGGAAATGGTACTTTTTTTTAGAATATTTACTTTTTTTAGAAAAGGACCTTGTTTTAAAAAAGGAATTTTTTTAAAGAATGCAGTTTTTTAGAAAAGGTACTTTTCTAGAAAAATTTAATTTTTTAGAAAACTTACTGTTTTAATAAATGCTACTTAATAAGAAAATGTAAATACTTATTAAGAAATGGTAATGTTTTTTGAAGCGGTACTTTTTAAAAAAATGTACTTCGTTTTAGACTCCACCATCCAATATTTTATAGTCGTAAGCGAAGGAGTATATTACCTCAGAGTATTCGTTGGACTGAGACCTTTCAAATGAAAGTATTGAATTACATCATTTCCTTTAGAAGGCTCAAAAAAATATTAAACAACGTGGTGCCTTGAAGTTTAAACATGTGTTTTATAAGGTTGCCACTTTTAATTTTTTTTTTTATTTCAAACTACTGCTGCCATCAATACGCCATGTCGGCTTGTTCTGGGACCGCCCTCGAACTATTGTGTTCAAATTTAAAGGTCACTTCTATTATAAAATAAAATAGTAAGAAAATTACAGTCGTTCTAGACCGACTATACGATATCCTATACCATGGTTTAGAGCAGCCATGGCCGAACTTTTCGACTGACGGGCCATTATCTAATTAGAAAATTACTCGGGTGCCAAAAAAATTTTTTTCTGAAAAGCTGAAATAAAGCTAATTAAAATTTTTAGTAAGTAGTCAGATTTAATAGAAAATCTTTAATTAATGTAATAAAAATAGTTGTTTAGAATTAGTGCTAAATTTTTCAATATCTGGATCAAAATTACTTGTTGAAATTCTTAGTATTGCATACAAATGTTCATCACTTGTCCTAGATCGCGATGGAGTTTTACTTAGGTTCATTATAGGGAATGTTTGTTCTTTGTTTAATTTTTTTTTTTCAATAATATTAATATGTTTGTCTGGAAATTTTGTTTTTTATTTCTTGATTCTCATGCCTGAGAATTTACTGGGTGAATTCTTAGGTAAAAAATAAATAAAGAAAATGTTCCATTTATACAATTTATTAAATTTAAAAAATTCTATTGATATAAAAGGGCAAATCAAAAGGCTGTGATTAAATTCAAAAAATACGTTGCCCATATGTGTCAAAAACAAAACAGGTTTGCCACTTTTAGCTTACAGAATTTTAATTTGAAACTGACAAAGAAAATGTAGCAGCCTTTTCTATGGTACACATTGTTACGTTGTCATGTAAATTAAAATAAACTTTCACATTTTAAAATGAAATCTACGTTTCTTCAACAACAACAAAAATTTAATTTTAACTTTTTTTATATTCATGGCACATTTTTAGTATTTTTACGCAATCATAAAAAGTAAATAATATATTACAGCATACTTTAAGGAATACTAACTAGAGTTTTCATTTGAAACAATAATATATATAATATATTACAGCATACTTTAGGCATTTTAACTATAATTTTCACTGAATACTACTCAGCAATATATTTACGCCAATTATTTAATTAATTAATGAACAACTTATTTCAAAAAAAAAACTTCAAATAATTACTGAAAAAGCTCTTAAATTTCAAAGAGAATTTAAGAAGTAATGGGAGTGGTTTTTTTAGCCACAAACCTTTTAGTTACGAAATAATTGGCAAAACGTATTTTGTAAAAACAAATCTCTTTGATTGGAAACCTCCTCTTATACAAAAAGCTGAACACAAAAAAAAAATAATTTTTTAAAAATAATGCAACTAACTTCTTATATTTTGTCAAGTCGTAATAAGCTTATAAAAAAAACACATAAATACATTAGCAAATAACGATAGGGTGGCTCTTAAATGTATGGAGAATATTTTTAGCAGCTCTGAAAAATTGCAAAATTTAAAATTTGTAAACTTCTATTTGTTATTAACTTTAAAAATTATTTATTAGTTTAGTTTTGTTTCAGTAAAAGAAAATATATTCAGAAAAGTTTGTTATTTTATATTTATACAAATGTAAAAATATTAAAAATTTTGTACAACAGAAAGAAAATTCAGGTGGAAAAAATTATTTTTAATAACTTCGGCATGTAACCGTGCATGTATTACAATAGTTCGGAATTTCGTATCAAATCTATAAATATATACTAGCAGTTTCCAGCCCTCGAAATTCGAGGAAATTTTATTTTTTCATTAAATAAAGGCCCTAAAAGTATGCTGATCAATTATAGCCAATTCACAAATCAACACAAAAAACGAACTCATTTTTATTACAAACACATTAACAAATTTAATAAACACACACATAGCATTGTATAATTTTATTTTATGTATCTGTTTGTAGCAACTTTAAATGAAATTTACTCAAAATAAGGCAAAAAATTAAAAATATGTAAATCTGCAAATCCGCTAAAAAGAAATACCTTTCAAATAATATACGTTTGGTCAAAATCGGGATAAAACGGTAGAACAAAACATCAGTCACAAGAAATCGCCTAGCCTTATGATATTATAGATTATATTAAAAGTATTTTACTAAAAAAAAATTGAAATGCTTGAAATTTTGTTTTTTAGAAAGCCTAAAAGTACATTAAACCTTTATAGTGCTTAAGGTAAATTTTCTAATATTCCAACGCGTAGAATTCTAGTAAATTCCATTACAATTCACTCTACCAATTACCAAATTTCACAATTCACAAAAATTTCACTCACGTTTCTAAAAATATAATTTCTAAAATTTTTTATTTATGAAGAGAGTTTTATAAATCCGTGAATTTTTGCCATCAACTGACATCTATTCATATACTAGGTAATTTTTTGAGTCAGCTGCTTCATTTAATTAAAGTTTGACAGCCATTGGAATTAGGCAACCTCATGAAATCTTTTGCAAAAATTTAAAAAATTATTTCCTAGTCCTCAAAAAAAAAATTTTTTTTTTAAGAAAACCATCACTCAAGTTGCAAATTCTCCAATCCTGGCCGTACAACCAAGGGTGACGCCGAATGTACTGAACGGCCAATTAAGATAACTACATACGAAAATGACGAAAAAATTCACGATATGATGTTGGCTGATCGGAGAGGGAATGTGCGGCAGATTCCGATTTTAATGATCCAATGGGGTTAGAAAGATGCACGGCACACAGAGATATATGTGAGGTCGCCATAGCAATTTTCCATGATTTTGACTACGGATTACTTTCTCATCTGCCATATTCTCAAACCTGAAGAAATGGTTCGCTGGAAAGAGTTTTAGCTTAATTGATCAAGCGAATGGCTATTTTAAGTACTTTGAAAAATTCTATTATTTGGGAGGGATAAAAAATTTACAAAAAAAAAATGGACACTTTTATGCATATTTTTCGTGCTAAAAAAAACTTTCATTCCAATTCACAAGGATGAATTGATCCACCATCCTAATTTTTATGCCTTAAGAGACGTGAAAATCGGAAATGGTATTCTGAAAACTAGCAGATTCCAGCGCTCGAAATTCGAGTGTAATTTCTAGGCAAGTTTATTTCTCAATTTAGCCAATTCACAAACCAACATTTTTTTGGTTTATTATTATTGTGAATGAAGATAACAAACTCATTAACAAACACATTAACAAATTTAATAAGCACATACATTATACATATCGCACCTGTACCTCTAAAGTGAGTCAACTCAAAATTACTATAAAATTTAAAAACGTTGTTTCATTGTAAAGAATTGCGAATAATAAGTATACAACAGTAGTTGGTTTTGCGATTTTTTCAGTGATCATCAAAAATAACAGGTTTTGTGAGTGGAACTCAAAATGTGTCTTTTTAGTGGATTCTCAAGAAGCTACTCTTATAACACAAAGCGGGTTACAACTGTATTTTTTTTGCGAAAGACTAGAAAAATCGATGTAAGATTTTTACAGTGGATAGATATGACCACTGTGTATCGTTTTCTAGCAAAAAGTGAAAATTGAAAAATTTTGAGTTAACTCACTTTAGAAGTACAGGTGCGATATGTATAATTTTATGTATGTGTTAGTAGCAACTTTAAATGTAATTTACTCAAAATAAAGGAACAATTTCAAAATCTGTAAATCTGGTGAAGAGCTAAAAAGAAATACCTTTTAAATAAATAAACTGTTAGAACAAAACATCGGTAACAAGAAATCGCCTATTATAGACACACCACGAGTAGTTCAATGGGGTTCAGCCTGGTAACCAAATATTTTCATATTCCCAAAAGTATACTTTATAAAACAGTTTCTTCAGAGCAAACGATGTTTCCATTCTATTCTTACAGCCCTTGTATTGTCAGCCAAAAACACTAAGCTAATGCACGAGAGCGGTCTCAGAACAAACCCGACCTGACGTATAGATGGCGGAAGTAGTTTGAAAAAAATTGCTTTGATGAAAAGTTTTAGGTTCCAAGGCCATCAAAAGTAAATGCTCTCAGTGTATTTGTAAACATTGGAATAATTGCCAACCGTAATATAATTCTATACTTTCATTTGAGAGGCATCAGTCCAACCATTATTAAATCGGAGCTATGTTCTACTCTGCGGGCGTCTGCTCCTTCGTTTACGACTATAAAATATTAGGTGGCAGAGCTCAAACAAGGCAGTACGAGCTGTCAAGATGAACACCAGAAACGGTTAAGAAAATCCACAAAACGGTATTGGACGATCAGCTGAAGGCGCGTGTGCTAATTGACCGGAAAGGTGAAAATGAGAAAGAAATGAATTGCACAAATGTCCAAAGAACGCGAAGATAGTTCCACCTGCAGGGAAGGTTATGACGTTTGTTTTTTGGGATGCGCATGGAATAATTTTTATTGAAAAATGAAAAACATTATTCTTGCAGCGTTTAAATGCTGAAATTAAAGAAAAAGGTCGCATTTGGCGAAGAAGAAGGTGTTGTTTCATCAAGACAATATTCAAGTTCACACATCCACTAATGCGATACGCCAAATCCATGAACTAAAGTCCGAATTGCTCCATCACACACCTTATTAGCCAGATAAAGCTCCCTCGGACTATTTTCTATTTCCAAACTTCAAAAAAATGGCTCGGTGGTTAAAGATTTGCCAACCATTAGGATATGGAGTCCGTAGTAAATGGCTATTTTAAGGAGCTAGACAGTTTTATTATAACCAGGCCATCGAAACTATTGAATATCGCTGGGAAAAATGTATTTGGGATATAACCCTTTACCCAATTTTTTTAGCTATATAAAGAATTTTATTTAATCAAATGCAAGCACATTAATTTCTAAATAACTTCATTTATTGTTTGTTAGATTTATAGTCATTTTTCAGACATATTGCAATGCAAATTTTAATTTTGTTTAAATGGTGCGTGGTAAAGAAGAAGAAAGCATATATTTCAAAAATTCATAACTGCACTGTATTCCTAATCGGACCGCTTTCTGGCATTTCAGCCTTCATCAGCGATTTATTGAACATTGTGATAATTGTTATGTTTTAATTGAATAGATTGTTTCTATATGAAAATTTTTTCTACTTAGGGCGGCCGTGAGGTTTTGAACCATGAACCTTCACATACACTCGTACTTGCACTTTTTGGTCAGCGCTTTAACACACTCACCTAAGTCAGGCCTACGAGCAGTGTGGTTAGATTCAGTTTTCGTACCATACAGCTTTACTTTGTATTAATTTCAGAAGATACAACTCTGTAGAAAAAATTTTCATATAGAAGCAATCTATTAAAAAACAACAATTATCACAATGTTCAATAACTTCATTTATTTATTGGGCATAAAATAATATTAAATGTACCATGCATGCATTATTGGTCATCAGTCTGATGGCTCATCGAGTCGGGAATATTTATTTGAGGATCGTAGAGCAGGTTTGAGGATCGTAGGAGCAGGTTCAATTTGATTTTGTATAAATTTTAGAAGGTGACGTTCCACTTTGCAATCATGGTTATTTTTAGCTCCGTCCTTAGTTTTTACCATTTAATTTGTTCTTGGTATTTATATTGTCTTTTATATTTTCATGGCGTCTAAGTAGTGTATTTATAGGGTTTCTGTCCCACTTTTCCCATACATTTCGATGCATTGTTTTGCTTCCATTTTCAACGCTAGGTGGCGGTAGTATTTTTTAAATGTTATCATGTTCACAAACCTATAAATGATACATAGATGCCACTTGTTGTTGAATTTTACATAATTGCAATTGGAATAGTTTGTTATCCCATTAATTTTGTGAGATATAGATCATGTTCGCAAACCCAAAAGTCCACTTTTTTATCACAAACTCAATTTTCTACAGATAACACTATTTATAATCTTTTTCCTTATCCGTTAACTTTGAATAATCAAATGAATGTAATAGAAATATATTCATATATTTTACTGTACTCATGCATCGATAATGAAGGACCCAGCTCGTTTCCACACAAGATACTTTATCGATGTTTTCAAGCCATATTTCTTTTAAATTATTAGTAGTTTCTAAAACTTAATTTTGCATGTTTTGTTGACGACGAATATCTTCCACGCATTTTTCAATTTCCAGGTCTCTTTCAGTAGTATCTACGGCGTTAGCTGACACAAAAACTTTTTCTGACGTTACTCCCGTCAATTTGGGAATACTAGGGTCAACCATTTTTTAAATTACAATTGATTCAAATTCAGATGACGTTATAACATCCAGTTCAGGACTGGTAATGTACGTGGTTTCAGATTTAACTTTAGTCGTACTTCGGATGTAGTATCTTTATTTTCTACTGGTCGTTCCTTTCCGAAATTCTGTTCAAAGTTTGAACTTTTATGTGTTGTAGATCGATTACCTAAGCGCCATGATCATGAAGAGTAGTAACAGACCTTAGATCTTTAATAAAACTTCGTTCAAAACGAAAGCTGTTTGTATCCTTTTTTTTTTTTTGATATTGTCGCGTCTGCAATTGATAGATTCCCGAATTTCTGAATTATTAATTTCATATCCCCTTCTGGTTGGTCTCTGTCCAGAATTTTGATCATTTTCATGTGACAAATCAATTCTTATTCGACGACACTTTATATGTGTAACAGCTAGACCTAAAGCTCTTATTTACAATTCGACACAACCAAACTCCTCGAACTCTACTTGATTCGCCATCCTCCTGTGGAAGACGCGCCGTCTTTTATATAAAAATGTTAATTTGTTTCGCATGGAATGAATGGTGATATATGGGGAACTAAATTATCATCAAAGATTTTATTCGCTAGTGGTGCGGTAGAAATTTGACATTAGCACCATCATCACTATCTTCGCCATCTACATTTCTTCTATTCTTAGCTACTTGAGTTGTGCCAACGAGGCCTTCACCATTTGACAAAAAAGATTGTAGAGATATCATTGTTCCTTTATTTATTTTTTGTTGTTTTTTAATTCCTGAAGAGGCCATGCTTTCACTTCTCACCAGAAAAAAACAGCCATATTTAATAATTGCGAAATGCAGTTCTATCAGATCTGTTAATTATATTGTCAGTTTATCTCAAACTTTAGAACTGCAATTGGCATCACAACTGAGATATTAAACATTAAACATTAACAAATATTTTTCTAGCAAATTCACAGTGAATCGATACTTCACAGGAATTTGTAAATTTTCCATTATCACTTTAGCGGAAATAATTAAAACTAAAGTTGAGGATTCACATTACCCGAACTTGGTCTATTGATAATTGAACCTCGGAATCAGGACATTTAAAAGAGAAATGGAGGCTTAAATTTGTCGTGCTTCAATAATATTACTAATACTGGTTAGAGATAAGATTTAGTAAATCTGTTATTAGATTACTTTTTGATGGTAAAAATTAAACACAACCCTCTTTTCGCCATGGTACAGTGGATTTATTTATTTTTTAAATATACTAATAATTGATATACACACATATGTACACATTTAAATCTTTTCTAAACAACGATTTTGGTTGACTAATATTATAATTGATTTAAAATAAATTTAATATACACAACTGCCATAATTGTAAAAGTGTGTTAATTCAAAATGTATAAAAGATATTACATTATCAGTTATTTGACATCATTTTATTTTAAGCTAAATTAATTCAATAATTAACAAAAAAAAATATGACTTGGATCACTTTCGTAATTACGGGTAGATATTAGGGCGTTTCACCAAAAAAGGTTTTCTCCACTTTTGCCACTTTGAAAACGGACTATGAACTCTTCTAGCCCAAAAGATTTTTTAGAATTTTTTCAGATTTTTTGGAGGTCGGTATGGGGTCGCTAAAATTGATTTTAGCCGAAAATTAGGTTTTGAAACATAATTCTTTTTTATTATTTTTTTTGCTGGTGTTTTTTTTTCCAAAAAATCAGCTAAATGAATTTTAAACAGAGTTCAGAAAAAAAACACACACTGAATAAAAAATTCGCACATATATGTAAACAAACATAGCTCAGACCAACAAACACATATTTTTATTTTCATATCAATTATGCGTGTTTCTAAATTTTGTACGGTGCCGAAAACAATTATGACTGTGTTTCATTTTAACATTTCGTTATCTACGTGTACTGCTAAAAAACGGAACATGTTTTTCAACACGTACATCTAAAAGTTAAAACATTATCCACTCGCGATTGGAAAGATCTGAAACACCCCTATAATAACGACAACAATTTTTCAACCAAATTTATTAAAAAAAAATCTGAAATAATTCATTAGCTGTTATTAAAAAATAAAAATAAAAAGATAATAAAAATAAAAAATAAATAAAAAGATAGTAATATAAAAGAAAGCAGAGACATTTTATATGCTGTTCATGACTTAATTTTGTTTTTTTCCGATCGCGAGTGAATAATGTTTCAATTCTTAGATGTACGCCTCGAAGAACATGTTTTGTTTTTTTAGCACTACACGTGCAAGAAAACGAACTTAAAATAAAGCTACACTCGAATCTGTGTTGCTTATGTGTGTTCGAATAGAAAAATTCATCATAGAAAAATGTTCGTGTAGATAACGAAATATTAAATATTAAATTAAATATTAAATTAAATATTAAGTATTAAAACGAAATAGAGTCATGACTGTGTTTGGTACCGTACAAAATTTAGAAACACACATAATTGATATGAAAATAACAATATGTATTGGCTGCTTTAGAACAGAACATTGTGTGTTTGATGTGTGTATTTTCTGAACCTTGATTTTAAAGAGTACCAGCCTACCGAATAAAGTTATCTGCGGTAAATGTTAATTTAGTTAAAACTAATTTCCCAAGTTCAAATCTCAATTACTTAAAATTAATCGGCGTTAAATTAAATGCCTTCGAAATAGCTTTCGTGAAAATTTTATATTTTAATACAAATCTTATGGTTTGGAAAATGATTTTGGTTTTTTTTTCTTATTATTTTTTTTTTTTTTGTTTTTTATATAGCCCCGAAAGTGACAAGAGACAAGAGACAAAATTGCTTTCAAAGGAAAGGTAGTTTAAAGTCCTATTGCTGTTGAACTTGGGAAACACTGAATTGTTAATTTTAACTGGCAGATTCCAGTGCTCGAGTGCAATTTCTAGTAACTTTATTTTTCAACTCAGCCAATTCTTAAACCAACACTTTTTTGGTTTATTATTATTGTGAATGAAGATAACAAACTCATTATCAAACACATTAACAAATTTAATATACCACACATAGCATATGTATAATTTTATGTATGTGTTAGTAGCAACTTTATATGCAATTCACTCAAAATAAAGGAAAAAATTTAAAAATCTGTAAATCTGGAAAACAGCTAAAAAGAAATACCTTGCAAATAATATACGTTTTGTCAAAATCTGGATAAAGCGGTAGAACAAAACATCGGTCACAAGATCCCGCCTGGCCTATTAATATTATAGATGTCATCAAAGTTCTCCTTAAACTAATAATTTTACCGCGTTTAGTTTTTTTTTTTTGTTAGGCTGGTATTCTAAAGCAGTGATTAAACTGATTTTATGAAAATAAAACAACAGAAAAAAATCAAGCTTCATAATTTAATTTTTTGGACGAAATCGATTTCAGTGGCCCAGTACCGATTTACAAAAATTCTGAAAAAACTCTCACAACTCTTTTGGGCTATAGGAATTCATACTCCGACTTGAGTGGCAAAAATTTTAAAAAACCATTTTAGTGAAAGGCCCTAATATGTACCCATAATTACGAAAGTGGTTCAAGTCATATTTTTTGGCAATAATATCATCTTGAATTAATTTAGTTCAAAATAGTATGATGTTAAATAAATGATAATAATATAATTTTTTTTTTTATATTTTGACTTAGCACACATATACACCTTTAACTTTCAACTACTTTTAGCAACTATTTTTAATTAATAGAAGTTCAATTCATATTTGCGATATAATCGTTTTCCAGCTCGCCAACAATATAATCTAAAGCACGTTTTTGCATTAGACTTCTCGAAAAGTTATATATAGGATAACCTTGATATGTCGGACACAAAGTACACTGATTAGAACTTTCACACTTCTGACATATTCCGCAGGCCGTACAAATGGCATTATCGGCACATATATCACCCGGCTGACATTTTTCATTTAAGCCCACAAAGCAGACATAACGATTTTTACAATTTTTTGGATCTGGATGCTTTACGGTATAGCCACCATGTTTGCAATATTTATAAGTATTTTCTTCAGTCCGTCCCGGGCATCTTATGTTGGGATTAAAACGTTCTATATGATTTCGTGATGATTGCTGAAGATTGGAGGCCTCTGAAGGCTGCCACCATAATGTAAGGATGACTACCATTAGAAATGTAAAAGCACAGTTAGACATTTGGAATATTGTCTTTGAAGATGTTACTTTTAGAAAATACTAAATTAATTTGTGTTTATGGTATCTGTGGTTCATTTATTTATACTAAAATTTCCAATCAATATTGTTTATTTTTGTTTTTTTTTTTATCCTTGTATTAAATACTTTGTTTATTGTTTGGTCAAGTGTAAGGATTAATTCTAGGTAATTATACACTTGTAGGTTAGTTTTCTATTGTGCATTACAGAGCCCTATCCGTTATGTTGGTATTATGACTTAAAGGACTTAAAGGATTTTTAATGTTTTTCTTTTAAAGGGAAATCAAAAACATTGTCTGAAATTCTTCTATTATTGACATGATTTTTTTAAATTCTTCACAATCTAAAATATCATTTATGTTGTTCGTTTAAACTTTAGTTCTTATGCTGCCATAGCTGTAGCCTATCGTATGGTCGTCTTCGACCGACTCAAACTTTTGCTAATTGGTCTTAATCGTAATGATTTGTAGGGCAAAGTCAAGTTGATTTTGCAATTATAATTGATAATGAAATGCAAATTCTAAATGACGCATATTTTCTTAAAATATCCCTTGTTACTTAACAGAATTTATAAAATTTATGGAATAATTATGCAAACAATAATTAATTTGTAGGAAAATCCTTCAGCAGAACAAATGAAAGGAAGATATGAGCGATGTATATTAGATGTCAAAAGTACAGTCACTGGACTGTACCTAAAATTTTATATTGATCTTAAGAGACAGAAAAATTTTTCAAAAAGTTATGAAATCTAATCAAACTACCATAAATCATCAGTTTTAAACTTAAAGTAATGTCAGAATGCCAGTGATATCAAGTGTTTTTTCACAGATCTTTACATACAAGCTGGCAATCTGAACGACATTTTACAGACTTTAACTGTTGTCTTGTTATTTTGTATGGAGATTTCATGCACTCGCTTGCAAAAATGATGAAAGTGGCTAAACTTTGAAGATTTTCGAAAAATTATCCCATTTCGCCAAGAAGAAACTGCTTTTTTATCAAAACAATGATCGGTTTTACCTAGGTGTAGTCAAGGAAAAATTCCATGAATTGCCATCTCATCTGCCATATCCTCCAGTTTAAGCTCCTCGTCACTATATTCTATTTCCAAACCTAAAGTAATGCCTCGCCGGCATTGATCAAACGATATCTATTTTATGGACGTTAAGAAATCCAATTATGTATTTGAAACGGATAAAAAAATTAAGAAATGTTGAACAAAGTATACTGAGCTATGAATTTCAGAAATATATATGTATATATATAAAATAATTTAAACAAAAAAATTTTAAAAAATATTATTTTTTATATTAAACTTTATCTTTTAACTCATACTCTCTGTCGTGGGGCAACCCTATTCCCCCTTATCCAATTGATCTGAAACTTGGCCCATAGTCTTGTTGTGACTAGATTAATTTTGGGGTAATAAATTTGGAGTGATCTAAATGTCATTTCCCCTCGTTCGACCGATCTGAAACTTGGTCCATACACTTGCTGTGAAAAAAGATTAACTCTGACTTAGTCACGCATAGTCACGCATGGTCACGCACAGTCACGGAGAAAATTAAAACCCATTTCCCCTTATCCGATCGATCTACAACTTGGTCAATAGACTTGCTGTGAAAAAAGATTAACTTTGACATAGTAACGCACAGTCACGGATAGTCGCGCATAGTCACGCACAGTCAGGGAGTGATATATATTTTTTATACCCTCCACACCTCAGTGGCAGAGGGTATATATATATATTTGTCATTCCGTTTGTAACGCATCGAAATAAATTCCTGAGACCCCAAAAATATATATTTTCTTGATCCTTATAACAAGGGAAGTTGATTTACCGATGACCGTCTGTCCGTCTGTATGTGGAAATCACGATCACGCCGTCAATATCTAAGCTAGACCGCTAGTAAAATCGTTTACTAACATCCCAAAGGAGTTGCTATTTAAAATCGTCAAAATCGGTCAAAGGGTTCACGAGCTATGAATAAAACTTTGAAAATACTCTTGAAAAAATAAAGTTTTTCACTGTGTTTGTTGTTTTTCTTAAGATATGTTGAATATGTTGTAATTCTTCGTATTGTTGAAGTCATTACAGTTGTGCGTATATTAATACTGCACGTGTCACAATGGCCTAAGTAAGTTTTACCACATATTTTTTATCATTAAAATTAAATATTAAAAATTAATAAAAATAAAAAATGGAAAATGAAAAATGAACAATGAAAAATGAAAATTGAAAAAAGAAAAACGAAAATTGAAAAATGGAAAACGAAAAATGGAAAATGAAAAATGAAAAATGGAAAATGAAAAACGAAAAATGAAAAATGAAAAATGAAAAATTGAAAATTGAAAATCGAAAATCGAAAATGGAAAATGTGAAATGAGAAATGGAAAATGAAAAATGAAACATGAAAATGAAAAATGGAAAATGAAAAGTGGAAAATGGAAAATGAAATATTAAAAATGGAAAAAATTAAAAATGGAAAATGAGAAATGGAAAATGGAACATGAAAAATGAAAAATGAAAATTGAAAAATGAAAAATGAAAAATTAAAAATTAAAAATGGAAAATGAAAAAAGAAAAATTAAAAATAGAAAATGAGAAATGGAAAGTGGAAAATGGAACATGAAAAATGAAAAATGAGAAATGGAAAATGGAACATGAAAAATGAAAAATGAAAATTGAGAAATGAAAAATTAAAAATGGAAAATGAAAAATGAAAAATTAAAAATGGAAAATGGAATATGAAAAATGAAAAATGGAAAATGAAAAATGAAAAATGAGAAATTAAAAATGAAAAACGAAAGATGAAAATTGAGAAGTGAAAAATGGAAAATGATAAAAAAAAAAAATGAAAATTGAAAATGGAAAAGGTGGAGGGTATCAAAGATTCGGCCCAGCCGAATTTAACACTCTTACTTGTTTTATGTAAAGTTTTTAATTAAAAAATTATTTAAACAAAATTTATTTAAAAAAACGTTTCAACTTTTTATTAAAAAAAAATAATAAAATTTTTTTATTAAAAAAAATATAAATTATTTATTAAAAAAAAATATTTAAATTTGTAAAAAGTTTTTATAAAAAAAAATATAAATTTTTTATTTAAAAAAAAACTTAATTTTTTATGGAAAAGAAAACTATTAAATTCTTAATTTATATTTTTTTTTTATAACTTGAATTTTTAAACAATTAATTTTTAAAAAATTAAAAGAATTTATTGAAATTTTTTATTCAAAAAATTAATTTAAACATATTTTTTTATTAAAAAAAAATTATTTATATATAAAAGAAAGTAGTGTTAGTTACACTATTTAGAACTCAAAGAACGGCTGAACCGATTTGGCTGAAAATTGGTGAGGAGGTAGCTTAAAACCAGTAGACGGACATAGGATACTTTTTATCCCGTTCGACCGCGTTCCCGAGTGACTTGACACAAAACATCTTTATTTTATGTGGCAGTAATGTCTATTTTTACTTCTTCAGATTTTCGCATCTGACGTGGAATAACAAAACGCCATGATTTAACAATGCCGCGACTAAGACGTTGTTATATGTTCTGCGTTGTTTGTTCTTGCGCCTGATAATAAAACAAAAAATGTCGTATATCACAACGTACTTAACTGAAGAGTGCATTCTATGCACCAAAATACTTGAACAATAAAGAATCATTAAAATACTTAATTTTTTTTTATTTGTATTTCCTAATAAAAAATTGAAATTAATAAAATCCAAAATCTGCTTATTTATTGATTCTAAGGCGGAACAGAGTTTGCCGGGTCAACTAGTTTTATATAAAAAAAGATAGTTTTTTGATTACTTGGATTTATATTTGATTTATTTACTTCTAAAAATCTTTTATATTTTTTTAGTTTGAAATTAGTTATTCTTTAATAACTTATATTTTTTTAATTAAAAAAAATTTTTTTAAATTTATTAAAATTTTACTAAAAAAATATATAAGAATTCTTTTTTCGCTTTCTCATTTAAAAAATTTTTATTTATTTAAAAAATTTTTTGGAAGAATAATCTCGGACTTAAATTTTGAATTAAATTTAGAAATAATCAACATTTTTTTTATTTATTTCTAAAAAATTTCCTTAATTTTTTCAATTTAAAATTAGTTCATGATGTCTTTAAGACACATATTTTTTTATTAAAAAATATATTTACTTAAACAAAACGACTTAATTGTTTACTTTAAAAAAATATTTAAATTTTTTATCTTAAACAAATTTTTATTTGAATTGTCATTTAAAAAAATTTTTTTTCACTTCAAAAACAATTTTTATTAATTAAATTTTTATAAATTATATAATCTCAGATTTTTATTTTGATTAACTGTTAAGACAAATCAACATATTTTATTTACAATTAATTCATATTTTCATTAAGAAATGAATCTGTGTTTAAATATTTTTTTTTAATTTTAAATTTGCTCGTATTATATTTAAAAAACGGATTTTGTTTTTTTATTTTTTTTTCTATTTAAAAATATTTTTGTTTTATTTAAAACAATTTTTTTATTTGAAAAATATTCTTAATAGAATTTTTATTAAAAAAATTTTTTCCTATTAAATTTTCCCAAAAATTTTATATTTTTAAAATATTTTTATTTGTTATTTTTTTTTTTTTTTTTTGATATTTTATATAAAAAAAAATATTTTTATTTAAATTTCTTGTTATATAAAAAATTTTATTTATTTTTTTATTAAAAAAAAAAAATTATTTAAATATATCTTTTAAAATAATTCTTTCACAGTTTTAAATTTTGAATTAATTTAATTAAGAGTAATCAAAATTTTTTTATTTTATTTATTTCATCAAATTTAAATCTTAGACACATATCTTTTATTAAAAAAATTATATTTATTAAAAAAAAAAATTATTAAATATTTTTATTTAAACAAAAATATAATTTTTTTATTAAAAACAAATATTTATTTGAATTATCATTAAAAAAAATTGTTTTGCTTAAAAAAACAATTTTTATCAAACAAATTTTTGTAAATAATATTATCTCAGATTTTAGTTTTGAACTAATTGTAAAGAAAAATCAACATCTTTTATATTATTTATTTATAAAAAAATCATTAACTCTTTAATTTGCAATTAATTCTTGTTTTTTTAATTATTTTATTTAATTTAAAATTAGTTCAGGTTTTATTTAAGAAACGTATGTTTAATTTAATTATTTTTTGAAATAAATTTTCTGGGAATTTTTAATTTAATTTTTTTTTCTATATAAAAAAAGATTTAAAAAAGTGTTTATTAATTTTTTTTTCTATTAAAGATAACTTTTTAAACTCTTTCTTTTAACTCGTACTCTCTGTCTGTCTGTCTGTTGTGGGTCAACCCCATTCCCCCAAACCCAATTGATCTGAAACTTGGCCCATAGTCTTGTTGTGTCTACAGATTAATATTGGAGTAGTCACGCACAGCCGCGAGTGGTTACGCACAGTCACGGAATGATCTAAATGTCATTTCCCCTCATCCGATCGATCTGAAACTTGGTCCATACACTTGCTATGGAAAAAAGATTAAATTTGACTTAGTCACGCACACTAACGCATGGTCACGTACAGTCACGGAGTGATCTAAATTTCATTTACCCTCATCCGATCGATCTGAAACTTGGTCGATAGACTTGGTGTGAAAAATGATTAACTTTGACATAGTCACACACAGTCACGCATGGTCACGCACAGTCACGGAGATATTCAAAACGGATTTCCCCTTATCCGATCGATCTGAAACTTGGTCGATACACTTGCTGTAAAGAAAGATTAACTTCTACATAGTCACGCACAATCACGGAGAGATTTAAAACGGATTTTCCCTCATCCGAGCAATCTGAAACTTGGTCGATAGACTTACTGTGAAAAAAGATTAACTTTTACTTAGTCACACATAGTCACGCATAAGCACGCACAGTCACGGAGATATTCAAAACTCATATGTTTAAGGAAAGAAAGAGTTTTACTAAAAACTTTGTTTTTATGGGTTAGATTATTTTATCTAAAAAATTTTTTATTTGAAAAATATTTCTATTTAATTTTTTTTATTTAAAAAAATTTTTTAATTTATTTTTATATAAAAAAATTTATTTTTATTTAAAATAATTTTTTTTTATTTAAATTTTTTTTTTATTAAAACAAATTTTTTCATTCAATTTTAATCTTTTTTTAATAATTTATAAAAATTTTTTATTTAAAATTTGTATTCATTCAAAAAAATTTATTTAAATTTATTATTTCAAAAAATTGTTTTAACAATTTTTCAGTTAAAAAAAAAATTTTTTGTATCTCATTTTGGAAAGTTTTTATTATTAAAATATTTTTTTTCATTAAATAATTTTTTTTTACTTAACTATTTTCTCAGATTTAAATTTTGAATAAATTTTAAAGACAAATCGAATTTTTTGTTATTATTAAAAAATTTCTATACTTTTTTAATTTAAATATAAAACATGTTTTCTTTAAGAAACATTTCTCTTTTTGTGATTTTCTTTAAAACTTTCCGATAGAAACAAAATCAAAAATTATTCTATTGGACAAATGTTCCAATGGGACCCCAAAGTAAAGTCATAAAATAAGTGCTATTCTAATACTCATAATAACAGTCTGACACATACACAAATATTAAACTTAAGTTGGAAATATGTATGTGTGCGTGCTTCTGTTGTGGAAACAACCAACATTGGGATATTTTCAGAATGATGGATTTTCTGCTTAAAAAAGCACACTTATATAAACTTGAAGATTTTCGTTATGGTTTTTTGCTCGCTGATGACAATCATCAGTTACTGTCATCTCATATAGATGATTTTATGTATCGTTTGATATATTCCCTTTATACTGGTATATATTGAAGAACTTTTACCCTCCATGATATTGTACATTTACCATGTATGTGCTGCAGTAGGAATTGTCTTGTAATGAATTGCCGCTTGAGTATGGCGAAAGTCAATCAGTGATTTTTCAAATTTATTGTCATACTTATTAATCTTGTATGAGGTACGAGTAAGTTTTTAATCGAAAACTTTCAACAAGAACTGGAGGGTAGTTTACACATGACTTGTTAAAGGAGAATTTATTGGTAGTTATAAAGTGACTTTAGTAGGAACTTTAAGGAAAATTAAAATTTTTGAAAAAGGAAAATTAAAAAATTTTGCTAATTTGGTAATTTTTTAAAAGTATTCAAATAAATATAAATAAATTTCTCAAAGAACTTTATTTTAAAAAATACATACTTAACTAATTTTAAGAAACAAAAATTAAAGCATACTTTCCAGCATTACGTAAATGCTATTAAACAGAAAATTTCAGTAGATAGTAATTGAACTATTTCCTTACTTAAGCATAATCAACAAAAATCTCTAACTAAAATTACAAAACAAAGCTTCGTATAGATTACGTTGCATTAAATTCCTTCCAAAAAAACCAAAACAGAAAAAAAAGCTTTAAGCAAATACGACAATGCTTACGGTTTTGACCACAAGCATTCATAGAATGATAAAGTCCTAGAGCGAACCGTAAAACGCATACATTTAGGTTTTTCATTTTTTTCTTCTCATTGTTGTTGTCTACTTCTAATGATGAAATGGCTTTTTATGTCTGTAGGTGGATAAATATGATTGTGTACGTACTCGTTTAATATGAGCAAACATTCTATCAGTTTAAATAACGTAGTTTCTGTATGTTTTCACTCAATCTTCTTTCTAGGAATACTAAACAGGATTATAAATGGTATTTTGTAATTCAATTTTAGAAAAATTTTAAATATTTTGCAATTAGATTTCAAGTTAGGTAACTTTAAAACTTTATTTCTAAATGTAAATGTAAAATGTAAAATTTCCAAGATTATTCTCTATCATTTAACATCAATATGCAGTGTCTGAAAATCGTTTTTCATTGGCCAAAATTATGTAACTTTTGAACCGATCAGAATATTTCTAATTTTTTCAATGGATAAATACTCAGTTATAATTTCATTTTTTGACCTAGTTCCCATGTAAATATACCATCCGATATGAACTTTTTCAAATCTGTAGGTACTCAGATTTGGTTTTTGCTTATTTTCTATACCCCGTTTATTTGGATCTAAGACCAATTCTCTAAACCATATATGCCCATGCCCTAGGCACTCACACTTTGTAATACGACCTGTCAAAAAGTCGAGTATTATGAAAAAGTCGTAACATGTAAAAAGTTTATGTTATGAAATTGACAGTCTGTATCATTTTATTTTCAAAGTCCGATGGTTTTTTTCATTTTTAAAAACATTTCTAAAAATTTGTCATCGGACCATAGTTGTTTTCCTGGCAATATAAAAAAACAAAGAAAGTAAAAATAAAATATAAATTTCAAAACAAATTTGTTTGTTATTCTAAACAGCTGTTTTCATAAGACTTGAGTGTGGTTTAAATGTCGGTACGACTTTGTGATGAGTTACATCAGATTATTACGTCGGAAAACCATACGACTGAGTGATATCATGTAACGGGTGATTTTTTTGAGGTTAGGATTTTCATGCATTAGTATTTGACAGATCACGTGGGATTTCAGACATGGTGTCAAAGAGAAAGATGCTCAGTATGCTTTGACATTTCATCATGAATAGACTTACTAACGAGCAACGCTTGCAAATCATTGAATTTTATTACCAAAATCAGTGTTCGGTTCGAAATGTGTTTCGCGCTTTACGTCCGATTTATGGTCTACATAATCGACCAAGTGAGCAAACAATTAATGCGATTGTGACCAAGTTTCGCACTCAGTTTACTTTATTGGACATTAAACCAACCACACGAATGCGTACAGTGCGTACAGAAGAGAATATTGCGTCTGTTTCTGAGAGTGTTGCTGAAGACCGTAAAATGTCGATTCGTCGCCGTTCGCAGCAATTGGGTTTGTGTTATTCGACCACATGGAAGATTTTACGCAAAGATCTTGGTGTAAAACCGTATAAAATACAGCTCGTGCAAGAACTGAAGCCGAACGATCTGCCACAACGTCTAATTTTCAGTGAATGGGCCCTAGAAAAGTTGGCAGAAAATCCGCTTTTTTATCGACAAATTTTGTTCAGCGATGAGGCTCATTTCTGGTTGAATGGCTTCGTAAATAAGCAAAATTGCCATATTTGGAGTGAAGAGCAACCAGAAGCCGTTCAAGAACTGCCCATGCATCCCGAAAAATGCACTGTTTGGTGTGGTTTGTACGCTGGTGGAATCATTGGACCGTATTTTTTCAAAGATGCTGTTGGACGCAACGTTACGGTGAATGGCGATCGCTATCGTTCGATGCTAACAAACTTTTTGTTGCCAAAAATGGAAGAACTGAACTTGGTTGACATGTGGTTTCAACAAGATGGCGCTACATGCCACACAGCTCGCGATTCTATGGCCATTTTGAGGGAAAACTTCGGAGAACAATTCATCTCAAGAAATGGACCGGTAAGTTGGCCACCAAGATCATGCGATTTGACGCCTTTAGACTATTTTTTGTGGGGCTACGTCAAGTCTAAAGTCTACAGAAATAAGCCAGCAACTATTCCAGCTTTGGAAGACAACATTTCCGAAGAAATTCGGGCTATTCCGGCCGAAATGCTCGAAAAAGTTGCCCAAAATTGGACTTTCCGAATGGACCACCTAAGACGCAGCCGCGGTCAACATTTAAATGAAATTATCTTCAAAAAGTAAATGTCATGGACCAATCTAACGTTTCAAATAAAGAACCGATGAGATTTTGCAAATTTTATGCGTTTTTTTTTAAAAAAAAGTTATCAAGCTCTTAAAAAATCACCCGTTAAAAGGGCCTTAGGCAATACAAAATACACGAACAATTTTGTCTTTTACGTTTTTTGTTATTTTTCTTGCTTATAACAAAGAGCAAAGCAAGAACACTTTCGTATGCTTTGTTGGTACACATTCACATTCAATGTAGATTTTGTTGTTGTGTAACATATGATTCCGTTTAAAAAATAGTTTGTGAATTAAAAAGCACTTGGAAAAATCAGTGTAAGTCTTAAGTTTAAAATTCAAATTATTAGTTTACAAAATGAGCTACATGTATGTATTCAGACGAGAAGTGGGAAAGTAATTTTTTTTCACTTATAACTGTAAGGCAGAAGCAAAATTTTTGATATGCTTTCAAATTATTCAGACTAAAACAAAATATCGTGTTGAAAAGCATTTTAAGACATTTCATTTCAGATAAAATATTTCCTTTTTTTCAGTGTACATGTAAAAAATCTGAAAAAAAAAATAGTTTTCTTTTCTAGTGTTTGCACTTTTATAAGAAACTCGTGGGCATCCCTGACTTCAATTTTATTACTTCTTCTACTTATATTAGTTGCAATAATTGTATTATGTAATTTATAAATAAATAAATGCTTTTTTGATTTATTTCTTTCAGAATATAAAATGAACTCATTAATATTCAATGATTTCAAATGTCTATGTAATAATTGTCTAATTTTTTACAACTTTATTAACATAACAACATTATAGTATACCTCAGGGCTTTTGCTAATGTTTTATTAAGTTAAGAAATAAGTGTTGATTTACCTGCTATCTAAAATAATATAATAACTTCAACAATATGAATATTGCAAAGCTAAGAATTATTTACTATTCTGATTTTGGTATAGAATGTCTAATTAAGTTTCCTATAAATTGCTCTATCTATTTCAATGGTATTTGAGCCAGATAAACTGTATAAGAAATACATTTGTATAAATGCCTATTGTTAATGTCTATAATAAACGAAAGGTAGAAAATCCATACGTATGTATATCTGCCCTTATTATCTATTAATGTTTGATGTTGAACGTATTCATTTGTCGGATTGACTTTAGGCTGAAATTATCACTTACATAGTTGTATGCACAGGATAATATCAATACATTTGCTAGGAATTGTATTCAAATTAAGCCAAGTAAATGAGCTTTATTTTAATGAATTAATTATTAATAACCAACATCAAAGCTTAGAAGAGTTGGAATAATAATAAATTATTTTGAATTGATTCGAAAGTTAAGTTTAAAAATATTTAATGATTTGTCTAATGCCTAAAAGTATGCAAAGATTTGACAATAAGATAAGAGGTTGCATAGCTTAATGCCCTTAAATATTTAAATTATTTTGAAAAGAAATACCTTTAAAATAGGCTATATTTTCTGTTATTTAAATTCTCTCATATTGTTTGGTAGTTCTCAGAAAAAAAAAATTATTTTGTTTAGTCAAATTTTCCATTTTTTTCAGAAACCCTAAAATTATAATTAACGTAAAGTATTTTTATATTATTAGTTTTAAATTTGAAATCATTTTCTAATAAATTCCAATAAGCATTACATAAATTTCATTCGTTCACGTATGCGATAATTCATCTTCATAAAAATTGGGACTTGTGTTCATTTCAATTAATAAAACGGTTGAACAACTCGCTTTTTTTAACAACTCCTTTAAGAAAGCCAATTTTACTGGAAACACAATAAAAACTATACAGTTTTGTTTGAATGATAAATAAATATAAATTTGTTAAGACATTTAAAGACATGTGCTCATTCAGCATAACTAATGTCAAGTTACGAGTTGTTTATTTTCTTTTGTGTGAAAACTTTTTCTTTTCCAAAAAAAAAAAAGCAAAAACCAGATAAATGTGTGTATATACAGTCTGTCAAGAAAGAGTTTTGACAACAAAAAAAGTTGTTGCTTTGACTTTTACTCCATATTTTATCTGTCTATTTACCAACTAATTTTATACTACCACTGGTGTTAAAACAGTGCTAGCTAATCCTTTTCAGTTCTTTGTATAGTGCAGGAGTCTTTCTCTCTTACTGGAAGTTTGCCAATGTACAACCGATCCCTAAAATGGGTGAGGCTAATAAATCTGAAAATTACCGTCCAATTGCAATCTGCTCTGCGCTTTCTTGTCAACTATCTAAAGTCCAACTCACTTCTTAATGATCGACAATATGCCTTCCGTAGAAATCGTTTTACGGGAGACTTGTTAATTCTTCTCTCGTTTTCTTATTGATGGGGTCTCATCCAATGAGTTTCAGCTTATATCAGGGGTACTCCAAGGTTGTGTTCTTTCTCCCTCTCATTTCCTTATCTTTCTGAATGACCTTGGTCAATCTTTCAAACCCACCCACCCTTTCACAGATAACAGCAACATTTCTCATTTATTCTCCTTCAATTTTAGGCCAACCATTCTTGAGGTTGGTGACAAAAGGCTGAAAATGAAAGACCTACTCAATCAGACCTTTTAAAAATCTCCGAGTGGGGTAAAGCGAAGAGGGTTGATTTTAATGCGCTGAAGACTCAATGTTGTTTGTTGACCATAGGGTCATGGATTCAACAATGCCGTCTGTATATATGGGTGGTATAGATATTGAGGAAGTGGATACTCTTTATGTTCTGGGCATGAGAATTCAATGTGATGTTTGTTGGAACGAACATGTTTTTCAAGTGTCGAAAGAAGCATTTAAGTGTCTTGGTTTTCTGATCTCCTTAAAATCTATACCACTTACATCCGACTGAAAATGGAAAACAACTCCCATATATGGGCAGGAGCTTCAAAGTCTATTTGGGAGCTACAGGACCGTCTAAAAGCATGGCGTTGATGTTCATTAATGTCAGTGTTCGTTAATGTCTACTGACTCGTTGGAAGACTGTTCTATAAATACTACCATGGGAAATATTCTTCTTTAATTAGCTAACATATTCCAAGTGCCCGAGTTTCAGTTCGCTCTACACGTTTTCCTAGTACATCACATCCACTTGAAGTCTACTGTCCAGTTGACCGCCTAACGCATTACAGAGAAAATTCGTTTATCAGTCGAACTAGCCGTATATAAAATAAACTCCCCTCCCCACACAAGTCTTTCCTGACAGTTACAATCTAATAAAATTTAAGTCAAATATTCACAAACACTGCTCCCCCTTTCCTTCTTCCCATCACCTATTCTCCTGAAATCAACGCAATGCACGGCATTTGTATGGAGCATCCTTTGATTTTTTATGGCATTTTTTTAAAAACCAACAGAAAGCGTATCTATGTATCACCTTTAGCAATCAACTGCAGGGGCTCTGCTAACATAAAAATATTTACTATTATTTATAATTTCAACTGGTTAATTTTTCATTTTTTATTTTTCATTTTTTATTTTTTATTTTTAATTTTTCCTTTTTTATTTTTCATTTTTTATCTTTCATTTTTGATATTTCATCTTTCGTTTTTCATTCTTAATTTTTAATTTTTTATTTTTAATTTTTTATTTTTCATTTTTTATTTTTAATTTTTTATTTTTCATTTTATTTTTTAATTTTTTAATTTTAATTTTCATTTTTAATTTTTTATTTTTAATTTTTTATTTTTCATATTTTATTTTTTATTTTTCATCTTTCGTTTTTGATTTTTTATTTTCATTTTTCTTTTTTCATTTTTCATTTTTTATTTTTCATTTTTTATTTTTCATTTTTCGTTTTTCATTTTTCATTTTTCATTTTTCATTTTTAATTTTTTATTGTTTATTTTTCATTTTTCTTTTTTAATTTTTCATCTTTCGTTTTTTATTTTTCATTTTTCGTTTTTCATTTTTCATTTTTAATCTTTTATTTTTATTTCTTAATTATTTATTTTTCATGTTTTATTTTTCATTTCTTATTTTTCATTTTCATTTTTTATTTTTTAATTTTCATTTTTTATTTTTCATTTTTAATTTTTCATATTTTTTTTTTTAATTTTTCATTTTTCATCCTTCGTTTTTGATTTTTTATTTTTTATTTTTCATTTTTCATTTTTCATTTTTCATTTTTCATTTTTCATTTTTCGTTTTTCATTTTTCATTTTTAATCTTTTAATTTTATTTTTTAATTTTTTATTTTTCATGTTTTATTTTTCATTTTCATTTTTTATTTTTCATTTTTTAGTTTTCATTTTTTATATTTTTTTTTTTATTTTTCATTTTTCATCCTTCGTTTTTGATTTTTTATTTTTCATTTTTCATATTTCATTTTTCATTTTTCATTTTTTATTTTTCGTTTTTCATTTTTCATTTTTAATTTTTTATTTTTTATTTTTCATTTTTCATTTTTCATTGTTCATTGTTCATTTTTCATTTTTCTTTTTCATTTTTAATTTTTTATTTTTCATTTTTAATTTTTTATTTTTCATTTTTAATATTTCTTTTTTTATTTTTTACTATTTTATTCTCTTAAAGGAGCCAAATAAAATCTACCATCATATTTTCATTCCATAATCCCTGATAACGTTGCTCCATGATCTTAAGTTGCTGGTGAAATCGTTCACCATGCTCGTATCTGACTTCACCCAGGTTTGAGGGAGAAAAAGTCGAAATGCGAATGTAAGAAAAATGTAAGGAATTTCAGCTTGGCTATAAAAAAAATAATATTTTTCATAATTTTGTTCTGAATAACTCCGAGACTTTTGAGTGTATAAAAAAATAATATAAGCATAACTTAGAGAAAATTTAAAAAAAAATTTTTTTTATGTATTTTATAACAAAATTGGTTAAGTTTTTCTCAAGTTATGATAAAAATTTTTGGGGCGTCTGTACAAATATCCAATTTTTGAGAAAAAAAAAATTAAAAAAATCTTATCCATAAAATTTTAAATTTTGATTGTTTTTGTTGTTAGCGGACCATAACTCATCAAAAAAAAAATAAAGTAGTTATCAGAAGTCATAAAAAATTTTAATTTCATTGAATTGTGTAATTAGTACTTTTTCTTGGAATTATCTAGTTTTTTCACGTACTCCGATGGAATTTTATTCCATTCCTTTAAAATTATAGTTTTCAGATCAGTTTTATATTTACGATGTCGCTTGTTAGAGCTTTTTTCTTCATGTAAACCCCCCCAAGATATCGCTTGCGTTTAGGTCACTGTGGTCTCTGCACAGGTATATCCAACACTTTGCTACAGTTGTAGAGGAGTCAAGACCTAACCATATTTGCCTTAAGTTTAAAATGTGGCTTTATCTCAGCATAAAATCCAAATTTATTTATACGCACTTTTAATTAGACGACACTCCATAATATCTAAGTTTGTTGTTTTATTAAGAAAAACAAATCTTTCCCCGCCCCGGTAGGTGAGTAGATAGCGTGCTCGCCTATCATGCGGGGGTCAAAATTAGAATCTGCAGACAAGCCCTCGGCTTCGCGGAACTAGGCTTAAAAAACGGTACTTTAAAAAAAAAAAAACCTTACTGATATGCACCCCCGATATCATAACCGAAAGTTGAATTTTTATTTTGAATTTCCTATGCTTTTAACGGCTTTCTCCATAGTCTATTGGGCTCATCATTATAATAAAGCATTATTTTCACATCATCGCAGAATATAACGTTATCCCAAAAGTTATCAGGCTTGGCAATAAATAATCTCTTTCCTTTATGTTTTATTGTAAGTAAAGATTTTCTTCGAGTAACTCTTGATGAATACTAGTTCCGTTTCAAGACCTGTCTTATTGTATCGTGGAAGACTACAACACCACATTTAGTATTGAATTTACCTGCAAGTTCTCTAGTAAAAACCATCGAGCTTTCATCTAGCTTTCTTCGCCAAATGAATTATATTCTCTCTCTCTTTTTCTCTCTCCCTCTCCCTCTCTCTCTCTCTCTCCTCTCTCTCTTTTGTTCTATCTTTCTATACCTTTTTCAAAAACAAAACAGAAAAACTATTTTTTTAAGTCAAAACGACAAAAGTTTTACTATGTCAAAACACTTTTTTGGCAGACTGTAAATAAAGTACTCGTGCAATATAAATGACATGAAAATATTGTCATATAAATGATAATAAGAAATGACAACATATTTTCTTTTATCCTTTTTTTTATTTATTTGTTTAAAAAGTAACTTATCTAAGGGCAGACGTTGTTATCTTCACATTTTGCAAATAGTCGATTTAGGGGAAAGAATTTTTGCTTTAAACAATTTTTGCAGAAACTGACAACAGAAAAAGGACTTTAAGATTAGTTATTTTAAAAAGTATTCAGCTTGATAACACCAGTTTTGAAATGCATTAGGATTTTTTTTATTTTTTTAATACAGTCAACTCTCAAAAACATGAAATATGTTATTCAAAAAATTTATTTAAAAAAAAAAAGGAGACAAATTACAATTGAAGATTTCATTCGAAAAATATTAGTCTAACTTGATTTGCTGAAGCTATTTGATGAAGAATAAAATGATAGATCATCTAGAATTAAAGCTGAATTTCTCACCACCCGAGAATGGCTGTTGTACAGGGTATTTTATCAATTTATGCAAAAAAATATCACATTTTACAATTTTCTTTGAAAATTCATTCAGGGTAAATGGGGTTAGCGATATCGAAACACATATATATTTTATACTTGTATTAATATGATCAAGTAGAATTCAATAAGTTAAGAGTTATTGAAATGTTGATAATTTTTTTTATTTATAGTTTTTTTTTGGAGGTTTAGTCCTGAAAATAAACTCAGATCGATATCCCAATTAACCTCTTGGAGCCGAAATTAAATACGAAGGAAAAAATATACATACATAGTCACTCCACCCTAATATATACATATATATGTATATATATATATATATACATATATAATAAGAGGACCAAAAAAAATCTCCATGGGTTCATCGCGATTCACGTACTATGGGCCATAACAAGTATATTTAACAACCACTAGGGGGCGTTTTCGTGCATTTTTGTGGATTTTTTCACCTTTTTGGGTAAAGTTGACGAAATCATTGCACAAATCGACGAATCTTTGACTTTCCAATATTTAAAATAGCCCAAAATATTCATCGCTGAAAATTATGTGGGGTACCCATATACGATCTATATCGATTTCACGCAATAAAAATAATTGTGAAAAATGTTTTTCCCGACCCAAAAACCCTCCGATATACAAATTTTCATTACATATGAATGAGTATTATGGAAAATATCATGAAAATATCTTCATCGAAATTTTGGCAGGCTCGAAAATGATTTTAGTGGTATGGTTCCTTGGGCATATATACTTGTTATGGCCCATAGTACCAGAATCGCGATGAACCCATGTAGTAAAAATAATTGACCCACCCTAATATATATATACAGTGTCGGTCAGAACAAAAGCAACCAAAATAAAAATTGAGCTTTTTGTATTTTTAAGCATAACAATACACATAAAAAGACAAAACTTAAATTTTAAACTAAAAGAACCGTTATATTTTTTATTTTTTTTTTTTTTTGCAAAAAACTCAAAATGGCACTATTTCAGTTGAACAAAACAAAAGCAACATTTAATATTATTCAATATTTAGTGAAGAATCCGTTGTTTTTTATAACTTTTTGGCATCTACGTGGCATAGATCCAATAAGATGGTTGATAATATTGACTGGAATGCTTTTCCACTCAGTTTCCCGTGCTTCTTTTAAATGTTGTTTAGAAGTGAAAGCCCGACCAGCTACTGGCCATTTTAAAATGCCAATATGGTTCAAATCAGGTGATTGGGCCGGCCAATCAAATGTTTGAACCCTACTCTTTTACCAGCTTCGAAGTATGTTTCAGGTCGTTGTCGTGTTGAAATATCCAACGAAGCCGCATTTCCCACTCAGAATGTGGCATCTCTGTACTTAAATCTGTCCATTAATTCTGTCCATAGATTCAAAATCATAATTGATCCGCCGCCATGCTTCACAGTTGGTCCTCAGTAGCGTGGGTTTAAATAACCTTTCTTGCGGCGAACAGTGCTCATTCCGTGCTCAGAGCTAAACAGATTAAATTTTGACTCGTCGCTAAATTAAACAGTTTTCCATTTTTCTGGCGTTCAGTTTTGTGCAAAATGAAGCAAAATGATTTTAGCGAAATAGAATGAAATCTTGTTTCAATGGTGCGTGGTAAAGAAGAAGAAGAAAGCATATATTTTAAAAATTCATAACTGCACTGTATTCTTAATCGGACCGGTTTCTGGCATTTCAGCCTTCATCAGCGATTTATTGAACATTGTGATAATTGTTATGTTATAATTGAATAGATTGTTTCTATATGAAATTTTTCTACTTAGGGCGGCCGTGAGGTTTGAACCATGAACCTTCACATACACTCGTACTTGCACTTTTTGGTCAGCGCTTTAACACACTCACCTAAAGTCAGGCTTACGAGCAGTGTGGTTAGAATCAGTTTTCGTACCATACAGCTCTTACTTCGTATTAATTTCAGAAGATACAACTCTGCCCAAACATACAATTGTTATTTTTGAATTTTTAATATTTTTTGCATTTTTACTGCTAATTTCCACTATTCTCAGTTTTCGTAAGAGTTGTCATATGTGATGTACAGTTTTGTACATACTACATATGCACTTCACATATATTTGAGATGACGCTTTGAAGCGAAAAATTTTTTGTTTTGTTAGATTTATAGTCATTTCTCAGACATATTGCAATTAATGCTGTAATTAATATGCAAATTTTAATTTTATTTCCATGGTACGTGGTAAAGAAAAAGAAGAAAGCATATACTTATTTCAAAAATTCATAACTACACTGTATTCTTAATCGCACCGAAATATTATAGATCTACCCAGGAAAAAAAAATTACCAAATAATGGGTTTTAGAAGGAGAAGTAACTGGTTGAAGTTTGCCTGATAAGCTCATTATTTTAACACGGGGATGTCATTGGAGGTAGCTAGTTGCCTAGGAACTCATTATTTTCACTTTGAGAGTAAGGCAGTATGCAAGGAGCTGGCATGAAATATAAGTAGCTGTATAACACATTACTAGTAATGCCTTATTTTCACTTTAGAAATAATGCAGTGGGCAGGGGTAGCTCATTACTGGTAATGCAAAAATCAATGAGCTGCTATTACGAAAGTTTTCCTGGGTATTAATATAATGCTTTTTAGCTAGTTCTATTTTATTCTTTCCAGTCAAAAAATTCTTAATTATTAAATTTTTTAAGTTTTCGGAGTATTTATTACGAGTCATGACGATTTGATTCAAATATGATCAATTTCACAACGCAACTAGCTGTCAGTGAACTTAAATTAAATTAAATTAAAAGAGAATGCAAAAAGTAGCCGTTAAACTTTAAAGCAGAGACAATGAAATTTGTTGTTGCTTTTGTTTTGTCCAACTGAAATATAACGCGAGTGGATAATGTTTTAATTTTTAGATGTACGCGTTCAAGAACATGTTCTGTTTTTTTGAGCAGTACACGTGCAAGAAGACGAACTTAAAATAAAGCTACACTCGAATCTGTGTGGTTTATGTGTGTTCGAAAAAAAAAATACGTGATAGTAAAATGTTCGTGTAGATAACGAAATATTAAAACGAAACACAGTCATGATTGTGTTCGGCACCGTTCAAAATTTAGAAATACACATAACTGATTTGAAAATAAAAATATGTGTTTGTTGGTCTGAGCTATGTTTGTTTACATATATGTACGAGTTTTTTATTCAGTGTGTGTTTTTTTCTGAACTCTGCTAAAAATACAATAAAGGTCAATAGTGATTTTGGCTACTTGTATTTTGATCAACACTGTATGCTGCTCTGTCTCTCTCCCTTTCTCACTCTCTCTCTCTCTCTCTCTCTCTCTTTTTCGCTATCTCTCCATAATGCTTTTTTTATTGTTTTAAATAAAATGTAACACAGCACACTCTTCTAAATACAATATATATTTGTTTTAATTTCTTTATACACATACTTTTATTTATGGTTTTGTTTTAATTTTTAGCTATTGTCACTCATACTAACATTGATTTACATATATTATTATTTGTTATGAATCATTTGAATTATTAAAAAAACTAAATTAAGAAATCCATACTAAATAATTGCTAACGTTCTATTCCACAAAATTCCTATAGCCGGTGGCATTAACAATCAAGGAGGCTCGAATAGCCACGATTTGGATACAAATAGCATCACCAGTTTACAACCAGAGACTAAAGTAATTGAACAGACCACAGGCAACGAAGTTTTAATCATGAACACCAACGATGACGATAGAACGGCGAGCTTCTTTGCTCAACCAGGCATATTAGCGGGTAAGTAAATCTATTGTTTCTAGTTTCATTTTTCGACACGCTTATTTCAGTTAGGATTATGCTAAGCATGAAAAAAGATATTTAAAAATAAATTTCTTAACGCCGGATATTGGAAAAATCTAACAATTTCAGATAGAAAATATATAAAAAATTTAATTAGGGACTGTGTGCGTTTTTGTTTCATCTCTAACATTATTTTTTTTTTTTTTAATTATTTTATAAAATTTTTCCAGAAAATTAAAAAGAAAAATAATGAAAAAAAAAAAATTTGGCTTCATTTATAAAAATTCAACAATTCGATGCGTTTGAAACACCAAAAAAAAAAATATTGAAAAAATTCGGTGAAATTAGTATTTAACATTTCGAATTTTAAAAATTTTAATATTTTGTTTTCTTAAAATTAATTTTAATTTGTAATGAAACAAAGTTAGATTTGAAAAGCTTATGATTTTTAAATCAGGGAAAGTGATAATACCATAAATCAAAATCAAATATTTTAGTTTCTTCGTACACTTATAGAAACTTTAAAAATTTTCATTTGAAATCAAATATCTGTGGTTTTCTAGAATAACCGCATATGTCATAAAATCAAAATGTTCAGGGGAGCCAAAAAACGTTATATTTTAAATTATTGGCTCGATATAAAGTTTTTAGAGCTTTTTATTTAACAGTCCTGTAGATATGGGCAATAAATACTTTATATAAAATTTTGAGTCAAAAATCTTCAGAGGAATAGATCCTAGAGAAGGACACAAAAACAATATGTAAATAACACTTAAAGTGTGTGCAGATAAAACAACTTATGTTGACAAACGGCGTTTTCTTTGAAAAAGAAAACTACCAATGCAACCACCCATGTAGACATAAGTTGTTGTTGCTTGAAAAATGGATTTTTTTTGTTCGTCAACAAAAAGTTAACGGGACTTAGGATGAGAATATAACAACGTATCAAGAATAATAGTGACAAAAAATAACAGAAATAAACACACAAGTTTTTATAAGTGGTTATGAACTGAAAAATAATCCAAAATTATTTAGCATTTTTTTTTCATTAATAACAACGTATGTCACTATGTGTCGTTTTCTGAGAAAATAATTTGACAGCGATCAAACGTAGGTTGACATACGTCGATAGTGCTGCAAATTAATTTAATAAACATTTAAGTTACGTCGTTATTTAAAGAAAAAACTCAGAAATGGTCAATATTTTTTTTAAAAAAAAATTAACACATATAAAGAGCGTTAAAAATTATTATATTTGGCATCGTTAACCCAAAACTGACAAAAATGGACATACGCGGTTATTCCAGAAAACCACAGATATATCAATTTAAATTCCCAAATGAAATTTAAATTGAAAAATTGTTCTGGTTTGAAAATTATAAAATAATTCCATTCAAAATTTCATTTGGTTAATTAAATTTGTTTGGACGGTCCCAGAGCAACCCGACCTGTCGTATAGATGGCGGCTGTAGTTTAAAAATAATGATTTGGTGAAAAGTGGCAACCTTATAAAACATATGTTTTAAGATTCAAGGCGGCACGTTGTTTAGTATTTATTTTTGGAGCCATCAAAAGTGAACGATCTTAGTTATTTTGCAAATTTGGAAAAAAAAAATTGGTCACCGTTATTTAATTCAATATTTTCATTGGAAAGGTCTTAGTCTAACCAATATTAAAGGCGAGCTAAATTCTAATTTGGGGGAGACTGTTCCTTCATTTACGACTATAGAATATTGGGTGGCCGTACGAGCTGCCAAGACGAACACCGTAGTGGTAGCCACGCTAGAGACGGTTAAGAAAATCCACAAAATAGTGTTGGATGATCGTCGGCTGAACGTACGTGTGCTAGCTGAAATGATAGGCATTTCAAAATGGGCTGTACATCCCATATTGACTGAAGATGTGGAGATAAGAAAGCTGTCTGCAAGATAGGTGCCGCGTTTGCTCACAATAGAACAAAATCAGCGTTGGGAAGATGTTTCAACAGAGTGTTTGGCGATGTTTCACCCCAATAAAGCCGAGATTTTGCGTCGATTCATAACCATGGATTAGACATTAGATAGTAGACTGAAATGGTAGAGTCGTGTCCAAAGAAGGCAAAGACAGTTCTGCAGGCAAGGTTATTTTTGCATCTGTTTTTTGGGATATGTGTAGGACTTATTGCAGCGTTTAAGTGGCGAAATTAAATTGTTTCATCAAAACTATGTACCAATTCACACATCCATTATTGCGATGGCCAAAATCCACAAAGTAAAGTTCAAATTGCTTCATCACGCACCTTATTCGCCAGATTTTGGTCCTTGGGATTATTTTCAATTTATAAACTTTAAAAAGTGGCTCGGTGGTAAAGATTTGTCAGCAATGAAGAGGTGGAATCTGAGGTTAAGGACTAGATAGTTCTTACTATAAACGAGGTATCGAAGCTATAGAATATCGCTGGGAAAAGTGTACCCAGCTGAAAGGAGATTGTGTTATCTTTGTGAGGTCGAATTGTTCTGGGTCCGCCCTCGTTAGTTTAAAAATTTTTAGTAATATAAAGAACTTTTTGGTTAGTTTTTATTATTAAATTTTGATATTTTGCCTGAATTCTTCGAAAAAAAGAACAAGTTTATCTTGGTTTACTTTCAATTTGTCACCTAAATTTAAATAATTTTTTTTATACCCTCCACCCAACTGTGAAGAGGGTATATGTATATTGGTTTGTCATTCCATTTGGTAACGCATGGAAATTAATTCCGGAGACCCCAAAACCATATATTTTCTTCATCCTTATAACAAGGGAAGTTGAGTTAGAGATGAGTGTCTGTCCGTCTGTTTGTGGAAATCACGATCACACCCTCAATATCTCAGCTAGACCGTTCGTTTTTGTATAAAATCGTTTACTAACATCCCAAAGAGTTGCTATCTAAAATCTTCAAAATCGGTTAAAGGGGTGATGAGATATGAATGAAACTTTCAAAAAACTCTTGAAAAAATAAAAATTTTCAGCGTGTTTGCTATTTTTCTCAAGATATGTTGTATTTATTCGTATTTTTCAAGTCATTGTAGGTTTTGTGCGTATTTATACTAAACATGTCACGGTGGCCTAAGCAAATATTAACATATATTTTTTTAAAAATAAAAATTAAATATTAAAAATTAATAACGGAATGTATTTTAAAGAAAACTAATATACAAAGAATTTGTTGTTAAAATTCTTAAATGATAATTACATTTTCACTTTGTTTTTCTGTACAAAGATTTTCTTAACAAACTGTATATTTACACATAAGAGCATTTTCATCATTTTACTTTTATTCCTAAAAAACATGTTAAACATTGCTGAAAAATTTTAAAAAAATACGGGATTATCAATGTCATTTATAACCAAAAATTTTTAGTTTTTAAATGGAATGACTCATATGTGTGCTTATTTAATAAAAAAAAAAAATACTAGGAATTTGTCACTTAAAAACTGGGGGATATTAAAATCAAGATATTTATATTAGTTGGCAGCATTGTTCTCTGTTGCAGAGTTTGAGCACATATAGTGAGTCGTGGGTATATGAGTTTGCAATGCAATCAAGACAACAAGTATCCGAATAATGCCAGAACAATGAATGAAAAAACAAAAACAAGGTGCTATGCACTTAGAATTCCTTCCCGAAGGTCATACGATGAATAATTAATATTAACTGAGCATGATGAGATATTGAGGAGAGACGATCCACCGTATTTGTAGGAGGGCAATTCTTAGATTTTACACCAGCACACAATTCGATTCTTACATCTGACTTTTTTGAAAAAAAAAAAGTCAAAAATATTATGCACCACATTATCCGTTTATAACCCGCTGTGATTTTTTCTATTTCCTATTCACAAAACTTAACTCAATTGAATAAAAATAAATTCGCTGAGAAAGCAGAATTCCAGCTTAAAAATATTTTCATATGGATCCTACTTTTTGATGTGTCAGCATTTCAAGAAAGTTATTATTAAGATTAATTCTAATCGATTTTAATTCTGATCTCTTTGCTACCGAATTTGTTGACAATCCTCTTGATCTTGAGTTTAGAATCCAAATGTTCAGTTAACTCAACCAAAATATAAATTAATACCGTAGAAACTTATTTGTTGCATTTAAATTTCGGTTGTGACAAACAAGTTGCTGCAAATAATTGTTTCAGAAATCGATTTTAATTCTAATCTTTGCTACTGAATTTGTTACCAATCCTCTTGACCTTGAGTTTTAAATCCAAATTACGGTTATCTCAACCAAAAAATAAATTAATACCAAAGAAACTCATTTGTTGCAATTAAATTTCGGTTGTGCCAAACAAATTGCTACAAATAATTGTTTCAGAAATCGATTTTAATTCTAATCTTTGCTATTGAATTATTTGCCAATCTTCTCGATCTTGAGTTCAAAATCCAAAAAAAAAAAAACTAATACCAAAGAAACTTATTTGTTGCAATTAAATTTCGGTTGTGACAAACGAATTGCTACAAACAATTGTTTCAGAAATCGATTTTAATTCTATTCTTTGCTGCTGAATTTGTTGCCAATCCTCTTGATCTTGAGTTTCAAATCCAAATGTACGGTTGTCTCAAATAAATTAATACCATAAAAACTTATTTGTTGCAATTAAATTTCGGTTGTGAGAAACGAATTGCTACAAATAATTGTTTCAGAAAATTAGATAGTACCTTCTATTTCTCTCTGTGTATATAAATAATTATAATCAGTAAAATGTTTATGATTTTTGTGGTTTTTTGTACTCGTATATATAAATATATCACTCCGTAATGCATTATTCTGTGGTGACCTCAAAATATATATGTATAGTGACTATGACTAATTACTTTTAAAATGTTCTTTGTACTACACTGACTTTTGGATACAATTGGTTTACATTCAAATTGTAACAAGCGCTAGTGTGTGATAAGAATGGAATTGGAAATAATTAAACGCATAATAGCAAATATTTTAATGCTGGTCTTAGCTGCCAACACTTATCAAATATTCGAAAAATACTGAAATATTTGCTTAAAGTAAACTAAATAGTTATTGAAATTTAAAAAATTTTAGTGAAATGTGAATTGAATTAGAATATAAACACAACCAGTTTGGTGCGTTGCGGTGCCAAATTTATCAAAACTGAAACATTTGTTGTAGATTTTTCTTTTTTTAAGTTTTTGATTTGTAAACATCTATACGCTCAGAGGGGGGGGTAAAAATCTGTTTCATAATACTCTCACAAAAACAGCGTAAGAAGTAAGAAGTAAGACAAAAACGGTTTGAAGTATGCGTGTATTGGTGCAAAGATTATGATATAAAATTATTTCAGCTAATTCAACAACCTCTTAACATATAATTCAACAACCCCACAAGTATAACGCTATTACTAATATACAAATTTTTTCAGCTAATTCAGTAAATCCAACTATGACCACCAGTTGAAATAATAAAAAATAATAAATAATTTTTATATTAGCTGAACCCCTGCAGTTGTTTGCTATAATTGATACATAGATGACGCTTTCTGTTTGATTTTAATTGATGTGTAAATAGATGTTTACACATCTCCCCTGTGATCGGATTCATATATTTATTTTTTATAAATGTTCTATATTAAATTGTTTCCAAAATAAAATTATACTATTTAACTAAAATAGCAGAGCCTAGCCCTCGAAATTTGAGTGCAAATTCTAGGAAAATTTATTTTTTCATTCAATTATCAATATTTGTTGAACATACAGAAGATACATAATTGGGTTTATTAATAAATAATTTTATAAGAGCCAGCTAATCAATTTTAGCCAATTCACAATTCAACACAAATTTAATAAACACAACCACACAGCATTTTATAGTTTTTTATTTGAAGCTTAAATAAGTGTTTTATGTATGTGTTAGTATCAACTTTAAATGCATTTTACTCCAAAAAAAAATTGTTTCAGACGATGCAAATCTGTAAATATGGTGAACAGCTAAAAATAAATACCTTTCAAATGGGGTAGGCTTGGTCAAAATCGTTTGGTAACTAAAATTTTTCTATCGGTCACAAGAAATCGCCTTGCCTATTAATATTATTGATTTTATTTTTGCTTTCCAAATATTTTTCTTTACGAAAATTGTTTTTGTTTACAACACAAGTGGTGAAGACCACCAATATTGGTATTAAAAAATAATTTGGCGAAGGAAGAGAGTGAATGTCAGTTGAAAAACGAGAGTATCAAAAATTCCGCCATTAAAGAAAGAATATATTTTTTTTAATGAGGGGCCGCTTTAACTACTTTTCACACCGCTTTGATTGTGTTTATACTCTTTTTAAGTTACACATTAGGATTAACTCACATTTGTTATGCCGCAGTTAGATTCGGTCAGCATTTATAAATATTCATAGTTGAATCAACAAAACATTTGAATAAGTTCGAAATTAGAACAAGTTATATCCGGCTGTAACAAAAAAATAGTTTTGTAATAGAGTTTCTTCGAAAAATTCTAAATCGGTATAAAGTTTAAATCACAATAGTTTTTGATGAATTCTATAAAGTGGCATTGGTATCCAAACAGTATCATTTTTGTATTGTTCAAATACTTTACCTTTCATTAGTTTTAACAAAATTAAATTAATCATAACGTTTTACTAGATAATTTATATGGAAAACCTTCAAGGGCACATTCTGTAAAACGAAAGGTAATAAAACTATTAAAATTTGTATGAAAAATTCAAAACTTTAAAAAAATTAAAAATTTTTTCACATAAATTCGTTAAATATTTTTCCATACAAAATTCCTAGACGAACGTAACGTTTTACCTTAAGAATACAGTCATAAATTTAATAAAATAAAGTTACCTAAGTTTTTCTTATGTTAATTATCTTCATATTTTTTTCAAAAACTTTTGAGATCTGAGTTTTTATTTGTGGGAGTGTACTTTAAATGGGTTACAGTCTAAATGGGCGATTTGTTTATTTTTTTATTTATTTTCTTTTAAAAATCTTAAGTTAGTTGCTTTGAACATTTAGTAAGGAAATAACGTGGAGATTTATTTAATTTAGTCTTATTCTTAAATATTATTTATAAATGAGTAAGATTTTTTCTGTTTAAGAATTTCTTTCTATAAAATAAAAAAAAAAACTTTTTAATAAAAATATTTATACTAATTGTTTTCTCCATTTCAACAGCGGTTATTGGTGGCGCTGTCGTTGGTCTATTATGTGCCATTTTGGTAGTGATGTTCATTGTTTATCGCATGAGAAAAAAGGATGAAGGTTCTTATGCTTTAGATGAACCCAAAAGATCGCCTGCTATGAATTCCTATGCGAAAAATGCCACAAATCGAGAATTTTATGCCTGAGATAATGCAGAACGACGTTATTAAGGATTTAATAAAAACATAAATAATTACAGAAAATAATGGATTTTATTAAAAACAAAATAACAAGTATAACAACAACAAAAATAACATCACTCTTTATACATACATAAAACAAACTCAAAAATCTTTTTATAAAAAACTGCAAAAAAATTTTGAATGATAGAAAATATAATTGTTTAGGCCAAAAAAAGGCAGACGAAAGATCAAGATCATGAATAAAAATTAATTTTGTTTTTCGAAAAGGGGAATAAATTTACAATTTGTTATTTTTTTTTTTTTTATTAATATCATAAAAAAAAATTATAATTTGAAAAATAAATTGTTTAAAAAAAAATTATTTTAAATTAATTTCTTGCATATTCACAAAGTATATAAATATTATATACCCATATATTTGTTTTTCAAAAATATTTTGAAACATTATTAATAAACTATTTCGAAAGGTGTTTTTGTGTTAAAATAAAAATATTAAAAAAAAATTTTCTAAAAAATTTTTGGAAAAAAATTTTTTTTTTGTTCTTAATAATTTAATTAATTTGGTGAGAAATTGCTATAGAAATTATAATTTATTAAAATATTTTTTTTTTTTAATATTTAAAGTCAAAACTATTTTTTCAAAAATTTTTCATAAATAGTTATTAGAATTCAAATTATAATATTGAAACTTTTTGTCCATTATTTCGAAAATATTAAAAAAAAAATGGTAAAAAAAATATTTGGAACCATTTTTTTTTTAATATTTAATTAATTTGGGAAAAATAATTTTTATAAAAATTATAATTTTTTTTTTATATTTTTAATGCCAAAACATTTATTTCTCTTGTTTTAAATTTTTGCATAATTATTATAATTTAAAAAAAATATAATGAAACATTTTTTCCATTATTTCAAAAATATTTTAAAGTGTTTTTCTGGTAAAAAAAAAAATATGTTAAAAAATGGTTTAAAAATTACTTTATTTTTTTATTCTTAATTATTTAATTAATTTGGGAAAATATTTTTTTTAATTATAATTTTTTTAATTTTTTTTGTAATATTTAATGTGAAAAAATTTTTTTTTGATAATTTTTTCATAATTTTTATAATTTAATAATGAATTATTCTTTCTCTTATTTATAAAGTTTTTTTTTGGTAAAAAAAAATATATTAAAAAAATTTAAAACAATATTTTTAAAAAATTCTAAAAAAATATTTAAATTTTTTCTTAATTATTTAATTAATTTGGGAAAAATATTTTTTTATATATAAATGAAAAAAATAATTTTTTTTTAATTTTTTTTCTTTCTGGGAAAAAAATATATTAAAAAATTAAAAAAAAATTTAAAAAAAAATTAAAAAAAAATTTTTTTTTAATATAAATGTAAAAACATATTTTTCCTAAATTAATTAAATAAGAATAAAAAAAAATTTATATAAAATAGAATTTTCAAAAGTTTTCCATAATTATTAGAATTCAATATATAATATTGAAACTTCTTGTCCATAATTTCGAAAATATTAAAAAAAAAAATAAAAAAAATATTTGGAACTATTTTTTCTTAATATTTAATTAATTTTGGAAAAATAATTTTTATAAAAAATATAATTTTTTTTTTAATTTTTAATGCCAAAACATTTCTCTTGTTTTAAATTTTCTCATAATTATTATAATTTAATTGAAACATTCTTTCCATTATTTCAAAAATATTTTGAAGTATTTTCCCGATAAAAAAAAATATGTTCAAGAAAATGGTTTAAAAATTACTTTAATTTTTTTTTTATTCTTAATTATTTAATTAATTTGGGAAAATATTTTTTTTAATTATAATTTTTTTATTTTTTATATTTTGCTGAAATATTTAAAGTGGAAAAATATTTTTTGGATAATTTTTTCACAATTTTTATAATTTAATAATGAATTATTTTTTCTCTTATTTAGGAAAAGTTTTTTTGTGGTAAAGAAAAGTATTAAAAAAATTTAAAGCAATATTTTTAAAAAATTCTAAAAAAATATTTAAATTTTTTCTTAATTATTTAATTAATTTGGGAAAAATATTTTTTGTTTATATATAAATAAAAAAATAAATTTTTTTTTAATATTTTTAAAAAAATTCTAAAAAAAATTAAAAAAAATTTTTTTTTTTAATATAAATGTAAAAACATATTTTTCCCAAATTAATTAAATAAGAATAAAAAAATTTTATATAAAATTTTTTTTTTTTTTTAATTTTAGAATTTTTTGCTTTCTGGGAAAGATATATAAAAAATTTAAAAAAAATATTTTTAAAAAAATCTAAAAAAAATTAAAAAAAATTTTTTTTTTAATATAAATGTAAAAACATATTTTTCTCAAATTATTTAAATAAGAATAAAAAAAAATTGATATAAAATTTTTTTTTAAATTTTTTTAAAAATATTTTTTTTTGATTTTTTAATAAATCTATTTTTATTTTTTTAACAGAAAAAAAATTTTTATTTTTTAATTTAAGTATAAAATGAGATATTTTTTTTATTATTTCTAAAATATTTCCTAAAAGTGGTTTTTAGTAATATATATATATATATATATATATATATATATATATATACATATGTATGTATATTAAACATTTCTTTGTGAAAAAAAATTATTTGAAATTATTTATTGTTTTCGATAATTTAATTAATTTGTTAAATAACATTTTTTAATTATAATTAAAAAAAAATTTTTTTTATATTTAAAGTCAAAAAATATTTTTTGTAAAATTTTTTCATAATTTAAAAATAAAATTGCAATATTATTCCTATTATTCAAAATATATTTTGAAAACTGTTTTTCTGACAAAAAAAAATATAATAAAGAAATTTTTTTGAAATATTTTTTATTTTTAATTAATTAATTTGGGAAAAATATTTTTTTTATTATAATTTTTTCTTATTTTTTTTTTTATATATGTATTTAAGTTCAAAAAATATTTTTTGGAAATTTTTTTCAACTCTTTTTGTGGTAAAAAAAAAATATAAAAAAAATTTTAAATATATTTTATAATATTGATTAATATTTTTAAAAAATATTATTTAAATTTTTCTTATTCCTAATTATTTATTTAATTTGGGAAAAATATTTTTTTATATTTAAATTCAAAAAAAAATTAATAATTTTTATAATTTCAAAAATAATATTGGAATATTTTTTTTATTTCTAAAATATTTCCTAAAAGTGGTTTTCCAGTAAAGTATATATATATATATTAAACATTTCTCTGATAAAAAAAAATATTCTTATTTATTTATTTTTTCTTGATTATTTAATTAATTTGTTAAAAATCATATTTTTTTAGTTATAATTTTTTTAATATTTTTTTTTTTTTTATATTTAAAGTCAAAAAATATTTTTTGGAAAATTTTTTCGTTATATTTATAATTCACAAAATATTATTTCGAATATATTTTCAAAACTGTTTTTTTTTTTTTTGGTAAAAAAAAAAAAATAAAATAATAAAAAAATGTAAAAGAAATTATTTCGAATTATTTTTTATTTTTAATTATTTAATTAATTTGGAAAAAATATTTTTTTATTATAATTTTTTTATTATTTTTTTATATATAAATATAAATTCAAAAAATATTTTTAGAATTTTTTTTCCAATTTTTGTAATTTAAAAAATAATATTGAAATATTTCTTGCGAAAACTTTTTTTTTTTATTTTTAATTATATAATTAATTTGGAAAAAATATTTTTTTATTATAATTTTTTTATTATTTTTTTTATATATAAATTTAAATTCAAAAAATATTTTTAGAATTTTTTTTACAATTTTTGTAGTTTAAAAAAGAATGGTTTTAACATTTTTCCTGTAAAATAATTTTTTTTAATTTTTTGGCTATGAAAATATTATTTAACATTTTTTTAGTAAAACTATTTAAAACAACAACCATAGGAAAATTTTTTTGAAGTAATATAAACAGACATGATTTTTTTAAATTGAAAAAAAAAAAATATTTTGGTATAACGTATAAATAAATAAAAACATATTTTTGTAATTTAAAAAAAATGTTTTATTATTTATTATTTGAAAAATTGTTTTGGAAAAAATTGATTTCAATTAAAAAAACATTTGTTATTTTTATAAATAAGATACATTTTTGGAACATTTAATTTTCGTATAAAACTTGAAACATTTTTAATTATATTGTTAAAAATTATATAAAGTATAAATAAATAAAATTAAAACTAAAACTAGAATTCAAGCCTTATATTTTAAGATTTGCGTTTTTTCAATATTTTTTTTAACACAATAATAAACAATATTTTTTTTTATATATTTGACCAAATAATTTCATTCCAATCAACTATGAAAAACAAAATATTTTTACTTTAAGAATATGCAAACTTACTAAGATAAAATTCAAAATGTAAATTTTAAAACAAGTTTTTGTTTCGAGGCTTATTCTATATTCTTAACATTCTATCATACAGTAACAATTTATGCCGACTACAGAGTGTGAAAATATTTTTAAAAGCTCTTTAAAATATGTTACATTTTTTTGAGCATTACGCTAAATGTTAACTTAATAAAAGTGATAAATTATACAGAATAATAAGGATGAGGTATGTAAACGCTTTAGAAATGTTAATGTTTATTATAAATTTAAAAACACAAATATTTTTCGTAATAAATGTTTTAATTTTTACTGTTAACTTAAAAAACCTAAACTAAAGGTGACAAACTTTATGGGGAAACCATAAACCGTTAACGTTCAAAATTTTTTAAATCGATTTGTATAAACTGCCTACAGTAGCTTGAAATATATCTTAGTAAGGCTGAAATATTTAAAATAAATTTATTTTTAAACAATTTATTTGAAAAATTCATAATAATATCATTACAAAAAGGGTGGGTTTATAAATTAAATATAAATTTTATTAAATAATACTAAAACAAAATCATAACAAATACTTACCCAACAACAGCATCAACAAAAATCAATCCAATACATATGTAATTGTAAACAATAATATTATTAATAATATTTATATTACAAAAATATGTTTTTCTAAATATTTTTTTTATTTGTTTTTTCTATTAACAAAATAAAAGTAACTAACTAAACACACACTCGAAAAATTTCAATTATAAGTTTAAACAAAAAAAAAAATAATAAATAATTGAAACTCATTAAACAGAAATAAATAAGAAAAATAAAGAAATTATAATTATAAAATATAATTATATATTATTTAAGTATATAAAAAAATATATGTAATATTTAGTGTAATTCGTATATATATATATATATATATAAAAAATAAAACAAAAATTAATAAAAAAAAAATATATTTTAAGCTGAAAAAAAAAAAGAATATTAAAACTATTAGTTCTTAACAGAAAAAAAAGTAAATGAAAAATTAATATTTGGACCTACTCTTTTCTCCATTTTCTATTACAAAAAAATTTATATAGAAATTTTGACAAAGAAACAAAAAAAAATATATCAATACTTGACAAAAAGAAATAATACTACTGAATTAAACAAATGATTTTGTAAAATTTTTTGAATATAAACAAATAAATACAATTAAAATATTTATATAATTTACATAGACAAAGAATACAAAATAATTGCAACAAATTGAAAAATAAATATAAATTATAAAAAAAATTAAGTCTTTACTCGGTTTGGTGAATGTTAAAAAAAAACTTTTTGGACATTTATAAGAATAAATAAACAAGTTTAAAAAATTCTTAGAAAAACAGAAATCAGCTGAAAATTTATTTAGTAAATGAGCAGTCCTGATATAAGTGTAAAAGGGGGTTTCTCAATCTGAATCTGTGCTCCGTTTTGCTCTGCTTTATTTATTATTATTATTTTTTTTTTTGTTGAAAAAAATTTTAGTTTAAAAAATTTTTACATATTTTTTTTTTTTAAATAAATTTTTAAAAAATAATATTTAATACATATTAATATAATATTAATTTAAAAAAAAAATATTTTTTCTTATTTTTTTAATAAATTTTTTTTTAAAGTAATTTTAAATTACTTTTTTCTTAAACAATTTATATTTTGGGATTTTATGTTGACGTTTTTTTTATTTGTTTATCTATGTTTCTTTTTTTATTTTGTTTTGTTTAAAAAATAGTATTTTTTTATTTTTTTACTTCAAAAATTTATTTTTAAAGTTAAAAAATAATTTACTTTTTTAAATTAAATTTAAATATATTATTTTTTAACTTTCAAAAAAAATTTTTTTATTTATTATTTATTTATTTATTTTTGTTTTGTTTTGTTTAAAAAATAGTATTTTTTTAATTTTTTACTCTAAAAATTTATTTTAAGAATTTATTTTTGAAGTTAAGATATAATATATATTTTTTATAATTAAGTTTAAATATATTATATTTTTAACTTTCAAATTTATTTTTAAATTTAAGAAATATTAATTTTATTATAATTTTTTTTTCTTATTTTTTTAATAACTTTTTTTCTATATTTTTTATTTATTTTTTGGGTTTTTTTCAGCTGAAATATAATGAAAATTTAAATAGCTTACAGATTTATTATATTCCGCATAAAACGCCGTTAAAAGTTAAATTTAATTATTTAGAAAAAAATTATATCGAAAAATATTTTAAGTAAAAAATTAATAAAAAATCAAATGGAATAAAAACTTTTATGTTAATAAAAATATCCAGTGGAAAATGAACCGACCGAAGAAATTATTATTTTTTTTTAATTAAATATTTTGTTTTCAATAATTTTTTCCTTTTTTTTTTTTTGTTTAAAATTTATATATATATTTTTTTTTTTTTTGTTTTTTTTTTTTTGTTTTCGGTTTCTGCTGAAATATAATATAAATTAAAGAAAAAAATAATTGCAAAAATAGTTGAAGTAAAAATTAAAAAAAAAGAAATCAAATCGATTTAAAATTTTTATGTTAAAAAAGTAAAAAATTTAAAAACAGAAACAAAAAAAGATTTAACACTTTTATGTAAAAAAAAATATCGTGACGTAATGGTGGAAAACGAATTGACCCAAGAAATATTTTTTTAAATTTTTTATTAAATATTTTTTTTAAATAATTTTTTTTATAGTTTATTTTAATTTTTAATTTTTCTTTTTTTGTTTTGTTTTGTGTAAAAAAATAGTATTTTTTTTTATTTTTTTACTTCAAAAATTTATTTTTAAAGTTAAAAAATAATTTACTTTTTTAAATTAAATTTAAATATATTATTTTTTTACTTTCAAAAAAAAATTTTTTTTTATTTTTATTTATTTATTTTTTTGTTTTGTTTTGTTTAAAAAATAGCATTTTTTTTTTACTTTAAAAATTTATTTTAAGAATTTATTTTTGAAGTTAAAAAAAATTAATTTTAAAAGTTAAAAAATAATATATTTTTTAAATTAAATTTAATTCTAAATATATTATATTTTTAACTTTCAAAATTTATTTTTAAGTTTAAGAAATATTAATTTTATTATAAATTTTTTTTCCTATTTTTTTAGTAAATTTTTTTCTATATTTTTTATTTATTTATTTGTTTTTTTTTTTTTTGTTTTTTTTTTTGGTTTTTTTCTGCTAAAATATAATGAATATTTAAGTAGCTTACATATTTCTTATATTCCGCCTAAAAACGCCGTAAAAAGTAAAATTAAATTATTTAAGAAAAAAATTATATTGAAAAATTGTTTAAGTAAAAAATTTAAAAAAATCAAATGGAATAAAAACTTTTAAAAATATCCAGTGGAAAATAAACCAACCGAAGAAATTATTATTTTTTTTTTATTAATAATATCAATAATTTTTCCTTTTTTTTTTTTTGTTTAAAATTTATATATATATTTTTGTTTTTTTTTTTTTTTTTTTGTTTTGGGTTTCTGCTGAAATATAAAGAATATTTAAGTAATCCCCAAATTTCTTTTATTCTGCCCTAAGAAAACGCCGAAAATTATTAAATTATTAAAGCAAAAAATATATGCAAAAATAATTGAATTAAAAAATTAAAAAAAAAGAAATCAAATAATAGATTTAAAATTAAAAACAGAAACAAAAAAGATTTAAAACTTTCATGTTAAAAAACTATCGTGACGTAATGGTGGAAAATGAATTGACCGAAGTAATATTTTTTTTAATTTTTTTTTTAAATAATTTTTTTAAATAATTTTCTTTTATAGTTTTTTTTTTAATACTTTATATATTTTTTTTTTTTTGGCGGGTTTTCTGCTGAAATATAATGAATATTTTAAAAGCCCCAGATTTCTGATATTCCGCCTAAGAAAAGTCACTAAAATGTAAATTATTTAAAGAAAAAAATTATTAAAAAAATTCATATAAGTAAAAAGTTTAAATAAAAAATTAAAATAGATTTAAAATTTTTTATGTTAATTAAAAATGTCATGACTTAGCAGTGAAAAACGAACCGACCACGGATTCAGACAAAGCGACACTTGTCTCTGCTCATTTCGAAAAATGTGCATTTGTAGTAGAAAATATTTTTTAAAAAAATTCTAATATTAAAAAAAAAATTGTTTTAATTTAAATATAAAAAACTATTTTTGCCAAATTAATGAAATAATTAAGCATAAAAAAATTTTAATTAATATTTTTTTAGAATTTTTTAAAAAATATTTTTTTCAATTTTGTAAATATATTTTTTTTAACAGAAAAAAATTTTTTCTTTAATTTAAATATAAAATCATGTTGAAATATTTTTTTAAATATTTCTAAAATATTTTCTAAAAGTGGTTTTCTAGTAAAAAAAAATATATATATATTAAACATTTCTCTGGGGAAAAAAATAATTTAGAATTATTTATTTTTTCTTGATCAGTTAATTAATTTGTTAAGAACCATTTTTTTTTTATTATTTAAATAATATTATATATTTATTTGGTGATTGAATTAGTAACTGAATAGGCTCAAGATCAAATATTTTTTTTATACATTTTTATAATTATTTGAAATTTATTGAATCCCTTTTGACATTTTCAATTTTAAAATAAAAGATCATAATTCATAGAAGAAGCTTCTGTTTTTCTGAGTTAAAGAATTTAATAAATACAAATTCTAAAAAAATATATATTAATTTTTAATTTGTTGCAATTATATGATCCCTTAAGAAATACATACCATTAAGTTAAAACAAAAAATAGAAAAAAAAAATATATTTGTTGCAATATTTTACGTCACTTATAATCAAAACCTTTAACATAATCATGCCTTCTATAATTTAAAAATTGTTTTCTTTAAATTTTTTTCACAGTTATTGTTAAATAAATATTAAATAAATTTAAAAAAAGCAGCTTAACACATCAGTCAATCTAACAACAAAACACGGCAGCTAATATAAAATAAATGGCATCTCATTTTTTTATGTTATTTAAATTTAGACGTTTTTATTAAAGTTTTTGTTTGAAAAAAAAATCTCATAGCCAAATACATTTTTCTGTTACAATAATAAAAAAATATATAAATATACTTATAAACACTAAAACGCCATACTAATAAAAATCCTTAATAATTTTTTTTTTATATAAAAATATAATTTAAGCTATATTTAATTAAACTGTAAAAACATTAACGGAGAGCTATATTGAAAAATTAATATAAACAAAAAAAAAACACAAAACTCTCTAAATAAAAACATACATTTCAAGCAAAAAAAAAAATACATAATTTAATAATGAATTCTGAATATCAAAAATATTTGTGTATTTAGTTATTTTTTATCAATCTTTCATATTTGCCTAATAATTAAATTTGTATGTATCCTTTTTTACATTTGTTTTCCATCTTTTGCTATTTATGCTTACAACATTTATTATAATATATAAATCTTTGTATAATTTTCCAAAATGAAATTAATATAATTTTTTGTATCTTTTATTATGAAAAAATGAAAAAAAAAATCACAAACAGTTTGTATGAATGTACTGAAAATATAATTGGTTTTAATTTGCTATAAAATATAATTATAACAAAAAAGTATATAAAAACTAAAAAAAAACAGTAAAATTATGAATAAAAAACAAAAAAATAAATTAAAGGTCTTTTTATTTGAAAACAGTAAAAGGTTAAGACGTCTGCTCTTAATCTAGGCACATTGTTCATTTTCCAAAAAAAAAAAAAAAAAAATATTAAAGAAAAACGATTGGATGACTTTCTTTCTTTCATTAATTTTTTTTATTAATTTTTTATATAACTTTAAATATACAAACTTAAAATTAAGAAACAAAAAATATTTACAACAAATCTTTATATATAAAATTATAGATTTTGAAAAAACCTTTCCAACCTTTATAATTTCGATTGTTTTGCAGCTGCAACAGCATTTTCCTTCATAAAAGGTTTCAAATATAAATCAAAGAACTTAGGTACAGGCTTCTGATTTAAAGGATGCTTGAGAGCAGCATCGAACAAACGCTCATAGACATTGCCATCGTAAGAGCCCAAAGCAGAGCTTAAAACACGATCATGGAAATCAAAACCATCCGTAAGAGCTATAGCATCAGGACGCAATTTTTTTAACACCTCTTCTAAACGTACTTGCAGAGCACTGATTTCGTTTTCGCTTAGCGGAACAAACTGAAATAAATTTTTTTTTTTAAATAATATTTAGTAAATTGTTTTAACTTTTTCGTTCAACTTCTTACTCTCAGGATATCACCCAAATGACGGAAGAATGTTTGAATTAAATACAATTCCAAAAGATTTTCTAATACTTTTTGGAATTGTGGTGATCTTGTATCTTTATCTTGGCCATTCATTACTTCTTCATGTAAGTTACCGGTCACGTAGGCACGACCATGTAATTCAGCAGCCTTTGTCAATTCCAAAGCAGTGTTATTAACAGCCATAGGCTGGCTTTGACCCTCTTTAAGGCGGGCACTGTAGCTCTTGTATGCAACACGGGTGGCTCTAATAGAAAAAAAAAATTATTTTGATAATTTTTAAAACATTTCATAGAAATTGTTAGATTATACAGAAAAAAAAAATGTTAATTTTATTTCCCAAAAACTTTTCATATCCAGAGAATATTTCTTTTACAAAATTACTAATATAAACCTAAATGTCTAAAAAAAAAAAAAAAAATACGAATAAATGTTTCTCTACAGAAAAATTTCCACATTCTGAGACTATGTACAGAAAAGTTGTCACCTTCTGAAACTTTTTTGTATAGAAAAATTGTCACTTTCTGAAACTATTTCTGTATGGAAAAATTCCACCTTTTGAAATTCTGTTCCAATTGAAAAATGTTCACATTCTTCGACTATTTTTCTATAAAAATTTTAAAGACTATATTTAATTTAAAGATACTCCCTGAAGATGATATTCGATGAATATCGAAATATTGGAGAATAACGAAGAATTTTAATTAATGAAAAACACAGGCCTCGAGCACGAATATTTTATTTTTACAGTTAATTTTAGAGACTATCTTATTTGGACTCTATGGCAAAAATCGCAATTATTTCCTATAAAACAAGTAAAAAATTATATTCGGTCTGGACAGACTATACGATATCCTATACCATGGTTTAGAGACCCTATCTCTTCGGTCCAACTAAGTGGATATAGAAAACCCAAACTTGAGTGGGATTGTTATTAATTTTTTTGTCCGCAAATCTGAAAAAGGTCATATCGGCTGCTATGTATATTTATATGGGGACTAGGTCGAAAAATGGGTCGATCCTGACCATATTTGGTAAAGTCACTTATATCACTATGCGAGAAATCCAGACTTTTAGCTTTGGGCATGCTAATCTCTATCACCGATTGAAAATATTTGGTAAGTATGTAATTATGTGACAAAATATTTGGGGCTCTTAGGCAGAACTTTCGCGAAATCGCGGTTTGAAAAAAAATTTTTTTCGAGAAAAGTTTGATTCATAAAAATTAAAATATATGACTAAAGAGTTCTCTGATTAAAATTCTGCATTGACATTTGTTCTTTGAAATTAACCTGTGAATATTTTTATACCCTCCACCCCAGTGTGCAGAGGGTATATATAAGTTTGTCATTCGGTTCGTAATAATTAGAAAAAAATAATTTAGACAAGCGGAGTTGATGTAGCGATGTCCGTCTGTCCGTCTGTGTAAAACACGATAACGGCTTCAATCGGGTAGCTAGGGTACTCTTTGGCATAAAAAATTATTCATTAACATCCTGAGAAGTTTGCTATTTAATTGTATGAATGTATATCCATAATAACCGCATGTTAGAAATAAATTGGTATATTATTTTATTTATATAAAATTCTGCAATATTTTGTTTTAGGAAAATACATTTATATTACATTAACAAACAGAGTGTTACTTCTTTTTGCTCAGTGTGACTATGCCACAGTAGATGGCGCCACAATTTTTATTCTAATTAGCTTTCAACATTTTCAATTAGATATCAAACACAACAATGTTAAAAGTATACACAGAGCTGAGTTAAGAATAAGCAATGTGTTTTTCCCTTTAAAAACACTTCTACATAGTTAAATAAAATTATTATTCTGCTTTACCTACAAAATATCTGCTTGCGATTACATATAATTTTTAAAAATTGTTTATAGTTACTAAAGCATTATTATTCACATAAATGTAAAATTGCACCTTTTAAATTTTCCATTCAAATTTAAGAAAATATCAATTGTAAAACCTGCAATTCAGATTTCCAATTATAAATTAAAAAATTTCAATTGAATTTCAGAAAATTATATTAAAACGTCGGAAATAACAACTTGAAATTTAGAAAATATCAATTGAATTATTAAAATATAAATTTTATTCTTTAAACACAAATTGAAATTCAAAAAACACCAAATATTTGAATATTTGAAAATGTTTACATTTAAAAAAAATATTGCCATTCAGGAGACATTAATCGAATTTCAGGATAAGAAAACATTAGGTTAAATTCAATGAAGTTTAGAAAACCTCAAATGATATAAGAATTGCTAACATAAAAATTGTTACATAAATAAAACGCAATTTGATTGGACAATTTTTTTGGATGAAAATTTGAAGTTATTCAGAAAATTAAGATAACAAATTATGTTAATTAAATTTTTTGGGATATTTGCGGACCCAGTGTTCAAGATGACTTTAAAATTTGACTTCATGGTAGGCAAAATAAAACCCAAAAAATTTAAGTTGGATAATAATACCTGGGAATTATAGTACTTAGAGTCAATAAATGAAAATATATTTTATTAACATAATTTAATTCAAAACCAAAAGTTGGCATCACTGGGTTAGATTTTGTATTGTATTGTGTTATTTTGTGTTACCACAAAATCTAATAGAGAAAACTCCCTTTTAATATGTAAAAAAAAAATATTTTCCAAATATGGCAATATTTTAACAAAAAAAATTGGGAGAGCTGTTTCGCAATGAAGGTTAGGGCGAGCTATTTATTTTGCAAAAACTTTAAATTAAACGAGATGTTGTATCACATAGCCGGAAACGCATGCATATAGGTATATAACCTAAATGCATGCCGATCAGCCAAAAAGCAAACACCGAAACATGTTTTCTTTTATCCGAAGTAATAGAAAAGACGAAAACGATCTTTCCTCGTTGGAGCGCGAATTAATAATGTGAGAGAGCTTTATAGACCAACTCTTGAAATAAACAAAAATCATCTGTTAAGCGGATGAACACAAAAAATTTGCTGAAATAATTTGGTATTAAGTTTAATAAATTGTTTACTTTTTCAAATAGTTCGTTTACATTTATTATCAATACTCAACCCGAGGTGGAGGGTATCAAAAATTCGGCAGAGCCGATTTAACACTCTTACTTGTTTTTAGAACATTTTAACTCTCGAGCTGCTATGGAAGTGGGTATTTTATGCCCTTACATTTATGCCCGTACATTTCTGGTATAATATATTAAAGAAAAATTTAGAGCGAACAATTTCAGTACGGGCTTCAAAAACATGAAAATAATTCCTCTTGGGGTTTCTCCACCAGACGCAAAAAAATCCATACAAAATTATCCGTACAATAAAAATATATATATATTGATAAAGTTAAGCTCTAACTAGCAATTACAATCAATCTCAGATAGCACTAAATATATGGTTGAGATTCAAAGATTGTCATATTAATGACAATTACAATGGTAATTATAATGAATTTTATTCAACATCGCAGGACAATGATGATATTCACACAGAGCAGTTATGAATCCTAAATATACGTACAATCATATTCACCTGTTTTTATGCCTTATGCCATTATGTGGTCAGGGTATAACAAGCCCAATGCTAAACACAAATTTCGCATGAAATTTCTAACTTCTTCCTTTTTCTCTATTATGAATAAAAATCAGAGTTCAGAAAAAAACACACACTGAATTAAAAAACTCGTACATATATGTAAACAAACATAGCTCAGACCAACAAACACATATTGTTATTTTCATATCAATTATGTGTGTTTCTAAATTTTGTATGGTGCTCAACACAATCATCACTGTGTTTCGTTTTAATATTTCGTTATCTACACGAACATTTTTCTATCACATATTTTTTGTTTCGAACACACATAAACCACACAGATTCTAGTGTAGCTTTATTTTAAGTTCGTTTTCATGCACGTGTACTGCTAAAAAAAAAAGAACAGAACATGTTCTTCAACGCGTACATCTAAAATTTAAAACATTATCCAGTCGCGATCAGAAAAATCTGAAACACCCCTATAATAAAGACAACAATTGTTTCAACCAAATGTATTAAAATAATCTAAAATTATTCATTAGCAGTTATAAAAAAATAAAAATAAAAAGACAATAATAAAAATAAAAAAAATAAAAAAAAAATAAAAAAAAATTAAAATAAAAAGAAAGAATAAAATAGAAAACAGAGAAATTTTATATATTGTTTATGACTTAATTTCGTTTTTGTTTTCGATCGCGAGTGGATAACGTCTTAATTTTTAGATGTACGCGTTGAAGAACATGTTCTGTTTTTTAGCAGTACAAGTGCAAGAAAACGAGCTTAAAATAAAGCTACACTATACAACAACACCAATTTCCCCCACAAGTGCTTGCATCATAGCTATGCTGTTCATTTTTTATTAAATTTTTCTTTAAAATTAATTTATTTTCGTTTGGACACACAAAAAAAATATAGAAAATTAATTGTCATGATGATGCCACTTATTAATTTCTTTTTTCACACGGAATTTATAATTGGAAAAATTTTTTTTCTCGAGAAAAGTATTTTCCGTGAAAAAGAAATTCTTGAGAATATTCGTATTTAGGCTGAATGACTTTGTGCTGATGTTTGTAAGTACCAAAAATATTTGACCTGGTCCCATCTTTTATTATACCGATCGACGCAGAATCGACTCAAAATCGCTTTCTGACTCGATTTAGCGATGTCTGTCCTTCCGTCTGTGTGTTCACGTAAACCTTGTAATCAAACTACAGGTCGCAAATATGAATATATTTTGATGAAATATAGTGTATAAACTTCTACCTGAAATTTTTCACATGCTAAGAATATTTTCCTGTAGAAAAATTCTGATATGTATGTTGAGAATATATTCCTGTAGAAAAATTGGCACATGCCTATTCCTTATGTTTTTGCAAATATAAGTGACTTTAACAAATATTCTCAGCATGTGAACATTTTTCTATAGAAGATTATTTTCAAAATATTACAATTTTTTTACAGGAAAATATTCTCAGCATGTACAAAAATTGTACTGAAACTTCTATAGAAAAATTTTCACATGCAAGAATATTTTTCTTTAGAAAAATAATGACTGAACATTTTTCTTTACAAAAATGTTTTCAAAAAATTTCTATACAAAATGTGAGATTTTATTTAAGAAATATTAATAACAGTATGTGGGAATATTCTTTAGGAAATTATTCTTACAGTTTGGCCTATTTCTATAAGGAAAAATTCATTATATCATTCTCAAACTAATTTCATATAGAAAAGAAGACTATTTAGTAATAGAAAATTTCTCAAATTCTAAGACTATTTTTCTATGGAAAAATTTGGACACGCTAAGACCGAGGTTTTGAGATCCAATAGATTGAACTCACATCCAAAAAACTTCGCCTAAGACTAGGTTTGCCCTACTAGCAGATTCCAGCCCTCGAAATTTGAGTGCAAATTCAGGAAATTTTATTTTTTAATTTAAAAAATTATTGACCCTAAAGGAATGCTTCTCAATTTTAGACAATTCACAATTCAACACATTATTATTATTGTGAATGAAGAAATCAAACTCATTTTTTCTTTGCAAACACATTAACAAATTTATTAAACACGCACATAGCATTGTATAATTTTATGTAGGTGTTAGTAGCAACTTTTAATGAGCATAACTCTAAAAAATTTTAAAAATTTAAAAATCTGTAAGTCTGGTGGTCAGCTAAAAAGAGATACCTTTCATATAAGATATGTTTGGTCAAAATCGGGATAAAACTGTTTAACAAATCATCGGTCACAAGAAATTGACTTTCCTACTAATATTATGGATACCTCTATGTGGTCAGGGTATAATGATTTTGTGCCGATGTTTGTAACTACCTAAAATATTTGACTTAGACCCATCTTTTCTTATACTTGAATTCTGAGTCGATTGAGCTATTCTACAAAAAAAAACTATATTTACGTAGAATCCCCATTTCTCTAACACTGTTTTTTAAAAAGATATTAATAAAAATATACTGACCTAAGTCATAATGAAGCCCAATTAAATTTATATAAAAACTTTTTTTTCTCGAAAGCATGATTTTCGGCTTAGGCGGTTAATGCTTGTGACCACAGATATTTTGATGCAATTTGGTATATATACTAAGCGCATGGTATAGGGTATCGTATAATCGGTCTAGCCCGACTATAATTTTCTCACATTCTAAATCTTTTAATATCGAAAAATTTTTATATTCTGCAAATATTTATCTTGGAAAAACTATTATTCTGACCAATTCTAATGTGTTTATGTGAAAATTTTCTTCGTAAAAACTTTTTTCCATACGAGAGTTCTCATTTGCTGAGAATATTTTTTGAAATAGACATCGCAGGACAATGATGATATTCACACAGAGCAGTTATGAATCCTAAATATACGTACAATCATATTCACCTGTTTTTATGCCTTATGCCATTATGTGGTCAGGGTATAACAAGCCCAATGCTAAACACAAATTTCGCATGAAATTTCTAACTTCTTCCTTTTTCTCTATTATGAATAAAAATCAGAGTTCAGAAAAAAACACACACTGAATTAAAAAACTCGTACATATATGTAAACAAACATAGCTCAGACCAACAAACACATATTGTTATTTTCATATCAATTATGTGTGTTTCTAAATTTTGTATGGTGCTCAACACAATCATCACTGTGTTTCGTTTTAATATTTCGTTATCTACACGAACATTTTTCTATCACATATTTTTTGTTTCGAACACACATAAACCACACAGATTCTAGTGTAGCTTTATTTTAAGTTCGTTTTCATGCACGTGTACTGCTAAAAAAAAAAGAACAGAACATGTTCTTCAACGCGTACATCTAAAATTTAAAACATTATCCAGTCGCGATCAGAAAAATCTGAAACACCCCTATAATAAAGACAACAATTGTTTCAACCAAATTTATTAAAAAAATCTAAAATAATTCATTTGCAGTTATAAAAAAATAAAAATAAAAAGACAATAATAAAAATAAAAAAAATAAAAAAAATAAAAAAAAATTAAAATAAAAAGAAAGTAATAAAATAGAAAACAGAGAAATTTTATATATTGTTTATGACTTAATTTCGTTTTTGTTTTCGATCGCGAGTGGATAACGTCTTAATTTTTAGATGTACGCGTTGAAGAACATGTTCTGTTTTTTAGCAGTACAAGTGCAAGAAAACGAGCTTAAAATAAAGCTACACTATACAACAACACCAAATTCCTCCACAAGTGCTCGCATCATAGCTATGCTATTCATTTTTTATTAAATTTTTCTTTAAAATTAATTTATTTTCGTTTGGACACACAAAAAAAATATAGAAAATTAATTGTTATGATGATGCCACTTATTAATTTCTTTGTGCACACGGAATTTATAATTGGAAAAATTTTTTTTCTCGAGAAAAGTATTTTCCGTGAAAAAGAAATTCTTGAGAATATTCGTATTTAGGCTGAATGACTTTGACCTGGTCCCATCTTTTATTATACCGATCGACGCAGAATCGACTCAAAATCGCTTTCTGACTCGATTTAGCGATGTCTGTCCTTCCGTCTGTGTGTTCAAGGTAAACCTTGTAATCAAACTACAGGTCGCAAATATGAATATATTTTGATGAAATATAGTGTATAAACTTCTACCTCAAATTTTTCACATGCTGAGAATATTTTCTTGTAGAAAAATTCTGATATGTATGTTGAGAATATTTTTCTATAGAAAAATTGGCACATGCCTATTCCTTATGTTTTTGCAAAATATAAGTGACTTTAACAAATATTCTCAGCATGCGAACATCTTTCTATAAAAAAATATTCTCAAAATTTTTCTGTATAATTTTTCTGTAGGAAAATATTCTCAGCATGTACAAAAATTGTACTGAAATTTCTATAGAAAAATTTTCACATGCTAAGAATATATTTCTTTAGAAAAATAATGACTGAATATTAAAATTTTTTTTTTTACAAAATTGTTTAAGAAATATTTCTATACAAAATGTGACATTTTATTTAAGAAATATTAATAACAGTATGTGAGAATATTCTTTACAAAAATATTATTACAGTCTGGCCTACTTTTATAAGGAAAAATTATTTATTTCATTTTCAAACTAATTTCGTATTGAAAAGAAGACTATTTATTAATAGAAAATTTCTCAAATTCTGAGACTATTTTTCTCTGGAAAAATTTGGACACGCTAAGAGCGAGGTTTTGAGACGTCAATTAAACTAAGTATAGTTAAACTCAAGAATTTTAACGTTACAGTCCAATAGATTGAACTCGCATCCAAAAAAAACTTGGCCTAAGACTAGTGTTTCCCTACTAGCAGATTCCAGCCCTCGAAATTCGAGTGCACCCTCTAGAAAATTTTATTTTTTCATTTAATAATTTATTGACCCTAATGGTATGCTTATCAATTTTAGATAATTCACAATTCAACACATTATTATTGTGAATGAAGAAATCAAACTCATTTTTTTTTTTTTGCAAGCACATTAACAAATTTATTATGTATGTAATTATACCCTATACCACTATGTGGTTTGGGTATAATGACTTTGTGCTGCTGTTTGTAACAACCAAAAATATTTGACCTAGACCCATCTTTAATTATACCGATCGAATCAGAATCACTTTCTGAGTTGATTTAACAATGTCCATCCGTCCGTCCGTCCGTCCGTCCGTCCGTCCGTCCGTCTGTGTGTCCATGTAAAGCTTGTAATCAAACTGCAGGTCGCAAATATGAATATATTTTGATGAAATTTGGTATATAAGCTTTTATCGGCCATGGGATGAACGCTATTGAAATTGGTGAGAATCGGTCCATGTTCAGACCTAGCCCCCATACAAATTACCCATATGAAATCGACATAAATTGCCATAAGATCCAAATTGTCATATAGATCTTACTCAAATTGGGTTTGTATGCGTTCATTACATCCACTAATGAGTAGTCCAAAAATGATCCCTGTGACCCCATATAGAGCTGCTTCCCGATCTTCACTTAAATCTATTAAAAAACAAAAATATTGCACTGATTCTTCTCAAATTTTGTTTGTACATATTTTTGCAAAATACAAGAGACTTTACCAAACATGATCAGGATCGGTCCATTTTTGGACCTAGTCCCTTTATAGATATAGCATCCGATATGAACTTTTTCATATCTGCAGCCAAAAAAATTAATAAAAATCCCACTAAAATTTGGTTTTTGCTTATTTTCAATGTCCAGTTAGTTGCGCCTAAGAGATAGGGTTTCTAAACGCATGGTATAGGGTATCGTATAGTCGGTCTAGACCGACTATAATTTTCTTACTTGTTTTATGTATGCGTTAGTAGCAACTTTAAATGAGCATAACTCCAAAAATTTTAAAAATTTAAAAATCTGTAAGTCTGGTGGACAGCTGAAAAGAAATACCTTTCAAATAAGATATGTTTGGTCAAAATCGGGAGAAAACTGTTTAACGAATCATCGGTCACAAGAAATCGCCTAACTTACTATTATTATAGATACCACTATGTGGTCAGGGAATAATGATTTTATGCTGATGTTCGTAACTACCAAAAATATTTGACTTAGACCTTTTATTATACCCATCGACTCACAATCACTTTCACAGTCGATTGAGCTATTCTACTAAAAAAAAACTTTATATTTGCGTAAAATCCCCATTTCTCTAACACTGTTTTTTAAAAAGATATTAATAAGAAGTAAGAAAATTATAGTCGGTCTAGACCGACCATGCGTTTAGAAACCCTGTCTCTTAGGCCCAACTAACTGGACATAGAAAATAAGCAAAAACCAAATTTGGGATTTTTATTAATTTTTTTGGCTGCAGATATGAAAAAGTTCATATCGGATGCTATATCTATATAGGGACTAAGTCCATAAATGGACCGATCCTGATCATGTTTGTAAAGTCTCTTGCATTTTGCAAAAATATATACAAACAAAATTTGAGAAGAATCGGTGCAATATTTTTGTTTTTTAATAGATTGAAGTGAAGATCGGGAAGCAGCTCTATATGGGGACAAAGGTATCATTTTTGGACTACTCATTAGTGGATGTAATGAACGCATACAAACCCAATTTGAGTAAGATCTATATGACAATTTGGATCTTATGGCAATTTATGTCGATTTCATATGGGTAATTTGTATGGGGGCTAGTTCTGAACATGGACCGATTCTCACCAATTTCAATAGCGATCATCGCATGGCCGATAAAAGATTACATACCAAATTTCATCAAAATATATTCATATTTGCGACCTGCATTTTGATTACAAGGTTTACATGGACACACAGACGGACGGACGGACGGACATTGTTAAATCAACTCAGAAAGTGATTCTGATTCGATCGGTATAATTAAAGATGGGTCTAGGTCAAATATTTTTGGTTGTTACAAACAGCAGCACAAAGTCATTATACCCAAACCACATAGTGGTATAGGGTATAAAAATATACTGACCTATGTAAGTCGTACTGAAGCCCAATTACTTTTATATAAAAAGTTATTTTTCTCGAAAGCAGGATTTTCGGCTTAGGCGGTTAATGCTTGTGACCACAGATATTTTGATGCAATTTGGTATATATGCTAAACGCATGGTGTTGGGTATCGTATAGCCGTTCTAGATCGACTATAATTTTCTCACATTCTAAATCTTGTAGTATCGAAAAATTTTTTTATTCTGCAACTATTTTTATCTTAGAAAACCTATTATTCTAACCTATTCTAATATGTTTATGGGAGAATTTTCTCCCTAAAAACTTTTTTCCATACGAGAGTTCTCACATGCTGAAAATATTTTTTGAAATAGACATGTCAAAGTACAAATTTTTAAAATTCGAAAAAATCTTTACTAAGTTAATTTAACTTACCCCATACAAGCATATTGCAAAGCATTTACCAAACAATCCCAGGTGCCAGTCCAATTAGGGAAACGATGCCATTTTGAACATGTCGTCAAATAAGACATGGTCGGCATTAATGGTTTACCAGCCAATACGTCGGCCCAGGTTTTCATCAAGATTTTACCGACTTGCAAGTACAAAACGGAATTTTCACCTTCATAGGTACAAGCAGCAGTGGCAACTGTAAATAAGTTGCCCATATTAGCGGCAACTAAGTAACCATGACCGCCACAACCTTGACGCATACGTTCAATACCGAAGGTGGAGTCATAAGAGCAAGAGACTTTTAAAATGCAAGCCAAAGCATGCAATTCGGGTAAACGAGAGAAATCTTGACGACTGATGTCTTTAGCAGTTTCGTTGTACATGCGATGCAAGTTACCGGCAGCAAGGCGATAAGCTACGGCTCCAGCAATTTCGGGCAACACTTTCATTTGTTGTGTCAAATGTTCCAAAATTTTTGGTTCCGGTTCACTAGTGTAAGTAAAAATTTTACACTGAAATGAATTGGACATTTTTTAATTGTAAACTTTTAAACTTACTTTTCTTCAATAGGACTTTGACGCCTGACTACAGCGTAACGAGCAGCAATGGTAGCGCCTTGTGCCAGCATTAGACAATTACCCAAAGCGACCATACAACGTACAAATACCATTGGAAAGTAAGAAAGTGTAGATGCTGGACTCTTGATAAATGTACCATCGGCCAACACTTGTTGGTTCTTCATCAACATATTCAGACGTGGCACGCGTACATTCTTCATGCCCAAAAAACCATTGTTGGCACCGTTCATGCCGATTTTCTTGCCAATTTCACCAATATGAATACCCGGCAAAGGCATATGCGTCTCCTCATCACGAACTTGCAGCACAAACATTTGTATACCCTTATGTTCATTATCGATATATAGTTGAGCAACAACAATACAATAATTACAAACATGGCCCACTGAAATTATGCAAAGAAAAATATCAATTTTATATTTCATTTTCTCCAGAAGTTCATTTCAATACTTACATCCTCCTGGCCACCATTTATAGGACGACAAAGCTGGTGTATTCAAAATGAATTCTTGTGTATTGCGATCATAATCAGCTCTGGTTTCCAAGCCACGCAGAAATGTACCATGACCCAATTCAGTTTGAGCATAAGTACCCATAATTTCAAAGTTATCAGCACGACGACCAAACATTTCATATTGTTCGGGAGTACCTTGACCTTGCAGCGCCTTGGTGAACATAACAATGTGCACGGCCAAAGGATTACCGGCTGGCATCAAGGCAATACCAACGGGTCCACCCATCAAAGTACTACAGATAGTTAAAAATAGATAAAAATAATTAAAAATATTTTTGAAAATTTATATTTAAGTAAATATGAACCGTTTATTTTGAAAGTAGCATAAGTCAATTTTATAACAAAAATTAAAATTAATGATAATATTAATTAGAGTTTAACGGAATCTCTTCATACAAAAAAAATTATTATGGAGAGAGCTTTTGAGATTTTTTTATATTTAGCTTATTTGCAATATTAAAAAACATATTTATTTTATCTTTTTATAAAAAAAAAAATATATTATATAAGTAAATTTCTTAAAAAACTTCAATTTTTTTAAAAAAGAACCGTTTCTTAAAATAGTACCTTTTCATAAAAAACCCAGTTTCTTATAAAAGTTTTCTTTAAAAAGTGCCTTCAAAAAATTAACTTTCTCAAAAGTGCTATTTCTTAAACAAAGAATTTTAAAAAAATGTATAATACCTTTTCTAAAAAAAGTGCTTGAAAAAGTATCTTTTCGTAAAATAAGTACCTATACTTACAAAAACAACACTTTCTTAAAGAAGGACTGTTTTAAAAAAAATACCTTTTCTTAAAAAGAGTACCTTTTCTTAAAAAAGAAGTACCTTTCCTTACAAAAAGTAAATTTTCTTAAAAAAGTACTTTAAAAAATCTTCCTTTTTAAAGTATCATAAGAAACACAGTTTCTTTTAAAAGTACCTTTCTTTAAGAAGTACCTTTAAAAAATTCTATTTTCTAAAAAAAAGTACTTTGTTTTAAACAAGGAATTTAAAAAAAATCATTTCCATAAAAAAGTATTCTTCAGAAAAAGTGTAATATAACACTTAAAAAAAAGATTTTCTTATAAAAGTACATTTCTTTAAAAAAAAAGTAACTTTCTTTACAAAAAGTAAATTTTCTTAAAAAAGTACTTTAAAAAATCTTCCTTTTTAAAGTATCATAAGAAACACAGCTTCTTTTAAAAGTACCTTTCTTTAAGAAGTACCTTTAAAAAAATAAATTTTCTAAAAAAGTACTTTTTCTTAAGCAAGGAATTTAAAAAAATGCATTTCCATAAAAAGTACACTTTGTTTAGAAAAAGTATATATGTAACCTTCTCCGAGAAAAGGGACTTAGTGTGTGAAAATTAAGTTTTGAGAAAAAACGCATTTAAAGTTTGTACACCCTTTTAGGTACCAAAATCCACCGTTTTTGACACAACCCGTTTTTTGACACACTAGGTCCCTTTCCTCGGAGAAGGTCATATATTCTTAAAAAAAAATTCTTATAGAAGTACCTTTCTTTTAAAAAAGTATCTTTTCTTAAATAGTACCTTTTTGTAAAAAGTACTTTTTTTAAAACTATATTTTCTTAAAAAAAAGTTAATTTTCTTTAAAAAAAAGTGCCTTTTCTAAAAAAGCACTTTAAAAAAACTTAAAAGTAAATTTTCTAACAAAAAATATATTTTAAAAAAAAGTCCCTCTTCTTAAAAAATGCCTGTATTAACATTTTCTTAAAAAAAGTACTTTAAAAAACATCTTATCTTAAAAAAGGTATTTTCTCTTTAAAAATAATATACATTTTCTAAAAAGAAGTACCGTTTTTGAAAAAGACTAAAAAAGTACAATTTATAAAAAGCAACATTTTCTTAAAAAAACTAAATTTCTTTAACAAAGGACATTTTTTAACAAACTATACTTTCCTCAAAAAAAAACTACCTTTTCTAACAAAAAGTATTTTCTTAAAAAAAGTACTAAAAAACTACCTTTACAAAATAGTGTCCTTTCTTAAAAAAGTACTTATTCATAAAAAGCACAGTTTCTTATAAAAGTACATTTCTTTGAGAAGTATCTTTTAAAAATAAATTTTCTAAAACAAATACTTAAATAAGGAATTTTAAAACAATACGTTTAAATAAAAAATTCACCCGCTTTAGAAAAAAGGATCTATTCTTAAAAACCATTTTCTTATAAAGTAGAAAAAAGTACATTTTCTTAAAAAAGAACATTTACAAAAAGTAAATTTTCTTAAAAAAAAAAGTACTAACAAAACTACCTTTTTTAAAAAAAAGTGTTCTTAAAAAAGTACCTATTCATAAAAAACACAGTTTGTTATAAAAGTACGTTTCTTTAAAAAGTATCTTTAAAAAAATAAAAAAAAAATACTTCTTCTTAAATAAATAATTTTAAAAACAATACATTCCCATAAAAAGTACACTTTCTTTAGAAAAAAGGATACATTCTTAAAAGACATTTTTCTCATAAAGTAGAAAAAAGTACATTTTCGTAAAAAAGAACATTTACAAAAAGTAAATTTTCTTAAAAAAAAAAGTACTAACAAAACTACCTTTTTTTAAAAAAAAGTGTCCTTAGAAAAGTACCTATTCATAAAAAACACAGTTTGTTATAGTACGTTTCTTTAAGAAGTATCTTTAAAAAAAATAAAAAAAACACTTTTTCTTAAATAAATAATTTTAAAAACAATACATTCCCATAAAAAGTACACTTTCTTTAGAAAAAAGGATACATTCTTAAAAGACATTTTTCTCATAAAGTAGAAAAAAGTACCTTTTCATAAAACTTTTCTCATAAAGTAGAAAAAATTACGTTTTCTTAAAAAAAACATTTACAAAAAACTACCCTTTTTTAAGAAAAGTACTTTTTCTTAAAAAAGGTACCTAATCATAAAAAACACAGTTTCTTATAAAAGTCCTTTCTTTAAAAAATACCTTCTTAAAAAACAATACATTTTTTAAATAAAAGTACCTTTTCTAAAAGGACTTTTTTAAAAATACATGCCTAAAGAAAGTAATTTTTATTAAAAAAGTATAATTTCTTTTAAAAAAGCGTTTATTTAAAACAAAAATTTTTTATAACGTTTCCTTTCATTAAAAAAAACCTGTTCTTCAGAAAGTATCTCTTCTTTAAAAAAAATAACTTTTCTTAAAAAGAGAACCTTTTAAGAAAAGTATCTTTTCTAAAAAAATACCTTTTTACAAAAAACTTATTTTCTTAAAAACGTTTCTTGTGTTAAAAGGAAGTACTTTTTCTTAAAAAAAAAAAATAAAACAAAGAACGACTTAGCCGTCTCACACCTAACTAGTAATATATAATATCTTAATAACTTACGGAAAGATTTCAGAACCTCCTGGATTAATACGTTCTTGAATCGCTTTCAATTTTTTGGCTGCGCTAATTGAATGTTTAACAGATATGCTGGCCATATCTTCATAAGACACGAATTCATGATCCAATGGATCATCCAAGTCTGCATAAAGTTCCTCTTCTGCAAGTTAAGAAAAAAAATCTTTTAGTAACCCCATATAAATGACCGACATACAAAGTCAGAGCTTTCATTAACAGAATCACTTGAAACAAGAGACTAAAAACATATTCCAGTAGACCAAAAATATATAAAAGTGATTTTTCCTGGTAAAATATATTTTTAATTTTTTTTTTAGTTAAAAAAATGTTTTCAGTAAAATATTAAATTTTTTTTATTAAAAAATATATTTATATACATAATTTACTATTTTATATTTTTAAAAAATATCATTTTTATTTGATCTTTATCAAGTAAATGATTGAAGTTTTAAAATTTCTACAGTTATGCATGAAAAACATAGACAACAGCGGCTACACGAACACACGACTGCAAATGCTGCTGGCTGCAATTGTAGTCGTGTAGTCAGCTACTTAATTTTTTTGAAAACGACAGCAACATATAACAACAATATAAACAGCTGTTTTTATTTCAGTAGTGCCAATTATATTTTTTTACTTTATTAAAATAGGAAATCATGCATGATTTTATATAAACTTGACTTATATATAGAATTTATTATAACGTAATTATGATTATAATATAATTGTTATTATAACGTAAAATAAATAAATTAATTTTTGATTATTAATAGAATTATAGCATTTCATTTTGCGATTTTTTTAAAACAAATTAAAATATTTCACAGCAGTATTTTTTTTACATATTTTGTTACATTGTCAACACTATTTTTTGTTTGTAGCCAACAAAAATAGAAATTATCTTAAGTGGACCACAGCGAGAGGGTGTTGGAGTCAAAATAATAGTTTTGATATTATCGCGTGTATTTTATTGTTGACAGTAGAAGACCTTAGTTGTTAGTACTCTATATCATTTTATTACATAGTTAGTAACATTTATTGTAAATATTATATAATGCTAATAGAAATAAAAATAAAATAAATAAATTATTTTTGACAAGCTGTAGTCGTGTAGCCGCTGTCGTCTATGTGTTTCATGCATTAGTCTTCTAAGGTCCGGTTCTTAATTTTTATGATCGCTCGTACTAATGCCTGACCTGACGTAACCTCACTGCTTGTTTACAACAGCTGACTTTTTTAAAGAGCATGAATTTGCAAAAGTATTGTGGTATGCGACATGATTAAATAATAATGTTTTAAATGTTTTTGCTGTTGTGTTTTGTTTAAAAGCTTACTGGAGCCTGTTCTTCATCAAAAACCCATTAAGAAGAGAAAAATGAGAGAGAAATTCGAAATATGGGTATTGTAAACGTAGATGCAAAAGTCGAAAATGATATTGATATTAACAAATTAAATGATGAATTTACCAATATACCAATGCCTGATGTGAATGTTAACTATTACAATAACAATATTTCATATACCAATAACCCCCATTCAACAACTAACATCGAAGGCAATTCAACCGAGCAAAATCCGATAAATTTTGATTTCGTACATTTCACGCACGAAGACATTTTGGAATCTATTCTTACTATTAAATCAAATTCTCTTGGACATGATGGAGTTCATCCCAAATTTTTGAAGTTACTTCTGCCATATATTTTATCACACATAACACATTTTTTTAACGCGATAATTACAACTTCAACTTTCCCTACGACGTGGAAACATGCAAAAATTATTCCCATTCCAAAAAATGATAAAACATATCGACCAATAGCAATATTACCTTATCTTTCTAAAGTATTTGAACGTTTATTCCATATTCAAATGACCAATTTTTTAAATGAAAATTCGTTACTTACTGATAAACAGTCTGGGTTCAGACCTAAACATAGTTGTGTTTCTGCCCTGGTTGATGTTTCGGAGGAGCTTAGAGCTAATTTTGATAATAATATGATATCATTTCTTATTTTGCTGGATCATTCTAAAGCATATGATACAGTAGAACACTCTCTTCTTTGCCTTAAACTCAAGTGGATGTGCAAATTTTCAAATACCGCTGTTAAGTTAATTTATTCTTATCTGCATGATAGAAGTCAATCTGTATACCATGGATTTGATAAATCTACTAGTCTATTAGTTTTCAGAGGGGTTCCACAGGGTTCGATACTTGGACCTCTTCTTTTTGCAATATATTCAAATGATCTTCCTTGTTGTCTCGATTATTGTGGAATACAAATGTATGCAGATGATGTGCAGCTCTACATAAGCTGTAATCCAACTAATATAGACGACTGTATTAACAAAATAAATCACGATTTACATAAAATTTGGGAATGGGCTTCAGCAAATGGTCTTTGCTTAAATGCAAGCAAGTCTAAAGCCTTGATTATTGGCAAAACAGAACACATACTTAATGAATTACCACCAATTCTGATTACCAACTTGGGTTATCCGAAACTGCTAAAAATTAAGGTGTATTATTCAACAGAGAACTCAACTGGTGGAAAAACTTAGCAAATGTTGCTAAATCTGTAGATGACCCAGTATTATACTCCATTCAATGTTCGTATGTTATGGATGCGAACTATTCGCAAACTGTGATACATTATGCATGAGAAAGCTTAATGTTACCTATAACAATATAGCAAGATACGTTTTTGGCCGCACAAGAAGAAGCAGCATTTCTGAGTTCTCGAAACAGATTTGTAATATCTCGTTCGAAAATCTTTTAAAATGCCGTACACTTTTATTTCTACACAAACTGATCTACACAAGATAACAAGATCAAGCAGAGGAAAAACGAATAAACACCATTCCACATCGGAAAGAAATGTGAAAAAGACATTTCTTTTTAAACTCCATCTGCCTTTGGAACCATCTACCCCCTACTATTCAAATTATAAGCAATGCAAGCCATTTTAAATCAGCTATTTTTGATTATTTTAAATAAAGTTTATATATCTTTTCGTTTAAGATTTTTATTATTTCTTAAATTTCGCATTAACTCTAACATTTTGCTTTGTCTTATTACTAAGTTATAATTAATTTTTTAATTTAAAAATTTTTTTTTTTGTCTCCCCCTTTTTTCTAACAAAATATAATTTGTACCTATATCTCCCCAGTATTGTAATATAAGACTTGTTCTTGTTATACTGTATTGTTAAATAATTAAATTAAATAAATAAATAAAATAAATAAAAATTACAGTTAATTTTTTGAGAACTTGCTCAATTGAGAACTTGCACAATTATATCCTTACTAACGACAATATCCTTATATCCTTATAATATCCTTATTAACGACAGTCCTTATAAAAGACTCAATCTATAGAAGGGATATGGCATACTCCAGACGAGGAAGAAGTTTAAAATGTTAACCGAAAAATCAAAAATTTAATTATTTACTCCAAACAAACGTGGAAGATTATTTAAGATATTGATATTGGAAGATGCAATAATAATAGCCCTTCCATAAACGCCGACGAATGGAACATACAATTCACGAAACGACCTTCGGTAAAAGTGGATCATGAATTTTACAATAATATGCGAAATACTTCAAATTTTGACGAAGTAAAATCCATTGAATTTAAATGCGTTAACCAACTTGATACTATAAAATGCATTTCTATGGTAAATTCAAACTCTGTAGTTTATGTTAATTTAATCCGAAATTTGTTAAAATACTTCTTCCACTTTAACTGCCTTATATAACTTTTTTCTTCAACTACATTATAACTTCAAGCACTCTCCATACCATATGGAAAAATGTTAAAGTAGTGGTGTGTATGGTGTGTCAAATTTAATTTTAAACAACTGGGGCTTTACAAGCAGAGCTAATTTTTATACCCTATACCACAATGAGGTTAGGGTATAATGACTTTGTGCTGATGTTTGTAACTACCAAAAATATTTGACACATCTTGTATTATACCGATCGGCTCAGAACCACTTTCTGAGTCGATTCAGCGATGTACGTCCGTCCGTCTGTCTCACAGTGTCGCGAGTGCGGCCAAAAATGACAAAATCGAAGATTGGAATTGTTAAAGTATTTTTAAGAAATTCGATAGACAAATAAAAATGAATTATTTCACTATCTTAAACTATTTAAGCACAGCATGGATCCAAAGTTTGATTTTCTATTGCTTGTTATGTTGAACTTAATAAATTGCTTTAAAGTCGCTTGTCCATAAGACGCTGTACTGTTCAGTTGTGGTTCTACCATTATGTTTTATATGTCAAATTAAAATATATTTTTATATTTAATTAATGACATTACTTAAAAGTAGACAATAAACAAAAACAGAGTTTAAATTAAAAACTAAATATTCAAAACAGATTTAAAAAAAAAAAAAATAACATATCTCCAATTTTTTGATTTATTAATCCGGGAAGTATGTATAAAAAATATATAAATTGCCTATACTTGCCTATTTGTTTTTATGTTAATTTAACTTAAGTGGCAGCAATTGTTGTAAAATACCTTTTTGTTTTCTTACCTAACCTTTTTCGTATTTGGCAACCAAGTACAATTAAATGTAGACCTCGACAAAGTTATGAAGAGTCGAGTGTTAGAGGAAAGCGGCATAAAGTTCAAGAACTACTGTGCACAAGATTTTGTATCATGGAGTAGAATTTATAAAAAACTTTTCTTTACCAATTGGAATGTTGTCAGAAGCGGCTCTAAAGCACAACACAAAAATTTTAGAAATGCTAGATTAAATAGTGCAAGAAAGTGTTCTAGGGAAGACACAAATAGAGATATTTTGAAACATTTGTTATTATATTCGGAACCAAAAATCTCAATTCATCGCAAATTGTGTAAAAAACACAACCAATCAAACGAGGAAATTAAAACATATATTTTACTTGATGAAGTTGATGTGGAGAGTGAAAGTTCTCTTGATATTGATTCTTACGCTTTTCTTTCAGAAGATTCTGACAATGAATATTCTGAAAATGAGCTATAATCAAGTCTGCTTTTATCTTTAATATTTTATGTACTTATTTTAAAGGCATTCTTGTATGGGTAGTAAAAATGAAACAACCAAAATAACACAAATCGTTTAATTTGTATGTGCCATAAAGCAATAAAATTTAGGTGGGCGTTGTATAAAAAATGGGAGTGGCAACTTACTCATTTTTCTTTTTCCGTACTTTTGGGGTGCCTGATAAGTTGAGTGCCAAATTTCATGACTCTAGGTCTAAAACTGTGGATTTCAGAATCTGCCTTTATATGGGAGATGGGCGTGACAGTGGGTAGATATTTATGCTTTTTCCAAAATTTCTTAATTACGTCGAAATAGGTGTCCATACCCAATTTCATTGCTCTGCAAGCACTCTTTCTCATTTTGGCCAAGAAATGTATGGGCTCGTTACACTGTGCGTCTGTGTGTCCACGTAAACCCTGTAATCAAACTGCAGGTCGAAAATGTGAACATATTTTGAAGAAATTTGGTATGTATCTATCGGCCATAGCACGAACGCTATTGTAATTGGTGAAAATCGGATCATGTTCAGACCTAGTCTCCATACAAATGACCCCTATGAGATCGACTTAAATTGCCATAATATCAAAATTATCATATAGATCTCGGTCAAATTGGATTTGTGTATGTTTATTATATCCATTTATCAGTAGTTCAAAAATAAACCCTATAGGACAATTCTTAGTCATAGCCCCCATATGAAGCTAATTCTCGATCTTCACTTAAATCTATCAAAAAACAAAAATATTGCACAGATTTTTTTTTTTAAATTTAGTTTGTATATGTTTTTGGTAAAAATAAGTGACCTTACCAATTATGGTCAGGATCGGTTAATTTTTCGACCTAGCCCCAATATAAATATAGCATCCGATATGGACCTTTTCATATCCTAAGGCAAACAAACTTGCCACTCAAACTTGGTTTATGTTTACTTTCTATATCTAAATAGTTGGACCAATAGATAGGGTCTTTAAACGCATGGTATAATTTTATAATTTTCTTACTTGTTTTTATTAAATTTCAAACTTTGTCACATCAGTTCACCTGCCAAATATTATCATTAATATTACGTGGGTTGAAGTTAGTGGGTTTTTAAAATCATGTAGTGATGATCTCAGCCCGATTGAGAACGTATAGCAAGTTGTAAAAACAAAATTTCGCTTGTTAAAGCTAAGCAATTTTGATAACCCCTGCACGAAACAAAAAAGGTTTAGAAAGCAATTTCAAACAGCTTATTAACATTGTGTTCCTAATTTGTTGCACGGAGCTGTATATGAAATGTATAAAAGTATTATATTTTTTGCTCCCCTCTCATTTTTATAAATGTTGTGGGGAAAAATAAGATCTACTTGACATTGCTAAAATATGCAAACGAATTCTTATTTTTTGCAACGTCATATTTATACCCTATACCACTACGTGGTTTGGGTAAAATGACTTTGTGCTGATGTTTGTAACTACCAAAAATATTTGACCTAGACCCATCTTTTATAATACCGATCGACTCAGAATCACTTTCTGAGTCGATTATCGATGTCCGTCCGTCCGTCTTTGTGTCCATTTAAACCTTGTAATCAAACTACACACGCAAATATGACCATATTTTGATGAAATTTAGTATATAAGTCTCTATCGGCCATAGCATGAACGCTACTGAAATTGGTGAAAATCAGTTCATGTTCAGACCTAGTCCCCATTAAATTGCCCCTATGAAATCGACTTAAATTGTCATAAGATCCAGATTTTTGTATAGATCTCGGTCAAATTGGGTTTGTGTGTGTTTGTTATATTTATTTATCATTTGTCCAAAAATAAACCCTATATGGCTATTCTTTGGCATAGCCCCCATATGAAGCTGCTTCCCGATCACCAATTAAATTTATAAAAAAAAAACAAAAATATTGCACAGATTTTTCTCAAATTTGGTATTTATATATTTTTGCAAGAAATAAGTGACCTTACCAAATATGGTCAGGATCGGTCCACTTTTTGACTTAGTCCCCATATATACATATATAGCATTCGATATGAACTTTTTCACATCCGAAGGCAAAAAAAAACTTGTCGCTCAAACTCGGTTTATGTTTATTTCCTATATCCAATTAGTTGGGCCTTAGAGATAGGGTCTCTAAACGAATGGTATAGGGTATCGTATAGTCGATCTAAACCGACTACAATTTTCTTACTTGTTTAGTATCTTTTTGTGTGTTTTTGAATAACTCAAATAAATTTTGTCGTATAAAAATACAAGAAACTTCCAAACACACAAATGGTGTCAAGAGCAAAGTTCAATACAGTTCGATACATAATCAAAAAAAAAAAAAAAAAACATATAAAAAACAAAAAAATTAAAAACAACAACAACAAAATATGTTATCTTAGTTTCTCATGCACTGAATATACTCTTACTGATAATAATGCGAATTTAATTCCCATTACATTGAAGCAAATATGGAAGCATTTACAACAACTACATATATATTTTTTATCTCTGATGTGTACACTTTTACCTCTTAACTTATCAATAATCAGTCTCTTTAATTCCAAATGGTACCAAAATAATTTTTTTTATTTTTTATACATACATACTAGGGCGGGTCGATTTAAAAATCGCCCAAGTGACAAGGAAAATCGTATTCTAGGGATCTCAAAATAAGAAACTTTGCACGAGGAACCATACCTCTAAAACGAATTCTGATGTCCCGACTTTTGACCTGTCTGTCTGTCTGTCTTACTTTGACCCATTTAGAGTGCCCCAATCGAGTCCAAATGTATGATCGACCCCCACTAACTTGCCAGTGGTACACCCCCTGGAACCCCCTGGGTGTTCCCCATGCAAACATTGAAAAAATCACCATTTTTTGTTTAGAATTGTGCTGACTATGTTTGATTTAATATTAAAATTAACACTCATACGTATACGTATACGTATACTCTGCTAACAAATAATAATCATACGCCTTGACTATGTTATGTTATTCAAAAAGATCGGTCGGATGAGGGTAAATAACTTTTAGATCACTCCCTGAATATGCGAGACTATCCCACAATTAATCTGTAGTCACAACAAGACTATGGGCCAAGTTGCAGATCAATTGCAGGAGGGCGAAGGGAATTGCCCGATGGCAGACAGTCGGGACATCAGAATTCGTTTTAGAGATATAGTTCCTTGGGCAAAGTTTCTTATTTTGATATCTAGAATATGATTTTCCTTGTCACTTGAGCGATTTTTTTTTTTGCCTCCCTACAAATCGACCCGCCCCAATACATACATACATATTTAAAATTGAAACAAAAACAAAACGTACAAAGGTAAAATTCATTTAATACAGATAACAAAAACAAACTTATAAGGCAATACATACGTATGCATACATATACATATTCATATGTAAAATAAGGTACACAAAAAGTTAATGAGATCCAAATAAAACAAATCAGTTGTTATTTTAAAATTATAGCAACAGGAGTCATATTTTTGTAATAAGTATTCACTGGCACATACAGCCTATTCCGTTCCTTCCTTTTAATAATATTTTGATACGAAAATATTCTTTCAACACTCGCTAAAGAGTGTTGAATTAATTATATTCCTCGTACAACTCTAGAAAGCTCTGAACAAAACAAGTCATTCAATTTATTTTTTATTGCTGACACTTTGCCCCAAAAAATTTAAACACTTTTATTTTTTTTTAATTTGTAATGCATCTACATCGGCCAAAGCTCGGAATTGGTTATTAATGGTGTCGTGATTTTCAGTTACATTTGGCAACATTTTTAATAAAGGAGGTACTATACTGCCGGTTTTACCAGAAACATTTTCTGTATAATTGTTTAACATTTTTTTTTAAATTCCAAAACTATACCGCTTTCAAAATTATTTGCAGATCATAAATATCTACTTCTGTTCCACAGTATACATATGTATATCGTTAAGAGGAAAATGATTTTCATTGAGGATTAACTTTGACTAGTATAGCCCAGCACTCGAAATTCGAGAGCAAATACTAGGAAATATTATTTTTCATTAAATTTTTGTCTTTCAATGTTTTTTTAATCTATATATATAAAAAAATTTATGAATATTTAAATGAGCCTAAAGGTATGTTAATCAATTTAACAATTCACAATTCAACACAATGCGTCTGATATATAATTTAAATCATTCGCATTAACTGGGTGTAACGAATTATTATAAATATTTTATTTTATTTCATTTAATTTGATATATTTTTAAGACAGATTAAACATAAATTTTATCATTCTCAGCTTCTCCTCGATATGAACTATAACTTTGCCAATTTTAACACTCCTCCGTGCCCGCATATTGCTTAAAAAGGGAACTAAAAATTTACCTTCACGTATTAATATATAGATAATTCCTAAAAAATTTATTTTTTAAAAAAATTGCGTCACATTTGACGAAATAAACATTTTAAATGTTAATTGTGTGCACTATTTTCAATATAGAAAGAGGAAAGAAATTTATAAAGTGGATTAGAAAATTAGAATTAGAAAAATTAGCTTCAAAGTCAATGAGTGCGTACTAATAATGTAATAATAATGGAGTGGTTCCCACCGCTCCAAAATTCTGTTGATGACTTCCTGGCGTGATAACCCCCTTATTGCTGAATATTTTAAAATATTATGAGTAGCCGTTCCAAAATAAACTTGAAATGAGAGAGTCATCTCTTCTACTAGAACTATTGCACACGTGGTTGCCTATTTATTTTAAAAACTGTACCAAAAAAAGTACAATTTATCATTCTTCATTAGGATTGATTGAAGTTATTAATTTTACAAACTAAAACAAGTAAGAAAATTATAGTCGGTCTAGACCGACTATACGATACCCTATACCATGCGTTTGGAAACCCTATCTCTTAGGCACAACTAACTGGACATAGAAAATAAGCAAAAACCAAATTTGAGTGGGATTTTTATTATTTTTTTTGGCTGCAGATATGAAGAAGTTCATATCGGATGCTATATTTATATGGGGACTAGGTCCAAAAATGGACCGATCCTGACCATGGTTGGTAACGTCTCTTGTATTTTGCAAAAACATATACAAACAAAATTTGAGAAGAATCAGTGCAATATTTTTGTTTTTTAACAGATTTAAGTGAATATCGGGAAGCAGCTCTGTATGGGGCCACAGGGATCATTTTTGGACTACTCATTAATGGATGTAATGAACGCATACAAACCCAATTTGAGTAAGATCTATATGACAATATGGATCTTATGGCAATTTATGTCGATTTCATAGGGGTAATTTGTATGGGGGCTAGGTCTGAACATGGACCGAATTTCACCAATTTCAAAAGCGTTCATCCCATGGCCGATAAAACCTTATATACCAAATTTCATCAAAATATATTCATATTTGCGACCTGCAGTTTGATTACAAAGTTTACATGGACACACAGACGGACGGACGGACGGACGGACATTGTTAAATCAACTCAAAAAGTGATTCTGATTCGATCGGTATAATTAAAGATGGGTCTGGGTCAAATATTTTTGGTTGTTACAAACAGCAGCACAAAGTCATTATACCCAAACCACATAGTGGTATAGGGTATAAAAAAGTATGCAATCTGGTTGGCACCAGCTATCATTTTTTACAGTGTATACCTATTTCAACATGATGAAAAGTTGTTTAAGAGGCAATTGTTTAACAAAAAGTTTTTCAAAAGCATTTCATTGTGAAAAGTAAAAATGAAAAATAATTTAAGCATTTATTGTTTACATCTGAGCATGATAATAGGTGTATGCGAGTGCTTTTTAAGTAAAAAATTCAAGTAACGAAATTTAAGAGAGTATGTAAGAAATGGCACTTAACATATAAAAGATAAAATATATAAAAAAAAAAACACAGCAATTGTAACCACAAAACAGGAAACATTCCGCACGGAAAATAAAAGAAAACATAATATAAAATATTGGAATAGAAATGGTTAAAGTATACAAAGTGACTGCCAATACATTGGAAACTTTTACGAAATTCTAAATTTGCAAATTTTGTTTTCAATAATTTCGTATTAAGTTCTAAAATTATGTATTTTTGAGAAATCACTCTTTAGTGTATTTCCTATCGAAAGATGACAAATTTGTTACAAAAATACAATTAAAACAAGTAAGAAAATTATAGTCGGTCTAGACCGACTATACGATACCCTATACCATGCGTTTAGAAACCCTATGTCTTAGGCCCAACTAACTGGACATTGAAAATGAGCAAAAACCAAATTTGAGTGGGATTTTTATTAATTTTTTTGGCCGCAGATATGAAAAAGTTCATATCGGATGCTATATCTATAAAGGGACTAGGTCCAAAAATGGACCGATCCTGATCATGTTTGGTAAAGTTTCTTGTATTTTGCAAAAATATGTACAAACAAAATTTGAGAAGAATCAGTGCAATATTTTTGCTTTTTAATAGATTTAAGTGAAGATCGGGAAGCAGCTTTATATGGGGTCAAAGGGATCATTTTTCGACTACTCATTAGTGGATGTAATGAACGCATACAAACCCAATTTGAGTAAGATCTATATGACAATTTGGATCTTATGGCAATTTATGTCGATTTCATATGGGTAATTTGTATGGGGGCTAGGTCTGAACATGGACCGATTCTCACCAATTTCAACAGCGTTCATCCCATGGCCGATAAAAGCTTATATACCAAATTTCATCAAAATATATTCATATTTGCGACCTGCAGTTTGATTACAAACTTTACATGGACACACAGACGGACGGACGGACGGACATTGTTAAATCAACTCAGAAAGTGATTCTGATTCGATCGGTATAATTAAAGATGGGTGTAGGTAAATATTTTTGGTTGTTACAAACAGCAGCACAAAGTCATTATACCCAAACCACATAGTGGTATAGGGTATAAAAAGTATGTACAGTGACGAACTAAATTATTGGGACAGTAAGCACTTTCAACTTCATGATGATTTATTTCAAAAAATAAAAATGTTTACCAGATAGAAAGACAAGTTTCAAGAGAACTAATTTTGTTTCATTTCAAAATATTTATTATATTATTTAAAAAAACAAAAAATGTACAATTTCGCTCAACAAAATTATTAGCACACTTAATAATTATTAATAATCCTTTTTGTTTTAAACCAGCCTCCAGTCATTTTAGCACAGAGATCGCCAATTTTTTTCGTAACCTCTGTCCCAATATTTTGCCATTCTTAGGCCAGTGCCTGCTTCAGCTCATTCTTTTTCAATATTGCTCGCTTTTTAACTCGCCTATCCAACTCTTCCCATAAATGCTCTATCGGATTGAGATCTGGCGATTGTTGCGGATGTGATAGAACACGCGAAACAATGTACGCAAGCCACATACGCGCAACATGAGACGAATGCTTCGGGTAATCATCGTGTTGAAAAATCAACGAGATGGCGAGACTTTTAGGCACTTTTTTCGGGCTTTTCTTTTAGTATATTCATATACATCATTTGGTCCATAATGTCATCAATGAACACCACCCATGCAATGGACATACATCTCCATACAATCAGTCCTCCACTACGATGTTTTACAGTTGAAGAAAGGTTTCGTTTTTCTCCGCAACGGATGGCGACCATCAGAGCGAAAGATATTAAATTTGTTTTCACTAATGAAATAAGAGGTTTACGTCTAGTAAATTGTAAATAGTAAAACAGTTGTAGTTCTTATCATGCAGTATTTCCACACCGTAATGGCATGAACAACTTTTTCAAACTCTTGTTTAATATCAGCAGCGATCTGTGTTCAGGATATTTTATGACTGACTTTTACTTTTTTTATTATCTGGCTTCATTCACGGCTGCTTAAAGATCTAGAGCGACGTGTATGCCTTGCACTTTCAAATGTTGAGGCTTTTTTGAAACGCTGCACGTTGCACCGAATGTTGCACCGACTTCTATCTATCATTTCTCCTCTCTCAGCATAAGATTTGCCCTGATTGTGCAAATATAGAATAATTTTTCACTAAAATTTAGTATTTTATTCTGTTTGTTACCCATTTTTGATAAAATAAATTATTTTTTTGCAAATACAAGGCTCATTTGGGGTCATGTAGAATTAATAGTGATCGATAAAATTTAAAGAATATGGCTAAGTGTACCAATAATTTTGTGGGTACTTTTTTTGCTTTCTTTTTTTTAATAAAGCCATTAAATCAGCCGTGAAGTTGAAAGTCCTTACTGTGCCAATAATTTAATAGTCACTGTAGGTAAACGGAAAAAAGTACTTTTATACAAAAAACTTCTGCACCAAATTTGATTAAAACAATAAAAATATTTAGGTGTTATGAAAGAAGATGTATAAAATCTAAACCATTATTTAAATGCTAGCAGATTCCAGCGCTCGAAATTCGAGTGCAATTTCTAGGCAGCTTTATTTTTCAACTTAGCCAATTCACAAACCAACACTTTTATGGTATAGTATTATTGGAAATGAAGATAACAAACTCATTAACAAACACATTAACAAATTTAGTAAAACACACATAGCATATGTGTAATTTTATGTATGTGTTAGTAGCAACTTTAAATGCAATTTACTCAAAATAAAGGAAAAATTTAAAAATCTGCAAAACGGTCAAAAAGAAATACTTTTAAAATAATATACGTTTGGTCAAAATATGAATAAAACGGTGGAACAAAACATCGGTCGCAAGAAATCGCCTAGCCTATTAATATTATAGATTTACAGATTCTGGCCTTATCTTACAACTGGTTTTTTAAACACATTGTATTTTTTAATGTTTTAATTTTATAAATAATTATTAGAAAATAATGGCAAGAATAAAGCTTGTGAATCGTTTTAAGCAAGAGAAAATTCCATGAATAAATCCATAATATAAAAAATTATCTAGAAATATCGTGCAAAAGATGTAGGGTGACGACTCAACATTTAGGCGGTAGGCCCCAAGACAGTATAATTTAATAGGCAGAGAGTTTAAAAAATGTCCAAAAATGCTACCTAAAGAGGTCATCAATAATTTCAAACTAAAACTAACTCGAGCAATTGAGGCTGATCGTGGTTGTTATCGTCCTGTGAAGGAACCCCTAATATTAAAGAAAGATCGTCTGGAACGCATAAATTTTGCTAAAAGCCACAAGACGGCATTGAAATACTGTTCTGTTTTAAGATGGTCCAAGTTTAATTTAAGAGGCCATGATGGAAGAACGTTTGTACGACGACCAAAGGGAAAAAGACTAGACCCAATATTATGGTAGGGGGTCCTTTTCATGCCAAGAAATGGGACCAATTTATGTAATGTAAAATACTCCAACTGGAATTGGAAACAGGCCAATCCTGAATAGCATAATGTGTCCACACGCGGAGGAAAATATGATCCCGATCTGGAAGTTCGAACATGACAATAACCCAAAACACACCTCCAAAATTGTAACCTAATGGTTACAATCTAGTGTACTCATTGCTTTGGAATTTCCAGTCCAATCACCAGATCTCAATCCCATAAAAAATCTGTGGCACATGAAATTACACAATTAAGTCAGATCTCATAGAGGCACCCACCCATATATTGAAACCAAAAATAGAGGGAAAATTTTCAATTATTTTGTAGTAAAGGTTTCCAATGTTTTGTCAACGGCATAAATCTTAAGTTTTGATTTATTTCTCTGAACTTAAGCTGTTAATATATACTAGCAGATTCCAGCGCTTGAAATTCGAGTGAAATTTCTAGGCAACTTTATTTCTCAACTAAGCCAATTCACAAACCAACACTTTTTTGGTTTATTATTATTGTGAATGAAGATAACAAACTCATTAACCAACACATTAACTAATTTAATAAACACACACATAGCATATGTATAATTTTATGTAAGTGTTAGTAGCAACTTTAAATGCAATTTACTCAAAATTTAAAAATTTGTAAATCTGCAAAACGGCCAAAATCGGGATAAAACAGTAGAACAAAACATCGGCCACAAAAAATCGCTTAGCATATTAATATTATCGATATATTTTTTTAATAAATAGAACATACATATCTTTTAATTAATACAAGAGCTTTTAATTTTATGCACCAATCAAGTATTCAAAAATATATTTTGTTAAAAGTTTTCAATGTATTGTCACTCACTGTCTGTAATTCAAATCAATTTTTTCATGTATTTCTTCTTTAAATTAATTAATTCAAAATCAAAAAACAAAATCAACGTTTCTCTCTAATTATACCCTATACCGCTATGTGGTCTGGGTATAATGACTTTGTGGTGATGTTTGTAAAATACCAAAAATATTTTATCTAGACCCATCTTTTATTATACCGATTGACTCAGAATCACTTTATGAGCGATTTAGCGATATCCGTCCGTCCGTCTGTGTGTCCAGTTAACCTTGTAATCCAACTACAGGTCGCAAATATGAATATATTTTGATAAAATTTAGTACATAAGCTTCTGTTAGCCATGGCATGGAAACTATTAAAATTGGTGAAAATCGGTGCATGTTCAGACCTAGTCTCCATACAAAATACCCCTATGAAATCGACTTAAATTGTCATAAGATAAAAATTATTATATGGATCTCCGTCAAATTGGGTTTGTGTATGTTCATTACTCCCATTAATCACTAGTCCTAAAATAAACCCCATAGGACAATTCTTAGTTATAGTCCCCATATAAAACTGCTTCACGATTTTCACTTAAATCTATCAGAAAACAAAAAATATTGCATCGATTTTTCTCAAATTTGGTTTATTTTTTTTATTTTTTATTTAATTCAACTGGTAATACAAAAAGCCTTATCGGCCAAAAAATAAAGTATTACAAAGCAAATATATAATTCACTATGTCAACTACATAACATATTTTTAATAACCTTATATGTAACTTAAACTAATTATGTATGACATATTTAAATTCAATTAAATGAAGACGTATGGCTCCAAACCCAAAAACATCACAAAATCCCTTAATAAATAGAAAAAACTAAAAAACTAAGTCCCAGCCAGAGAGCGATTAAAATGATTCAACAGCATTTTCTTGTAAATATTTTTTGAACTAGAAAAATATCTTAGTGCAAGAGGCAGTTCGTTCCAAGTTCTCGCAACCCTAATTAAAAATGAATGTGTGAAAATTTCATAATGAATGAGAGGTATTAAAATTTGAGGATTTCGAGACGAATGCAAAAAGCTAAAGTTATTACATAAATCAATAGGAACACCACATTTAAGTGTTTTAAAAAAGCAAAGTAAAGTGCGTAGCATTACATAATTATCAAAGGTACATCCTAAAAATTCTATAGCACAACTAGTTACATGGTCCCGAATTCTAAGATTATAAACAAATCGCAATATTCTGTTAAAAATACGTTCAAGTTTGCCCAGAATAAAGTTTGATGAACCAGAAAAAACCTCTATGCCATAATTTAAACTTGACATAAGAATAGCATAAGCCACACGGCGTTTGATGTGTTTTGGCATATAACAATTAAGTGAATACAGTCTTCTTAAAACTAAAAACGTCTTACTAGAAAGATGGTTAACATGTCGTTCAAACGAAAGATACTGATCTATATAAACTCCGAGACATTTTAAATTGTCCACAAATTGAATAGCTTCACCATTGATAGTAAGTAGTGGATGTTGGTAGATATGATTACCAATAACAAACTGAATGGCTTTTGTTTTAGAAGGATTTATCGTTAAATTATTGGCTGACATCCAGCTTGAGATTGATATCAAATGACTGTCAACAGAAGATTCAAAATTGTGTCCAAGGTTAGCCTCATTGAATAACAATTGTACATCGTCAGCGAAAACAAACGATTGGCAAAAGTTGTTACACATAATTCCAATGCATTCATTAAAGTATATTATGAAAAGCAAGGGGCCCAAGACTGAGCCCTGGGGCACCCCAGAAGTAGCCGCACATATGCTAGACACAGTATCATTTAACGAAATATATTGAAAACGCTCATTAAGATATGAAAAAATTAGTTTACAAGCTGTTCTGGAAAAGTTAAATCTCTCCCTTAATTTACACAGTAAACTGTAGTGATCAATACAATCAAACGCTTTACTAAGATCCAACGAAACCATTATACATTGTTTGCGCTCGTTCAAGTGCTTTCTAATAGAGTCTGTTAGAGAAAGTAGCAATGAGGTAGAATTATAATTGTTACGAAAAGCATACTGATTCGAATGCAACAAATTATTTTCATTTGTATAACATAAAATCTGACCTTTAATTAGATTTTCAACTATTTTAGATATTGAAGGTAATATGCTTATTGGCCTTAGATTGTCAATATTAAAACTTCCTGCTTTGGGTATAGGTACCACGCGTGCTAACTTCCACGATGAAGGGAAAGAAGATACAGTAAGAATGGTGTTCACAATATGAAGGAGAATATTTGAAATAAGAGGATATATAAGCTTAATAAATTTTATAGGAATTAAATCATGTCCAGTAGCATTTGATTTTATCTGTTTAATAGCTAGAACCAAGTCATATTCAGTGACAATATGAAAAGAAAAGCATTCAAATTCATCCACAATATCATTGCAGTTAAAATCATCTATACGACTGGGGCTATAATTACCCAAAAAACTATTATTCAAAGAATCAACATCAACCGCATTTAATGGATTATCGTCTGTTCCTACACAACCAAGATTTTTAAGTTTTCTCCAAATTTGTTTACTATCTGTTGTATTAAATAATCGTAAACCATATTTTCTACGTTCCTTCCTAATAGTAGACTTAGCTTTGTTTCTATATTTGCAATATGTTCGCCAATTGTAATCAGTATTATTACAACGATAAGCTTCGAACGCTAAGTCTCTTAGTGATCCAGCTAGCACAACGTTATTAGACTTCATAAAATCTAAATCGTTTCTTTCGCAATATACTCTGGACATAGGAACTTTACTATGAAGATTATTTATCAAAAGCTCAAAATAACTTAACTGCACATCAATATCATTAGTGCTGAAAATCTGAGTTATATCAAACTCGCCAACAAGTGCATACAATTGATTATAATCGATTCTACTATAATCTTTAAATTCAACCACTCTATTACAGTTAGTTCTTATAAACTTATACGAAAGATAAATAAAACTATGGTACGAGTTTGTAAAAGGACACAGAAATTGGCCAGTATTCTCTACAAAAGAACTATTACTCACAAGAAAAAAATCAATTAGTGAGGTTCTACCTCGAGCTAAATCTAAATGTGTAGGCATACAATTGTGTACAGTATACAATCCGATTCTATGACACATAGATCGAAATTCATGAGATATTAATTCATTAAAAAGATTACGATTGAAATCACCCATAACAATAATGTTAGTGTACTCTTCAAATAACTCACTATGTAAATCCTCAAAGGATTCAATATTGCCATTTGGTAAGTATACAACACCAACTAATGTTGGCACACCATTTATGTCCATTACCTCAACAAATAACGATTCACAAATTCCATAATTTGTATATGTTTTTGCAAAAAATAAGTGACCTCACGAAATATGATCAATAGCGGTACATTTTTCGACCTAGTCCCCATATAAATATAGCATACGATATAAACTTTATCATATTCAAAGGCAACAAAATTAATAACAATGCCACTCAAATTTTGATTATGCTTATTTTCTATATCCAATTAGTTCGGCCTAAGAGATAGGGTTTCTAAGCCCATGGTATAATGTATCGTATAGCCGGTCTAGACCGATTATAATTTTCTTCTTGTTTTTTCTGATAACGAGAAGTATGTAAATGTTACAACTATGTAGTAAATAAATCAACAAAAAAGTTTGCGTTCAGTTTGTTTATTCTGAAAATACCGTTACTTTTAAAAAGCTTCTTCTTCTTCTATTCCTTGTTATTATCATTGACGGTTTAACAAGCTCAGTTGCTCATTTTATATAAAAGTGATAATTACTTTCTAATATGGAAATGAAACGTAAAGCAATTAGTGTATCAGAAAGGAAAATAATTATTAAATCGTGGAAAGAAGGAAAATTGGATAATCGTACTCGTCTGTCCAGCGTTTAGTAAATAATTTCAAAGAAACTCCAATTTTTACATCTATGCCGCGGTCTGGTCATTCAAAAAAATTAATTCTCAAATTTCAACTTTAAAATTGTTGAAAACCTAAATTATACATTTAAAAAAAAATATTTGTGCCGAAACTGCTAGAACAATTTTACGTAAGGCTGAATATCTTGGTAGAGTCGCTCAGCGAAATTCGTTCGTTTCACTCGTGAGTTTTTTCATAACTACATTAATAAGCCTCCAGAATTTTAGAAACAAGTCATATTTTCAAACAAAGTATTTGCTATAAAAGGCGTCAAAATGTGTAGCGCAAATCAAGAACTGCGCTTGAGAATGAAAACTCTTGTTGGTACAGTCAAACACGACGATGTGGGCCAGCTTGTGTGTAGATCAGCTGGTTTTTACTGAATCGGCAATGGATAAAAATCTTAACTTATCAACAAAATTTTGGTACCAACAAGATAACGATCCAAAGCACACATCGGAGATCGTTCGACTTTGGCTCTTGTACAATGCTCCAAAACAACTTAAAACACCCCCTCCCCTCCCCCCTCACTGATAGCCCGATGGCAATCCCATTGAGCTTCTTTGGGATCTTTGCGAAGTGTTATACAGAAGAGTGGGCTTGAGGATACAAAGAAGTTGGTAAATTCAATGCCAGTATTTTATTTTTTTTAATAATAAACTTAATTTTTTATTATTAACTTGAGGATTAATTGTTGAACTACAGTGAGAACAACAATATACCTAAAGATAATAAAATTTTATATTTTTTACTAAAGTATAATGATATCAATATATTTACAAATGCATTAACAACAATATTCCAAAAGATAATAAAATTTTATATTTTTAGCAAAGGTTAAATGATAACAATATATTTACAAACGCATTTAATGTTTATTTTTTCTTGAATTGTTTTATGACCAGTTATTTCATATTTCTATAGGGCTATACGATGATCACCTTATAAGTTTTAAATAAAATAAATTAAAACAAAAATTAGTTAAATTCATCAGGAGTGTGCAAAAAAAAAATTTTATTATTAATTTCTGGCGACAAAAAAAAAATAAAAACAAAACAACATGTCTTGTGACCGATGTTTTGTTCTACCGTTTTATCCCGATTTCGACCAAACGTATATTATTTGAAAGGTATTTCTTTTTAGCTGTTCATCAGATTTGCAGATTTATAATTTTTTTCTTTATTTTAAGTAAATTGCAATTTAAGTTGCGACTAACACATACATAAAATTATGCATATGCTATGTGTGCGTTTTATTAAATTTGTTAATGTGTTTGTTAATGAGTGTATTATCTTCATTCACAATAATAATAAACCACAAAAGTGTTGGTTTGTGAATTGGCTAAGTTGAAAAATAAAGCTGCCTAGAAATTGCACTCGAATTTTGTGGGCTGCAATCTGCTGGTATACAAAAATACGTTATATTTTTAATATTAACAAAAATTAAATAAAAGTAAAAAATTAATACAAAATTAAGTTTGCAAATACAACATAAAAAGGCATTCTTATTAAATAAAAGTAATCATTAAAATTAAATTAAAAGCAAACACAAAAAACAAAAACAATAAAATTTTACTTATTACATGAAAAAAAAGAACGAAATGACAAAACCAGAAACAAAGACAGAAAAAATTAAAAAAGCGAAAGAGTACAAACTAGTTCACATCGTTCAGTAGAAGGAATCGTTCAATTGAACTACGCAACTCTAAAAATTGTAGTTCTATTGTTATAAATTTGTGGCGTGCAGATATGAAAAAATTCATATCTGATGTTATAGGGACTAGGTTAAAATGTAGACCGATCACGACATATTTAGTAAAGTCACTTACTTTTCTCAATATCATATATAAACAAAATTTTAAAAGATATTTTTGTTTTTTTTGACAGATTTAGGAAAATATCGGAAATCCGCTTTATATGGGGACTATGATTAAATGATCCTAAAGGGTTTATTTTTCATAAAGAGTCAATTTGACAACAATACTAGCTCACAGGTTAATTTCAAAAAATTAATTCAGAATATTATTTTTTAGAATTATTAAATATTATCAACAAGTTTTATCGAAATCCTTCCACAAATACATATAGATTATTTCGATATTTTGTTTTAAAAATATGTAAATCTTAAATTTGACTTTTGACCTTAAAGAGGGACAGTTTATAGTATTTCAATTTAACCTTAATTTACCACATTGAGAACTTATATCAAGTAGTATAATATTTTGACAAAAAATATTTGAAATTTGAAAACACCCAAAAGATGTATACTAAAAGTTGAAAAAAGTATGAAAAATCAAATTTTTCTTCGAATCCACTGAAATAAAAACGCTACCCTCACCAAATTAAGAACAGGATACCAAAAATATTTGGCTTTTTTAATCACATATATTTTGTTAATCACATATATTTCTTGAACAAAATTTTTGAAAAAGTAAAATTGGAGATTTTGAAATTGTGCTAAAAAATACGTACCGTTTTGACATTAATTTAGAACGGCATAACAATAGACGAGATGCAAAGTACTTTACATAAGATCATTTTCGGATCAGGAGAATTCAAAAATGTTGTTGTTGTAATTATTTCAATGTCTTTATAAATGTGAGCTCGATTTTTTTAATCAAGTGGTCTGCGGCGTATTTATTGCCCGGCGAACTTGATATAACCTGGCTGTTTTTCAACCGATAATAGACTTACTCTAGATTATGGTTTATTAATTAATTTAATTGAATTGCAATTATTAATATCAAAATTTTTTGTGAAAAATGATTTTTTTATTTTGATAATTTTTACATATACATAAATGCATATTTGAACTTTAAACTCAATGCGCGTCCAGAAAGCATTGCGCGATTTGACTCAAATTTTGCGCACTAAAGTTTAAGATCCAGTGCCACAATAATCCGACCCGCACACCTCAAAATTCAACCAAATATTTTTTTCATACAGACCGCCGTCACCCTAATGTACATATATATGTATATATGATAATCTGTACATCGCTAAGCGGCTCAGTGAATCTGAGTAGATCGGTATAAGAAAATGTGGCCGAGATCAAATATTTTTCGTACTTACAAACATCAGCACAAACTCATTACATTCTCACCACATAGTGTTATATGGTATAATTAAGCCCTTTTTTAAAGCAATTTCACAATTTTTAGTTGGCGTTTTCACTTTTTACACTTTCATATTATGGCAACACTGGCTCGAACACGTTTCAGTGCAAATTTTAGCTATTTTACAAATTCGTAAAAATTATTAATACACGAACAACTAGTTTGAAGAGAACATAATAAACTCATTTTTTAGTAACTATTATTGGATGCACTAATGTTTTTGATGCCGTTTTTACTTTGTTGTACACTACTGAGTTGTGGCTGAGAGTGAACATTAACAATAAATTATACACAATAACGTGATATTTACATTTCTGTAGTTTACAAGCACTAAGCTACGAAATTTGTTTAAATATATTTGTTTTTTTTTTTTTTGTTTGCATTTTTTTTCCTCCGAACCTACCAACCAATCTTTTCATAACCAAAATCGCTTTATTGCCATAAAACCAGGCAGCAAACTCATCCGAATCAAAACTGGCATTTTTGCGTTCAATAGCAATATCAGGATTAACAGTCTCAGGAATGGGAAAATCGTTCATTTTTAATGTTTTCTTTTCTTTCACTAAACTATAGTCAAACGAATAAATTTAATGTTACCGAGATCAGCTCTCACTTGCTACTAAAATATTTCAACTAAATTATATTGTATGAGTATCTGCTTCAAAAAAATTTGTTAGAGCTAAAGCTTTTTTAAAAGCTTTGACTCAGCTGATTAAGGAATGTAAGTACACATAAATATAAACAGTTAGGGCATTCATAAGGTGCACTACAGTTATAAGTTGTAAATAACTATAAGATGTCAAATAGTATATACACTCAAAACTCGTTTTATGCGAATTTTTTTATGCGAATTCGAATTTATGCGGTTTTTAATTTTTATTATTTTTGATGAGTCAACATCTATAGGAGGGTAAATTACAAAAATAGCGTAACATGTGAGCTTAACATGTAAGTCGTAAGACAAAATGTGATTGTTTGGTGAAAAAATTATGATATGATAACCTGTTTGAAAATTAAAAATTAAAAATAAAAAATGAAAAAAAAAAATTAAAGATCAAACATGAAAAAAAAAATTAAAAATGAAATATGAAAAATAAAAAATGAAAACTGAAAAATGAAAAATTAAAAATTAAAACTTAAAAATTAAAAATTAAAATTAAAAATTAAAAATTAAAAATTAAAAACTAAAAATTAAAAATTAAAAATAAAAAATTAAAAATTAAAAATTAAAAATTAAAAATTAAAAATTAAAAATTAAAAATTAAAAATTAAAAATAAAAAATAAAAAATGAAAAAGAAAAATGAAAAATAGAAAATTGAAAATAAAAAATAAAAAATTAAAATAAAAAAATAAAAAGAAAAATAAAAAATGAAAAATGAATGATAAAAATAAAACTAAAAAATTAATACTAAAAAATGAAACATGGAAAATAAGAAATGAAAAATGAAAAACTTAAATTAAAAATGAATAATGAAAAATAAAAAAAATAATAATGAAAAATAAAAAAATGAAAAATAAAAAATGAAGAATAAAAAATTAAATATAAAAAATATAAAATGAAAAATAAAAAATGAAAATTGAAAAATGAAAAATGAAAAACAAAAAATGAAAAATGAAAAAAGAAAAATAAAAATTGGAAAATGAAAAATGAAGAAAAAAATTAAAAATAAAAATGATAAATGAAAAATTAAAATTAAAAACTGAAAAATTAAAAATAAAAAATAAAAAATTAAATATTAAAAAAAAAATTAAAAATGAAAACGAAAAATTGAAAATAAAAAATTAAAAATAAAAATCGAAAAACTAAAAATTAACCGGTTAAAATAATAAATAATAATAAATATTTTTATATTAACAGAGCCCCTGCAGTTGATTGCTATAAGTGATACGCTTTCTGTTTGATTTGAAGAAAGTGCTATAAAAAATCTTTAATTAGTATATGTTTACACATCTCCCCTGCGACCGGACTCACTTGTTTTTTTTTTGCGTCATTATTACACATTTTAATTTAAAGCAGTTGACAACACTGATGCACGTCTTGGCCGAAAAAAACCAATTCTCAGAATTGTTTACTCGTGTAATGTTATATACAAAAATACATACAATATTTAAAAGTGCATTTATTGTTTTTTATCGTAAAAGTGAACAAAGTACATATGAATAGAATATTTACCATTTAAAAGTTATTGTGCTAAAAATATTTACTGTTTCAGCTAAAAAAATGGACAGAACTAAATTAAATAATTTTTTTTTGTTGACTTTTTTATGCGATTTTGTTTGAATTTTAATGTTTTGATTTCAATTAATGCGAATTTTTTAAATTCAGGAACGAATCATTCGTTTTTAGATGGAACTAGTGTATTATTTTATGTGAATTCGTTTTATTCGGATTTATGCGGAACGAATTAATCGCATAAAATGAGGTTTGAGTGTATGTGAACAACCTGTCGTGTATTCATATACTACAATCTAAAAAAAAATCAAATAAAAGCAAAATAATTGTTCTTTTACACAAAAACTTACCTAAATGTAATTATTTCCTTCCATTTTTATTCATTTCTGCTATTTTTGCCACAATAGTTCTAAGAAACGTAAACTACAAAAGCTTATTAAGTAGTAAACAAGGAACAGCTGATCACACATTACACCGCAAAAACATCCCAGCTAACGTTGTATTGTCGTATAATTTATTTGTATGGAGAATATCAACAACAATTACACAACTGTTGTACAATTTTAGCACATACGACTCATACAACAGTTACGAAACCTTTGTGAATACCCTAATTGATTGTTTATATCTGAGAGTCACAAAGCTAATTTTATAGATAACACCAGTGTTGCCAGCAACGAATTGGTAAATTACACATGGATAATGACAAAAGTACAAATGAAATTGAGAATTACACATGCTTTGTTTTTTTTTTTTTGCAAAATAATGTTTTTTGTTTTGAATTTCATAATATAAGACTTTTTTTGCTTTTCAAAAAAAAAAAAAAAAAAAAAAAAAACGGTTTACAGCGCTTTTTCAAAAAATTAACGATTCCTCGGATTTTTCATATAAATTACGGGTAAAAACAAAACAAAAAAATGCATATTTTATATAGTAATTTATATCCAAAAAATAAACAAGGGAAACTATACCTCATTTCTATTGAGATCAATTTTTTTTTATTTATGCCAGATATGTAAACTTTTCACTTTCTGTTCATCATTTTTTGAGTGGGTTGAAAATTTGGACCACCATTTCTATGTATTCCTTCTTTAGCAAATAAAATCGATGAGCAGATAAGATGACAATTTATTTCATAAATATGCCTGACAATTATTTAAATTGTTAGATATTCATTCTGCAGCAGCGTTTAAAAAGGTAAAATAATCTAACCCATAAAAACAAAGTTTCTATTAAAACTCTTTCTTTCCTTATGCATATGAGTTTTGAATCTCTCCGGGACTGTGCGTAACTTTGCGTGACTCTTTTTAAATTAATCTTTGGTCACAACAAGTCTATGGGCCAAGTTTCAGATTGATTGGATGGGGAATGGGGTTTTAATCACTCCGTTACTGTGCGTGACTATCTTTAAGTTAATATTTGGTGACAACAAGTCTGTGGACCAAGTTTAAGATTGATTGGATGAGGGGAAATGGGGCTTAAATCACTCCGTGACTATACGTGACTATTCGTGACTGTGCCTGACTATCTTAAAATTAATCTTTGAGCACAACAAGTCTATGGACAAAGCTTCAGATCGATCGGATGAGGGGAAATGGAGTTTGAATCACTCCGTGACTGTGCGTTTTTCTGTAGGAAATGTTTTGAAAGTAATAAGGGTTTCTCTTGGCAAAACTCCTCCAAAGCGGAGGATTTTTGTAGGAAAAATTTTACAAAATCTAAAGAGTTTTTCTATAGAAAAAACTTATAAAAATCGGAAGATTAAAAAGGCTCTCAAAATACGAGGGGTTTTTTTAGGAAAAAGTTCTCAGTCTAAAGCTTTTTGTGGAAAAATATCACAAAAGTGTGGATTTTTCTAAAGAAAAAAGTTCAAAAAATCTAAATATTTTTTCTAAGAAGGACTACTCAAAATCTGAGGCTATTTCTAAAGAAAAATAAATTTTGAAAAAAATAATAAATAATACTGATATTTATTATAAAATTCTTATTTCAGCAGATAAAATATTTTGCAGATTTTTTTTTTTTTTATTCATCTTTATTTATTGAATCTTCACATATGTTTGTGAAATAACAATAAGTTATTCAAGTCTTAAAACTAAATCTTAAAAATTAAATCCAGCCAGTGCCAGACAAAATTTCATTTATTCTATGTACATAATCTAATAATAAAATATTGTTTGTATATATTGTTTGTTTGTCTCGCTCCTTCTTAAGCGTTGGTGAATACGATTGTTGATAAAGTTACGTGCTAGAGGATTCAGGTGAGACTCTAGCTTTTCCAAATAGTTTGCACTATATCTAGTCATTTCGTACTTTACTAGAGAAACATTTAAGTCTCTGTGCAAATGTGGGTTTCTTACGTACCATGATGCGCCTGTAATCATTCTCAAAATCTTGTTTTGGCATCTTTGTATTATTTCTGTGTCTGAAGCTGAGGGTTCCCCATAACTGAATACCATAGCACAAAATGGGTTTGAAAATCGAGTTATAAATCAAGAGCTTACAATCGAGATTTAATTTCGAGTTCCTACCAATTAGCCATGTGAATTGGACTAATTTCAATTTTATTTGTGTCAATTTAGCGGCTATATGGCTTTTCGAGGTAAGTCGGCGATCAAGATGTAGTCCGAGATAATTAAAAGTCTCCCTTCTTAGGGAAAAAGTTATGTTGATACACCTTTGTTCATTTACTTTAATCTTCCACATATCTAGCCAATCTTCTAGCTGTTCAATATGGCTCTGTAAAAGAAGAGATGCTGCAGAGGGGTTTTCGTGTACGCTTAAAATGGCAGTATCATCCGCAAAAGTCGAGGTAAGTATGTTTTCATTTGTTGGCATGTCTGACGTGTAAAGGATGTATAGAAGCGGGCCCAAGATACTACCTTATAGTACACCAGCATGAATTGCCTGTGGAGGGCTCACAAAGCTCTTCTCCCTTATAGAGAATTTTCTATTAATTATATAGCTCTCCATTAGCTTATGTGTGTAAGGGGCAACTGTTTAACTTTATAGAGGAATCCCTCGTGCCTCGTCCCTCGATCGAAGGCTTGCGAGACGTCTATAAAAAGTGCAGAGCAGTACTTTTCTCTTCAAAAGTTCTTCTTATGGCACTTACAATTCTGTGAACTTGCTCAGTGGTCATGTGTTTTCGTCTGAAACCAAATTGATGTGCTGGAATGACATTATTTTGATCTAAGGATATTGTAAGTTTGTTTACCAAAATTCTTTCGAATAATTTTGACATATTGGTCTATACGAATCGACCTTTTTGTGATCTCCACCTTGTTTAGGTATCATTGTAACGAGTGAAACTTTCCATTCTTGGGGAAAATGTTTAAGGCGTATTATAGCATTAAAAATAATCAGAATTATTCTTAATGCTATTCGGAGTAACTCCAAAAGCATTTTATTACTGATCCCATCGATCCCCGATGCTTTTTTGGGGTTTAAATCAACAATAGCGTTTTCGACCTCTCGAATCTCAAAACGAAGGGACACTGCTCTGTGCTGTGAAGTAATAGATGGCAACTCATCAATAGAACTAGGGGTTATATTTTGAATAAAAACTTTTTTTAGATGTTCCCCAATGTTCTTTGTCATTCCTAGCCCATCCTCCACTTTCCTTTCTTAGAGGAGGCTTACATATCAGGTCTTTTAAGATTTTTTGTAGCACGCCACAAAGAGTAATCAGTTTTTTCTGTTGTATCCAGTTTTTCAAGATAACAATTCAGTTTAGCGTTTCTTTGTTTCCGTAGGTTTTTCGTGTATTCTTTCAATTATTGCTTAAGTTGAGGAGATTTGTGCAGTTGCCACTCTCTTCGAATTCTTATTTTTTCACCTAATAGCCTTTCAACATCTACAGAAGAAGTTCTATATGGCCTGGTGGTTTAGTAGCAAGTTGAGCAGCAAGTTGAGCAGCTAGTTTGAGATTTTGTTCGAAGTTAACAATCGAGAGGTCAATATCATCTGGTGTTCTTAGCAGAAATCTTTCTGCGCAATGGGTACTAAGAAACTTTTTGTATTTTAGCCAATCAATATTACTTAAAAGCGTTAAATCACCAGATGGGGACACAATTTTTTGGGGGGTTCGAAACAGTAACAATAACGGGTGTGGGATCCAATGAAGATTCTACATGCAAAAGTTTTTTTTCGATGTTCTTCGTTAATCCGAAATCGATCAAATCGGGTATTTTTTGCCCATCTGTTGGCCAGTACGTTGGTTCTCCGCTTGAGATCACATCCATACCCATTTTAGAAATTGTGTTGAACAAAACACGACCCTTCGGGGAAATAAGCCGTGACTCCCAGAATGTATGCTTGGCATTAAAATCGCCAGCAACTATGAAACGAGGGCCTAGTGATATAGAAAACCTTAGGGGAGAATATATTGATGAAATCACTAGGCTATTTCCAAGTTCTTCAAAGCAAATAGCAGTAGCTTGAAGGTAGTTTTCACAATGATCACACATTAGATAATGTTTTAATCCGGATTTAATTAATATAGGCTCAGCCACCACATGCTCTACCTCTTGGATCCTTAGTATCATATAAGGTGTATCCGCGCAGTGAAAAGAGACTCATACGAGTCAAGTGAGTTTCAAAGAAAACAAAATATCAATTTGATTGCTTCTAAGAAAATGATCAAGTTCGTCTTTATGTTGGCTTAAGCGGATGAGAAAATATTCGTTTAATTATTAAAAAATGATTAATCTAAATAAGAAAAACATATACATGCATGTATTGCGGCTTTTCTTATGTAAAATTTTATGTTTTGTTGGGCTATTTCGGCCTCAATTTAAGTTTATCGCACGTCGTATTTTTTCGTTACAACTTTTGAACTGATAAGTCTTGAAATCTAATTTGGCATTTTGAAAATTTGAAATGTGAGGAAATTTAGGGAAGTAACTCTTGACATTTGCAGCCTATATGCAAATTAGGAATAACTTTTTTTTTGGATTATTATGAAAAAATTTTAGAAAATCAAAGATTCTTATATACGAGTAAGTGCATCAATCGTATCTGCTTTATTATGATTATGTATTCAATTATTAATATTTGTTGGGTTTGTTAATAAATAATTTTATAAGAGCCTAAATGTGTGCTAATTAATTTTAACCAATTCACAATTCAACACCAATTTAATAAACACACAGCATTATATAGTTTTTTCATTTAAAGCTTATGTATATATGTGTATTTTATGTATGTGTTAGTAGCAACTTTAAATGCATTTGACTCAACAACAAAAATGTTCCAGACGGTGCAAATCTGTACACATGGTGGATAAATAAAAAGAAATACCTTTCAATTGGGGTATGTTTGGTCAAAATCAGTTGGTAACTAAAAGTTTTATATCGGTCACAAGAAATCGCTTTGCTTATTAATATTATAGATATTTATAGATTTTTAATTTAATTTGTAAAGTTTTGCTATATTAATATTTATTTAATAGATAAACCAGATTTTTAATGGCTGTGTTTACCCTAATCAGGGCCTATGGACAACCATGGACTAACAAATACACAGATTTTATTATTTCTGAACTTCTTATAACATAATTTTTTATTTCTTAAAATTGAACCAAAATCTCATATATGTACATAAATTTACAATAGTTACAACAATAACAATTTATTTTTAATTCTTTATAAATTTTTTCTACAAATTTGATTTCATAAATGGTTTTAAATGTTTCTCAAATGAATCTGGTACAGGTTTCTGATTTAAAGGACTCATTTTAGCCGATTCAAATAAACGCTCATAAACGTTGCCATCATAACAACCCAAAACGGAATTCAAGACATCATCACGGAAGTCAAAACCATCGGTAATAGCAACAGCATTGGGACGAATATTTGTCAAGACCATTTCCAAACGTTGTTGTAATGATTACAAATCATTTTCGGAAATCGAAATAAAACGTAAAATATCATTCATATGCTTCAAAGCCGTCTGAACCAAAAATAGTTCCAATAAATCTTCTAGAGCATTTTTGGTCGATTTCGATAGACTCGATGTTTTAGAGCCAATAATTTGTTGTAAGAATGTGGCAGCAACAAATTGTCGGCTATGGAGCTGTAAGAAAAAGTTGTTTTAATCTTTTTGATTAAAATAGAAATAAAAAAATGTTGTTTTCTGGATTTCCTACTTCAGCTGCCTGTACAAGTTCTATGCCGCTATTATTAAAAGCTTCTGGTTGTGTTTGTCCCGCCATCATTCTTTTGGAGATGCTTTCAAAAGCTAAGCGAGTTTTGCTGAAAGAAAATATATAAATAAATTCAAAAAATTAAAAACGAAATTTCTTTTAAATAGCTCACTGTGCTGCTGTATATTGTAAGGCCTTGACAATGCATTGCCATGAGTTATCCCATTTGGTAAAGGCATTCTTAGCCAAACCTTGCTGCAAGTACTCAACGCTATTCAACATTTTGCGACCCTCGGTTAGAAATGACCATGATTTCATTAAAAATTTACCAATTTGCAAGAATAATACAGTATTTTCTCCTTCATAGGTGTAGGCCGCCACAGCATTCCCATAGATATTGCCAATATTGGCCGCTGTCAAAAAACCATGACCACCACAAGCCAAGCGAAGACGTTCGATGCCAGCACAAGCATCGGTAGTACAGAGAGCTTTCAAAGCACATGACAAAGTATGCATTTCCGGTAAGCGGGCATATTGACCTTTATTGATTTCTTCAACGGTCTGATGATATAATTCCCACATATATTCGGCTGAAATGTGATAAGCCAAACCGACTGCAATTTCTGCGAACAATTTCAGTTGTTGCGTGACATGATCAATAATTTGTGGTTCAGGATCACTAGACAAAAGTAAAGAGAAGTTAGAAGTCAAGTTATTTGAAAGTAAATAATAGCTTTTAGTTTGACCTATTTTCAATAATGAAACCTTAAGCCGGGTAAATAATATTTTCTTTGAAAATTTCTTTTTTAAATTATTAACCAACACTCAGGGGATGCCCCCTACAGATGCAGGAAGGAGGGAGAAGTGTTTGTAACCTTAAATTTTATTATATGTAGGGAAAGAATTTTGTGGAGAGTTTATTCCACATACGACTTGATCGATTTATAAACGAATATTCTCTGTAATGCATTGTGGGAAATAAACTACAAACGGATGTGATCTAATAGAGAAGCGGGTGGAGCGAACTAAAACTTTGGCACTTGGAATGCGTTCGCTAATCTCAGAAGAACATTTCCCATGGCAGTATCTATAGAACAGAGTTGCAAAACCCACTTTCCGATGATGTTTAAACGAGTCAATAGAGTTGGATACCCTACTGTTATTAATGATCATCAACATCTTCTTTATCGCATTGTCCAGTAGCTCCTAAATAGACTTTGAAGCTCCTTCCCATATATGGGAGTTGTATTCCATTTTCCTTCAGTTGTAGGTCGTATAGATCTTAAGGAGATAAGAAGGACTGAAGTATTTTTTGCACCGTTTAGAAAACCAAGACACTTGAATGCTTTTTTCGACACTTGAAAAATATGCTCGTTCCAACGAACATCACATTGAATTCTCATGCCTAGAACATCAAGTGGATGCGATTCCTCAATATCTATACCACCCATTTAAACAGATGACATTGTTGAATCCATGGCCTTATGGGTCAACATACAAGATTGAGTCTTCAGCGCATTAAAATCAACCCTATTCGCTTTACCCTGGAGGAAAACGAAAGAGTGGATAGGATTGAAGTAGTTTTGACTAAGAAAGTCATTCAAAAAGATAAGAAAAAGTGTCTTTCTCCATCTCTTTTCCTTGGGGTATACCAGAATTAAGCTGAAACTCATTGGATGAGACCCCTTCAATAATAACACGTATTGTGCAAACTCAAAGAAAACTTGATATAATTCGAGAGAAGTCATTTCCATGCCACGTGATCGAATGCCTTGGAAATATCTAAAGCAACCCCTTTACTTTCACCAATATTGTGAATGGATTGACCCCAGAACTCAGAAAGAAGAACGATTTCTACGGAAGGCATACTGTCGATCATTAAGAAGCTGACAAAATGGTAATTTATTATGCTCTCCACCACTTTTGAGTTGATTGGATATTGACAAACTTCCAGCAAGAGGGAAAGACTCCCGCACAGTACGACGAACTGAAAAGGTTAACCAATAGATAGCTAGTACTGTTTCAGTACCATTGCTGGTATACCATCCGGCCCCGGAGACTTACTTACTTGAGATTAAAAAGAACCCTTTTAACTGCACGAGCTCGAGAGAATATTTTCGGCTTAGTACAATAAACAATTTTACAAAAAGTTCAGCTAAAAGATTAGCCATATCAACCGGGTCAGTGAATATTTATCATTCATTATAAGAATTTGGATAGAAGAATTAGCATTATTCTTTAGTGATGTTAATGTTAGGGACAAAACTTCAACTAACTCTGGATTAATAGGACTTTGTCTTCGAACAGCAGCATAACGCGTAGCAATAGTAGCAGCCTCCAACAGATAAGCAGCATCCATATTGACAATCAGACATCTAGTATAGACCATAGTCATATAGGATAACTTGGAAGTAGGACTTTGTACAAACGAACCATCTGGCATAACCTTGGAATTTTTCATTAGCATATTTGTGCGAGGAATACGTACTTCTTTCAAGCCCAAGAAACCTTGATTAGTAGCAGCCATACCAACTTTCTTGCCAACTTCACCGATATCAATGCCCGGCATAGGCATGTGGGTCTCTAAATCACGTACTTGCACAATAAACATTTGTATGCCCTTGTGCTGACCATCAATATAAAGTTGAGCAACAACCATGGCATAATTGGCAGTGTGGCCCACTGTAAAGGATGAGCATATTACATTTAAGGAGCAATTTGAATGAATTTTCAAAAATAAAACTTACATCCTCCTGGCCACCATTTGTAGGCTTGTAAACAAGGTGTATTCAAAACAAATTCCTGACTTTTATGATCATAATCAGCTCTGGTTTGTATACCGCGGACATTGGTACCATGCGCCATTTCGGTTTGTGCATAGGTACCAATTATATTACAGTTTTCTGCTAAACGGCCCCATTTCTCTACTTGTTCCGGGGTTCCCTGACCTTTAACGACATCTACAAACATGGTAATGTGTGCTATTAAAGGACTGTTAGCGGGAAATAGGCCATGACTAGTTGAACTATAAAGCATTTTCCTATAAATTGCAATGGATATGATAAAGTATTGATTTTTCTCTTCAATATTATCGTAACCTACGGCCAAATTTCATTTCCACCAGGATTTTTTTCTTTTTGTAGTTTTCGTAATTTTGGAGCAATTGTTGTCGCTTGTTCAACAGCTCGGTTATAGACACCAGCATGGTCCAGATATTCATGTTTGAGACCATAGCCTCTCTCCATGTCGTTGAATAAAATATTTTCTGAAAAAAGAATATAATTTCTCTGTTAAAAGATTTCGTTATATTTTAAAAATACAATTTGTTTCTAAATCATTCAATTCGAAATTTAATTAAAAAACATTTCTTTATAATTATTTGCTTTTTAAAATTAAGCTACATTTTTAAACTCTTTCTTTTAACTCATACTCTCTGTCTGTCTGTCTGTCGTGGGTCAACGCCATTCCTTCTTATCCAATTGATCTGAAACTTGGCCCATAGTCTTGTTGTGACCGTAGATTAGTTTTGGGGTAGTCACGAACAGTCACGCATAGACACACACAGTCACGGAGTGATCTAAATGTCATTTCTCCTCATCAGATCGCTCTGAAACTTGGTCCATACACTTGCTGTGTAACAAAGATTAACTTTGACATAGTCACGCACAGTCACGCACAGCGTCGGAGAAATTAAAACCTCACTTCGCCTTATCCGATCGATCTGAAACTTTGCCCATACACTTGCAGTGAATAAAAGTTTAACTTTGACATAGTCACGCACAGTCACGCACAGTCACACATAGTTTCGCACAGTCACGCAGTGGTTTAAAACCCATTTCCCCTTATCCGTTCGATCTGAAATTTGGTCAATAGACTTGCTGTGAAAAAAGATTAGTTTTGACGTATTCACGCACAGTCACGCATAGTCACGGACAGTCACGCATAGTCACGGACAGTCACGCAAAATCACGCACAGTCATGGAGTGATTTGAGCCCCATTTTCCCTCATCCAATCAATCTGCTACTTGATCCATAGACTTGTTGTGACGAAAGATTAATTTTAAAGTTGTCACGCAAAGTCATGCACAGTCACGGAGAGATTCAAAACTCATATGCATAAGGAAAGAAAGAGTTTTAATAAAAACTTTGTTTTGATGGGTTAAATTATTAATATAAAAAAATAAAAATTTTTAGATTTTTGTTACATTAATTTCAACATAGCACGCACTTTATTTCACAACCCTCTCTTTTTAAAGAGGGGAAAAAATTTACCACCACCTCCACAGTTAAAAGTTAAGATTTTCTTAACAGATCCGGTTACGTTTACCAGATAAGTTAAACTGGTTGATGGGAGACCCCAAAAAGACTAGTGCAGGTCCTTCGGGCTGTCATATAATCACGAATAACCCGTATCAAATTTTCGCTCTGGAGTTTTTAAATGCTGGTCAGAACTTTATTGCTTACAATTATTCATGTTAATTGTTAAAACCATCCCTCTTGAAAATGTTTTTTTTTAATATCTCAGTGATCTCAGAAATACGTTAGTAATTATTGTACTAAAATTTTTTAATTTATAATACTCAAATATTTTGATTTCAGTTTTAAATTTTCAACACAAATTTTTTACCTAACTAATAGTTGTGTTCCCATACGTTACCAAACTAAACCATACTTACTCAAAAGCTATCCGATACTCAAAAATTCTATAAATAAGAGAGTAAATATATTTCTCTTCATATTAGAACTTACCCAAACCCTTACTATGGGTTGGGAATTAAAATTGTGTTATATTTTTACCGATTTTTATGATTTGATGATTATGATGATTTTATAATTTGACGTCATTAACCCATTTGGACTTGGCGCCACAAAAAACCCAAGCTATATAGGACGATTAAGTCAAAAAATTCAAATATTTTGCAAATACTGCTGAATTTTGGATCATTTTAACCCTAGGAGCACATAAGGGTAAGTTTTCCTAGAATTTATTAAATATGCCAAAATTCATAGTTTGGCCTCGGCAAGTGATGGGTTAACGTTGTTCGATTTATTCCAAATTTTTAGCATGGAAGACTTGCATATTTGGCTATTAAATTATAGGCATAACATCTAAAAATGCAAGAGCACTTACAAAATATTTGAATTTTTTGAATGAATTGTTATTATACCCTCCACTCCAGTGTGCAGAGGGTATATATAAGTTTGTCATTCCGTTTGTAATAATTAGAAAAAAAATCTGGACCCCATAAAATATATATATATTTGTGATCCTTATAACAAGCGGAGTTGATATAGCGATGTCCGTCTGTCCGTCTGTGGAAATCACGATGACGGCTTCAATCGGGTAGCTAGGGTGCTCGTTGGTATAAAAAATTATTCACTAACATCCTGAGAAGTTTACTATTTAAAATCGTCCAATTCGGTTAATCTGGTCCCGGGAATTCAGCGAAGAAGTAAAAAAAGTCCTGAGAAAATATGATTTGCATATGTGTTCTTGTCACGATAACGCCTAACGCGCTCGTTTTTAGTGAGAATGATTCACTAACATCATAGGAAGGTTCCTGTTTTTTAAATTATGACAATAGGTTTCATAGGTGCCGAGAAATCACTGAAAAGTTAAAAAAAATGTGACGTTTTCCTATATTGTTTTCCTAAATTTTGTATTTTGTCATAGCTGTGCATGTTGTTTTTGAGGTCGTTGCGTTAATAATATAAAAATTCATCAACATCAATATTTTTTGGTGTAATATTTAAGTTAATTAATTAATAAAAGAAACTATATAATATCAATATTCTGCGATTTTTATAACATCACAAAATGTTACAAATTGATATATACTACTGTTGCCAATATCAAAATACTATAAATAATATTCATATATTCTGTATATGTATATCCATAATAAGCGCATATTAAAAAAATAAATCGGTATTTTATTTTATTTATACAAAATTCTGAAATTTTTAGAGTTGCAAAATGGTATGGTTTTAAGGGTTGTATTTTTAGTACATGTATAAACTTTGCATACTTGCATTCAAAAGTAGTAGGTAAACCATAAAATATTTACCCTGTAAAAAAATTGGTGTTTAAAAAAATACTATTTTTTGTCAGATGTTAAAAAAAGATGTTAATTACAATAAATTTTTAAAATCCGTTATTTAATGTCGGGACGGAGGCAAACGCCATTCCCAAAAATGAGTTATGCATAAGTTATCCACATTAAGAATAACCGCGGAGCTCAGCTCAATCAAGGTGCAATGATCGAGCCTTGCCCTGGGAAACATGCATTCATGCTTTTCTTAACACAAACGCCATTCCCAACCACCAAAAATTTTAGGCACGAGCTATTCACATTATGAATAGTCGCGGAGCTCAACTCAATCAAAGTGCAATGATCAAGCTTCGCCCTGGGAAACATATATTCATGCTTTCCTTAGCACAAACCGAACTTCTTATGGCACATTAAAAATAAACTAATTGAGAAGTACAATTCATCATTACTCTGTATTATGCTGCCTACACACCAGGCAACGGTTGCTTCAACACAGCCATGTTGAATCAACCGTTGCTTTGTGTGTAGCTCTGTTGCCCATTGATTTTCGTGTTGTATCAACCGTTGCCTGAAATATCAAAAAGTTTTGATATTTTTGGTTGGTTGAGGCAACCGTTGCTACGTGTGTATCATTGTTTACTGAATTTACTTCTTCAGTTCGTCGAAAGAAAGCGAATAGGAAGGTTCGTGTGAAGCAATGTTAAGCGGAAAGCAGGAAAACAAGAAAATGGTTATCGAAAATAATGAAAATTATGTTAATTTTACTAACGAATATAAAAATTTGAGAGAGCTATGGGACGTAACTAGTGAAAAATATAAAAATAAAAATCTTAGAAACAAAGCATACGAACAATTAAAAATAGAATATAATAACATTGATGCAAGTGCTACAGTTGATACGGTGAAAAACAGAATAAAAACATGCGAACTGCCTACCGACGAGAATTAAAAAAAAAAAATTCAAAGTGAAAAAAGTGGCGCTGGTGTTGATGAGCTTTATCAACCAATTTTATGGTATTTTGATGCCCTTGATTTTTTGAAAGATTTCGAGATGCCCGAGCCAGGAATCAGCACAGTAATAAGTTCAGAAGATGAGTGCGCTTCAAGGGTAACTATTTCACAATACCGAAATACTGTTTTAAATTTTTTTTATTGCTTCTTACTTTATTAATTTTTTCAGAGTCCTGTTTTTCAGAGTCCTGTAGCAAATAAGAATAAGCAGAGAAGCTCACAAAATTTTGAAAGGAACGAGCTATTGCGAAAAGCCACCAACCATATAGAAAATTTGTCACAAAAAGAAGAAAAGGATGATGGCTCTATTTATGCAGATGCCTGGGCGTGCTCATACCGCAAATTATCAGCGGAACAAAAGCTATTTGCGAAAAAGGCTTGCGACGAAATTTTTGTTTTGGGGCAGCTGAAGAAATTGACGTTGAATTTTGTGCAGATGCAACAGCTTACATACCCATTCCAGCAAACCGTTTACAGGCCAACTCCACAATTTGTATCTGTGAGCGATATTTCCAACAGTGGGTCTACCCAGCAAACCGTTTACCGGCCAACTCCACAATTAGTATCTGTGAGCGATATTTCCAACAGTGGGTCTACTTTTCATTCGAAGCCAATTCATTTTAGTCAATCGACTTCACAAGTCTTCCACGTAGAAGATTCTGATGGAACAAATGGAAGACAGTATTCGTCATTTCACGACCTACTTGGGGATACAGACTATAATTAGTTTGAATTTAATTACTTTTATTTTTTTAATTATTAAATAAACAATAGATTAAGTATGAAGATTTTTCATAAGCTATACAGTCTGAGTGCTCCACCACCTTTAATTTTGAAATGAATTTAGTACAATTTAATATTTTTTTAAAAAATAAAACATGCCATTTTATTCATTAAAATATACAGTTTCTTGTTAAATATTAAAAAACTAAAGTGATTTTCGTAATCTTATATACAATAACAAAAACAAAAATAGTACTTATTTTTAACCACAAAAAACTGAGGGCTCACTTATGATTGTTCTTAAAAATGCACTTGGAACACAGAAATTTTTATAACTTAATACTTAGTTTGAGGTCCTATATTATTAATTTTGGCGTCTAATCGTCTGAACATAGTTTACCAAATATTGCCTATTCTTCCTGTAGAGCTTTAACCAGATCGTTTTTTTGTGAATTTCTCCTACCTCGCAGAAATATTGAGATCAAACTATATTTATAGTTTCCGTTAGTTTAGAACCGCCAGTTGTAGATGTTGATTGATTTCCCGAACTATATGACGTTTTTTAGTACAGAGAGAAAATGTGGCCGCACAGACCAGGGCTCATACGTCAACTTTTTTATGTTTTTATACCCTATACCACTATGTGGTTTGGGTATAATAATGACTTTGTGCTGCTGTTTGTAACAACCAAAAATAGTTGACCTAGTCGATATAACAATGTCCGTCCGTCCGTCCGTCTGTGTGTCCATGTAAACCTTGTAATCAAACTACAGGTCGCAAATATGAATATATTTTGATGAAATTTGGTATATAAGCCTTTATCGGCCATGAACGCTATTGAAATTGGTGATAATCGGTTCATGTTCAGGCCTAGCCCCCATACAAATGACCCCTATGAAATCGACATAAATTGCCATACGATCCAAATTATCATATAGATCACGGTCAAATTGGGTTTGTGCGTGTTTATTACATCCCTTTATCATTTGTCCAAAAATAAACCCCATATGTCAATTCTTTGTCATTTCACCGATTTTCACTTAAATCTATCAAAAAACAAAAATATTGCACAGATTTTTCCCAAATTTGGTTTGTTTATATTTTTTCAAAAGATAAGTGACCTTACCAAATATGATCAGCATGGGTCCATTTTTCGACCTAGTCCCCATATAGACATAGCATCCGATATGAACTTTTTCATATCTGCAGCCAAAAAAATTAATAAAAATGCCACTCAAAATTGCTTTATACATATTTTATATATCCAATTAGTTGGACCTAAGAGATAGGGTCTCTAAACGCATGGTATAGGGTATTCTATAGCCGGTCTAGACCGACTATAATTTCTTACTTGTTTGAACTTCAATTGTGATCTATTTATACCTATATTATTAGTACATTATATTCTTTGTGTTAGATTTATAATTATAATTTTGCAAAGAGGGCTTCATCCAACCTCATATAATTTTTATAATTCACTGGTTCATTTTCTTTTAGTTCCTTCAGCAGCCTTTCGTTGAAAAATTCCTCTTTTTTTAAAAGCCAATTTTTTGACCAAATTCTCTTTTTATTTTTTGTTTCTATCTCCTCTTCCTCACATTCGTACAAAATTTCGTCTATTATAATAATTGCAGTTATATCACGTATTACGCCACTCATTTCAAAAAATTTAATTATAATTTTCTTCCGCTTGGTCTGTGGTCTTTTCTGTACGACAGCTACACAGTAATGAAGTTGCGCCAATTGTTGCTACGTGTGTAGTCAACTAACAAAACAAGTTGCTACAACCATTGCTTCAACTGGTTGCCTCGTGTGTAGGCCGCATTATAATACCTTTTTCTTATTTTACTGGTAGCTAGTAAACAAAGTGATCGTATCATTGTGAACGAAATAGAATTGAAATTGTGTGCAGATTTGTTTTACTTAAAAAACCTGTTTCTACAGATAGTGAATAAAATCCCAGTAAGCATTTTATGCAATAAATGATCATGTAGAGTCTTTTTGACTCATATGTATGTACTATTAAAACAGTCATAAATGCGCTCTTTTGCTGATCACAAAATATTCTGTTGTTGGGAGGAAATATTACCTTACCCGCGAATCTTCTTGAGAGTCCTTTTTATCCGCTTTTCTGATCAGTTTCGACTCATTTTTGAGTCATATTTAATGTTATTTTTCTATAAATCACTTTTTAAGAGTAAGCAAAAATCATTTTCTAGTCTTTTTCTAATAGCGCATGTGACTAATCAGTTTCTAATCATCAAAAGTGCTCGAAGAAGACACAGTAAGGTAATTTTTGTTAAAACATTCTTCGAAATGATGACTGGGATATCGTATATTTTTGTTAAGACACACACACATGCGTAGCAGCATCAGTAAACCGAACTCTAATCGGCTTCTTATATGTATACAGCCGAACAAAAAGGAAAATACTCACCAAAGAGTAAAGTAAGCAACAATTTCATTCAGTCTTATGGCAGCTTTTGAACAAAGCAAGGAGATTTTTTCAGAAATCTTTACGCTTATGAAAAAAAATTCCCTTTTTTCCCTACACCCACTTTTTTCCCCTACACTACTTTTTTCAAAATTTATTTTTAATTTGTACATTTTCAATTTCAATTATGTAAAAATAACATAAAAACGAAGAAAAAAAATATAAAAAATAAGATAAAAATATCATGAGAATTACATAAGAATAATATAAAAAACTAACAGATATTATTAAAAAATTATTTTTACAATTCTGTATAATTCATCTTTTTGATATGTGCATTTAAAATTTACACAATTAATTAAAATGTCTTGCAAATGAGATGTTATAACTCAAACAGAATATTTGTTCCTGGGTTTAAAAGATTTTTTATAACAGTGGTTATTAGCATGTATACTTAGATCTTATTTATCGCATTTTAATATTTTTTCATAAGCCTTGCATCTGCATTTATAGTCGTCACCTTTGACCTGTTCCAGCCATCCATTAGCTTCTCGTCTCTCAACTAACTGAAGCAAAATCATTATTTTCTGTATTTCTTAGATTTATCGTCATTTTTCAGACATATTGCAATTACCACTGCAATTAATATGCAATTTTTTAATTTTGTTTAAATGGTGCGTGGTAAAGAAGAAGAAAGCATATATTTCAAAAATTCATAACTGCACTGTATTCTTAATCGGACCGGTTTCTGGCATTTCAGCCTTCATCAGCGATTTATTGAACATTGTGATAATTGTTATGTTTTAATTGAATAGATTGTTTCTATATGAAAATTTTTTCTACTTAGGGCGGCCGTGAGGTTTTGAACCATGAACCTTCACATACACTCGTACTTGCACTTTTTGGTCAGCGCTTTAACACACTCACCTAAAGTCAGGCCTACGAGCAATGTGGTTAGTTTTCAGTTTTCGTACCATACAGCTTTACTTTGTATTAATTTCAGAAGATACAACTCTGTCCAAACAAACAATCGTTATTTTTGAATTTTGAATATTTTTTGCATTTATACTTCTAATTTCATTATTTTCTGTATTTCTTTGATGCGTTTTCAGCATCATGGAAAAACTAATCGGACATTTTTCAAAAATTAATTATGTTCAAATTTATAATATTTTAATGTAATGCACAAAAAAAGGTTTTATACTTGTCATTGTTATTAAAGAAGCCACATATATACTTCCTTCATATTATAGAGTTATTACCAGACTTAAAAAAGACTTTAAAGTTTTAAACTGAAAAAAATTATGCGATATATAACAAATACATTCAAAATAGTTTTGACTGAAATTTTTGGCAGTTTTAGTTTTGCCTTGTATCAGTAAGATGTTCAGATATTAACTAAAAAAAACAATTTGTTAAATATTTTCATCTTAATTATCTTAATTAATTTAAAGACACAAAGATAGATTTAATACAATAAAAACAAGTAAGAGTTGAAAGTTGATCTATGCGGACTCACAAATTTGCCCTATACTAATAGTTCTGGAAAATTGAAAAGGATTGTAAAAAATAAAACGCACCTTTATATTAAAAATGTAAACGTAAAACTCAGGTGGAGGGTATCAAAGATTCGGCATAGCCGAATTTAAAACTCTCACTTGTTTTTTATTAGTTTGGGGTCATATGTGACACCAATTCCAAAAGAGTTAATGGGGTCATATTATTATTTCCCGAAACCCTTGGCCATTGAGGGAAAATATAACATATCAAAGTAGAAAACTAATAAATTTTTGATACAAAGTATTTAGAAAAAGTACATTTAAGGAATATTTCACAAAAAACTAATTTTTCTCGAAATCCGCAACAACAAATTCCTTGTAAAAAATTCTGGAAGAGGAATTTTCTTAAAAATTCAGACAGTTAATCTCTAACAATTATTTAATAAAACTTTAAAGTGCCAGATTCGTTTTTTGAAATTTTGTTTAAGAAAATTTTTTAAAACTTTAAAAAGGAGTTTTCAAAATTTTATAAAAAAAAATTTTCCATTTTTGGTCTCCTTTTCGCAATAGGTTAACAACGTGGTAATAAAACAATACTTCATATCTGAGTACTTATAGGTATAGAGACCAAAATAAAAATTATGGCTTTAATCAATTTGTTGAAAAAATGTTCATCACATTTCATGACCTAGAGTTTTTTTGGCACAAAAGTGGTCTGGAGCATATGTTATTTCTTAGCGAGTGTTTATTCGATTTTAAAGTTATATAGCTTTTTGAAAAGATAATTTAGCAGTGATATCGATTCATATAACAACTTGTCGAAAAAATTTAACTATAGAAAGGAATTTTCGTAAAATCTGATAAAAAATCATATTTTCCCAACTATAAACACACTTGGAACTTTCAATCGCGTTGAGGCACCTCTAAATTTTTTTTTTATTGAGTCAAAACTTTTTATATCTCAGTTTTTTGCTATTCGCAAATTTCTATGGGATGAACGCTATTGAAATTGGTGAGAATCGGTCCATGTTCAGACCTAGCCCCCATACAAATTACCCATATGAAATCGACATAAATTGCCATAAGATCCAAATTGTCATATAGATCTTACTCAAATTGGGTTTGTATGCGTTCATTACATCCACTAATGAGTAGTCCAAAAATGATCCCTTTGACCCCATATAGAGCTGCTTCCCGATCTTCACTTAAATCTATTAAAAAACAAAAATATTGCACTGATTCTTCTCAAATTTTGTTTGTACGTATTTTTGCAAAATACAAGAGACTTTACCAAACATGATCAGGATCGGTCCAATTTTGGACCTAGTCCCTTTATAGATATAGCATCCGATATGAACTTTTTCATATCTGCAGCCAAAAAAATTAATAAAAATCCCACTCAAATTTGGTTTTTGCTTATTTTCAATGTCCAGTTAGTTGGGCCTAAGAGATAGGGTTTCTAAACGCATGGTATAGGGTATCGTATAGTCGGTCTAGACCGACTATAATTTTCTTACTTGTTTTATAATAAATTATTTACTATACTAAGAAAAAAAAATACGTATTTCAAATAACATAAAAGAATAAGTATAAATATAATTAATTATGAAATTATGCAAATACAATCCTTTCATTCTCATATTCACAGCTATTTTTGAATTCATTGTGAATGAAATACAAAAGAAAATAATCTAATAGAAAATGAAACGATACTAAAAAAAGTAATTCCATTATTTGTTGATCATGAGAATATATATTTACGAATGAATGTCAATTATTCGTACAGTACATTAATTTTTTATGTCCCATATAGTGTTTTTTATTCACTTCCACATATATTAAAAATGAATCTAAATTAATTTTATATTATTTACTTGTTTAATTTGAATCTCAGTGTGCCATGAACCCACAACATTTTTTACATGAGCGATAGAGATTTGAAATTTACAGTAGGAGTTATTTTTACTTTTCAGTTTGAGTTTGTACTTTGTAGTTTGTAGTTTGTATAGTTTTACTCAGTTTTTTTAATTTGTGTGCTTAAAAAATAATATGTTGGTATCAAAACAACTTAAGAAACGGAAATTAGAAGATGAAAAACGAGGCTTCCAAAAGCAATGGACTGAAAAGTTTTGTTTCATCGAACATAAAGGTAGCATTATATGTTTAATATGTAACGCAACAATTGCTGTGCCGAAAGATTATAACTTAAAAAGACATTTTCAAAGTAAGCATTCTGATTTTAATGAAAAGTATTCTGGTGCTTAAAAACACAACAAATTACTTCAAAGGTCAAATTATTACAAGCACAACAAGATATATTTAAAAAGTGCAATGAATCTGCAGAGCAAGCAGTTGAAATAAGTTTTGATATTGCCAATTTAATAGCAAAATCGTGTCGACCGTATACCGATGGTGATTTTGTAAAAAACTGCTTAATCGTAGCATCAAAAAAATTATGTTGTACAAAATGCAACTCGAAATTTGAAGCACTAAGTTTAAACCGAATGACTATACAACGACGTATACCGATATTTCTGCTGATATAGTGACTAAATTTTCAAGAATATTCAAAAATTGTATCAATTTTTCGTTAGTTGCTGATGAATCTACCGATGTAACTTCCATTGCTCAATTGTGTATATATGCCCGTTGTATAACATCAGAGTTTGAGATTTTTGAAGAACTTGTCGAACTCTATCCAATGAAAGACCAAACAAGAGGATCGGATTTATTGCAGGCATTATTATCTAGTATGCAGAAGCATAATTTGGATTTATCAAAGCTTTCTGGTATAGTGACTGACGATGCTCCTTCAATGATTGGTCCTAAAATCGATATGACTACTCTTTTATCCGAACATATGAAACAAAATGGAATACATACTGATTTAATGGGTTTCAACCATGTTATGAAAAAAGTTGTGAAAGCTGTAAATTTCATCCGATCACGTGGATTAAATCACAGACAATTTAAGGAATTTCTTAATGAAATTGAATGCGAATATGGTGATGTTTGAACTATAGTGAAGTTCGTTGGTTAAGTAGAGGCAAAGTTCTGCAACGTTTCCTTAACCTTATTGAAGAAATTAAAATGTTTTTAAATGAAAAAAGTCAGCCAGTGGATTATTTGGATGATCCAAAATGGATATGTTATCTTGCGTTTTTAACAGATATATGCGGCCATTTAAATGATCTGAACCTAAAACTTCAAGGAAAATGTCAATTAATCACGAAATTACAAGGTGACGTGTCAGCTTTTCGAATCAAGTTATCATTGTTCCATTCCCAAATAGCCAATAATAATACTTGTCACTTTTCGAACTGCGATAAAATATTTAAAAAGTACAAGATGAACAGTAATCAATATGTTATTTATATTGAACAACTGCAGCAATCTTTCAATAAACGATTTGAAGACTTCGACCGGTACAAAATACGGTTCAGCACATTTGCTAATCCTTTCGAAGCGTCACATGAAAATTCTGAATCAAAACTCCAAATTGAGCTTATTGACATTCAGTTCAACGAAGAATTGAAGTCCAAATATAAGGAAGGAGACTTAATGAACTTCTACAGATGTCTACCTACAGAAAACTTTCCAAATTTACGAGAAAATGCTGCGCTTTGTGGAAGTTTATTCGGAAGTACATACATTTGTGAGCATATTTTTTCAATAATGAAATTGAATAAATCAATTCAAAGAAACCGACTTACAAATGAAAATCTAAACGCCGTGGTAAAGGTAGCTATTACAAATATTACTTCGGATGTAAAAAAAGTTAGCATCTAATATGCAACCACAAAATCACATTAAAGTTAAGTTGTTTTTAATTAAGTTATTAATATATTTTGAATTATTTTGAATGTGAATTTCCTTGTTTTTGCAATAAAGTATATATGTAATAATAACTGTTTCTAGTTTTTGTGATTGTCTAATCAATAATTTTCTAATGCGGTCCACATTCAACTATTAATTTTCTAATGCGGCCCACAACTTTGAAAAGGTTGTGCATGACTGATTTAAAGTAAAAACACTTGGTCTTGAGCCTGATTAATTTCTAACACAATTATTTTTTTATATTCTAAATATTTTTTCTGCTTGCATTTTACCATTTAAGTTTCTTTTTCGGCTTACCCATTCTCTCGTACATTTTGTCTAACTGGGAGATTATTTTTTGTTTACTCTCAGTTTAATAACATTTACTCGAAAAGTAAAGCAATTTCGGTTTTTATTTTTTTATCAAAAGTACATTTTGCGCTAATTATATTGCTTTTTTTTATATTAATTTTGCAACAAATTCCACAAAACACTGTTATTGTTAGATATCCGTTGCAAATGTAGACATTTGTTTCAAACAAATTGTTCACCTAGCGACAATAGTTATCAAAATTAAACAATATCTATAATTGTGGTATCAAAGGTTCAAATTTATCTTGTCTAACTTATCAACAAGTCACTGATAGTTATCTTTCTTAAAAAAAAAAATAAATTATGTTTTCTGCAAAGTGTTATTACCAATTTCACGTTTTGCTTTTAATTTCTCAGCTCCACCATGGAACCACCGGGCAATTTCTTCACTATCGAATGTTGCATTTTTGCGTTCCTTAACAAGATCGGGGTTAATTGTTTTAGGTACAATTGATATTTGAGTTGTCATTTTAATTAATTTTTTTAATTGTTTATTCAATGGCAATTAAATTATTTAGTTTCATATATTAAATTTTTTTTATAATATTTTAAATGTATTTATTTTGGAAAACAGTCTTTTCACCAGGAATTAGTATAATCAACTAAATAAATAATAATAGTGTAAGCTTTTATATAACGGAAAGGATTGGTTTTAGTACTCTTACTCAAAAAAAAACTCATTTTAGCACAGAGTTTTCTGTGAATTAAACAACATCCAGAAAGAGATAATTGAGAAAACTAAGAGTATTTTCAGACTATCATACTATTTAATCTGAGTTTAAACCAGTGTTGTCAGCTCATGTGTAATTACACATATCATGTGTTTTTTTTTCATGTGTAGCACCATGTTTAATTGGCTGCATGTGTAATTCATGTGTAATTTAAATTTTTTACGTTTTTGAGCCCTATTTATACCCTATACCACTATGTGGTTTGGATATAATGACTTTGTGCTGCTGTTTGTAACTACCAAAAATATTTGACCTAGACATATTTTTTATTATACCGATCGGCTCAGAATAACTTTCTGAGTCGATTTAGCGATGTCCGTCCGTCTGTGTCCATATAAAGCTTTTATCGGCCATAGGATGAACGCTATTGGAATTGGCGAAATTCGGTCCATGTTCAGACCTAGTCCCCATACAAATGACCCCTATGCCATAAGATCCAAATTATCAGAACAGATCTCGGTAAAATTGGGTTTTTGTTTGTTTATTACATCCATTTATCAGTTTCTTTTTCATAAGCCATAAGCCAGTCCTTTCAAGACACCTGTCAACAAATTCCCACCAAACTGCTGCTTCTGCTATTAAATCCACAATAAAATTTACCACAGCCTTACAGAATTCTACATCAAAGAATGGAAGTGTTAAGAGCACTGCACTAAAAATGGTTGGAACATTAACTACTTACCATTTGGCATATTCATTAGGAGTCGATCAAATTCGAGTATTAAAGTCATCTTTGCCAGACTTCGATATACTTAAAGATGTCAACCTTCATAGAACAAAAGCCACAGGTTTGGTGAAAAATATTTTAGGTCCAAGTTTTTCTGAGAATCTCTATAATAAATTGCAGAAAACCGTGTTTTCCTTAATAACAGATAAAACAACAGATGGTAGCACAACGAGCAGATAGATAGCTTTTATCACAATTTATTATAACGACGAAACATTGCACCTTTTTTGATTTCAAGGAGAGTGGATTATCGACTCCAAAGAAATGTTTGAGCTTCTCAAAAGCAGAATTATAGCAACGGGATTCCTGTTGAAAATCTATTCGCATTTGCATCAGGTGCTCCTAATGTAATGTTTGGACAGTATAATTGAGTTGTTAAAAGACGAAAAGCCAGGTATTGTTTTGATAAAATGCTCGTGTCAACTTATACATTTGGTAGCGTCGAAGCCCTGTCTATAACTTCCAACATATTTGTTACTTCGCAATCTTGTTTCATGTTTTAACAAAACTTATGCTCAGCACAAAAAAAACATAAGGAATTTCAAGAATATTTTCCCTGCCATTACAAGATGGCTCTCTTATATGCATCTGTTAATTGTATTTTAGAGCAATCTGAAGCTTTAAGATGTTTTTTAAGACTAGAAGTTTTTGCATATCCCTCCACTACTTCGTCAATGCTGCAGGCATTATATCATAAAAAAACTGGAATTTATGTCGAATTTTTATCGTACGCTTTAGATATTTCAACTTCAATACTCTTTTCCAATCAGAAATGCCAGTATTGTATAAAATGAAATCCGAAATAATGCAAATAACAAAAAGTTTATTTAAATTACATAGAAGTGGATGTTTTAAAATCCCAATGCTTACGGGAAATCAACCATTCCGATAAAAATATAAACATTAATGAATATGATATTGGTGTTGCTGCTCCTGAATCTCTGTCGACAATCTCTAATTCTGAATAATAAATATATTTCAACATTATCGAGAGTTTTATATCGAGACAATTCGTAAAATAAAAACAAGATTTTAGTGATAATTGTGGATCCAAAAGTTGTCCAATCTTTTCAAGCTAAATCATTGTGTTTCGATCCTTCAATATTGATTTGCAACAGCTTGATAATGAGTGGCGACAACATGCACTATTATACTATTATTACTACTAGCAAATTCCAGCCCTCGAAATTCGAGTGCAAATTCTAGGAAATTTTATTTTTTCATTAAATATAGACCCTAAAGGTATGCTAATCAATTATAGCCAATTTGCAAATCAACACAAAAAACAAACTAATTTTTAACAAACATTAACAAATTTAATAAACACACACAAAGCACTGTATAAATGTATGTATGTGTTAGTATCAACTTTAAATGCAATTTACTCAAAATAAGAGAAAAAATTAAAAAATCTGTAAATCTGCAAAACAGCTAAAAAGAAATACCTTTCAAATAACACACGTTTGGTCAAAATCGGGATAAAACGGTAGAACAAAACATCGGTCACAAGAAATCGCCTAGCCTATTAATATTATAGATTTGAGCTTCATAGTAATTTGAAGCCAGAGGACTATTGGAAGAAGGTTTGTGAATTAAAAAATTCCTTGGGAGAAAGATTATTTTCTACTTTACAAATAGTTATTAACTTTACTTTTGTTTCCCCTTTTCAAACGTTGCTGCAAAAAGAATATTTAGCAATTTGAATAAACTGTCATCTGATACCATATCATCGATTTCATTTACTAAAGAATTAATACATAGAAATGGTGGACAAAATTTTTGGAAGCTTCAAATATTTCGAAAAAATCAAAATAAAAATTGATCTCCATATTAACTTATTGTGTTTTATTCTATTTGTTATGCCGAATCTTTGATACCCTCCACCTGGGTTTTACGTTTACATTAATATCTGGACTTCTTGCACTATTTGTAACAAATGTATATAAAATATTTGAATATGTAAACACTTTGATAAACCTATTACTGAATTATTACAACAAATGCTCTGAATTTTCAGCATTTTATAGAGGTGTCTACATATTTTAGGTCATAAATTGGCACAATGACACCCGATTTATCCCATTTTAAATAACAAATTTTAAAAATTTATTGTAATTAACATCTTTTTTTAACATCTGACAAAAAATAGTATTTTTTTAAACACCAATTTTTTTGCAGGGTAAATATATTATGGTTTACCTACTACTTTTGAATGCAAGTATGCAGAGTTTATACATGTACTAAAAATACAACCCTTAAAACCACACTATTTTTGCAACTCTAAAAATTTCAGAATTTTGCATAAATAAAATAAAATACCGATTTATTTTTTAATATGCGCTTATTATGGATATACATATACAGAATATATGAATATTATTTATAGTATTTTGATATTGGCAACAGTAGTATGTACCAATTTGTAACATTTTGTGATGTTATAAAAATCGCAGAATATTAATATTGATTTTATATAGTTTCTTTTATTAATTAATTAACTTCAATATTACACCAAAAAATATTGATGTTGATGAATTTTTATATTATTAACGCAACGACCTCAAAAACAACATGTACAGCTATGAAAACGTCATATTTTTTTAACTTTTCAGTGATTTCTCGGCACCTATGAAACCTATTGTCATAATTTAAAAAACAGAAACCTTCTCATGATGTAAGTGAATCATTCTCACTAAAAACGAGTGCCCTAGCTATCCTATTGACTGCGTTATCGTGACAAGAACACATATTCAAATCATATTTTCTCAGGACTTTTTTAACTTCTTCGCTCAATTTTCGGGACCAGATTAACCGATTTGGACGATTTTAAGCAGCAAGCTTCTCAGGATGTTAGTGAATCACTTTTTATACCAACGAGCACCCTAGCTACCCGATTGAAGCCTTCATCGTGATTTCCACAGACGGACAGACGGACAGACGGACATCGCTATATCAACTCCGCTTGTTATAAGGATCACAAATATATATATTTTATGGGGTCCAGATTTTTTTTCTAATTATTACAAACGGAATGACAAACTTATATATACCCTCTGCTCACTGGGGTGGAGGGTATAAAAACGATGAATCGTTAATTTAAAAAAAAGAAAACACCGTAAATCGTTATCTTTTTGAAAACAAAAATAAAAGCTTATATTGTCAAATTCAAAACAAAACAAGTAAGAAAATTATAGTCGGATATAGAAAATAAGCATAAAACAAAGTTGTTTTTAATTTTGATGCCTTTGAATATGAAAAACTTCATATCAGATGCTATATTTATATGGGTCTAGGTCGAAAAGTGGACTAAGCCTGACCATATTTGGTAAGGGCACTTACTTTTTACAAGAATATGTAAATACCAAATTTGAGAAAAATCTGTTCAATATTTTAGTTTTTTGATAGATTTAAGTGAATATCGGGAAGCAGCTTTAAATGGGGGCTATGAGTAAGAATTGTCCTATAGGGTTTATTTTGAGACTACTGATTAATGAAAGTAACAAACATACACGAACCCAATTTGACGGAGATTTAAAAGATAATTTGGATTTTATGATTTCCACCAATTTCAATAGCGGTCATGCAATGGCCGATAGAAGCTTATATACCAAATTTAATATTTCCGACCTGTAGTTTGATTACAAGTTTAACATGGACACTCAGACGGACGGACGGACATCGCTAAATCGGTATAATAAAAGATGGGACTAGGTCAAATATTTTTGGTAGTTACAAACATCAGTACAAATTCATTATACCCTGACCACATAGTGGTATAGGGTATAAAAAGAAAGCATGTGTAATTCGTAATATCATATATAATTTTGGCATGCTCCATATGTAATTTATCATTTGGTTTAAACTTCCATTATTGATTAATCTTACTAAATAATTTCATTTTTTTCTGGCCGCCCAATTCTGTGGCATGAAATTTTGCCATAAAGTAGTGGAGCGTTTTTTCTCATTTGTTTTCAAAGCAGAGAGTAATAACATACATAGACTGGGCTCACAATAAAATTTATTTATTTATTTAATAAAGCCAGACAAACAACAACTCTCATTGTTTCTAAATGTCTTTCGTATATAATTATACTTGTAAGTTTCAACAAAATTTGAAAAAAAAAATATTTTAGTTACTTAAAAATCAGCATTAACAATATTTCAAGAGTTTCAAAGTCTAAAAATTTTAATTATTATGTACTTTTGTTATTAAATATTAATCTAAAAGCTTAAAAGACATTAAATATTCACATTCAGAAGCTTTTTTCACATAAGATAACCTGTTAAAAGTATTTTAAAATTGGTAAGAGCAACGAATCTATCTACCCGTTACAGAAACGTTTAAAAAATTGTTAATCATATTTTTTTAAACGTTTCTTTAACATCCAAATATCCCAAATATAAATATAATAACAACAACTCTCTTGTGTTGTTTACTCATATTCAAGAAAAGATTTTGCTCAATTATATATTATTTCAGCAATGCCAACTTTTTGAAGCAAATTAGATGGCAACTTAGCTCTGAAAAATAAATAACAGATTTTGCGAACACAATTAACTTTTCCTTGATTAATTGTTTGTCAGTTTCTTCAATATTATTTCAAAATTATGACCTAAATAACAAATTTTAATATGTGCAGGATCGATCTCATCGTTCATAATAATAATCAAATTTGTGCATAGGTGCAATTATCCCTTTTTTTACTTTTTAATAACCGGAATAACTCATCAAAAAGTTTTGTGTGATCTGTTAAATTGAGTTTTCAACTTAAACTTTCCATAATGGTTCTTACGGCTCTTTCTATGGAGCCTATTATCGAAATTGTATATCGGAATCGTTGTTAATCAACTTATATCTATGATATTTATAGGCTAAGCGATTTTTTGTTACCGATGTTTTGTTCTACCGTATATGTACATATATGTATAGATTAAAAAACATTGAAAGAAAAAAATTGAAAAAAAATAATAAAATTTCCTAGAATCTGCACTCGAATTTCGAGGGCTGGAATCTGCTAGTATCTTATTTTTTTAAACAAATATAGATTTGATTTTGATCAAACAGTTGCCAAATAGTGGCAAATAAAAACAAGGAAAATATATTTACCGTGCGGTCACACTTAAACATATATTTGAGTAAAACAATTGTTTAATCAAACAGTCAAAAATTATATATATATTCGATCAAAAATTTCAAAGCAAAAAAAATTCTTTAATCGGATATTTTGTTTGTAAACGAATCTAGTTTACAATTCAAAGAAAAGTTTGAAGGAATGGAGAGCAGTGTCCCATGAGTTTTTGAAATCACGGAATTTTCCGAATTGCATAGGATCATTAGATAGCAAACATGTCATGACTTTAAGATCTCATTCCGCACGTATTTACTACAATTATAAGTGGAGCTGTTGTTATTAACATTAACATCAATTAAAAACAATATGTAAATCTTTTAATACCAATATTTTATTTAATAACAAAAAAATCAATAAATTGAGGTCTTTACATTTAAAAAACAATAAAAAAAAACTTAAACATATTCAAAGGTACGAAGTTTAAATACATTGCTTATATGTACTTTTGTGCCTTTCAGGCAAAAGAAGGCAAACATCATAATTAGCAACACTGTGAACAAAAAGCCTTTTTATAAAAATTATTAAGTTATGTGGGAATAAAAAGATTCTTAAAATGCAGAGCAAATTTATGAATTTAAAAATTTTAGAAAAATAATATAATTATATATGTATGTAAAATTTACAATGTTTATTTTCTTGATTCTTCTAAACATTGCAGAAAGAATATAGTGACCTACTTACGTACAGTCGTACTTACGTCGTCGCCGAGGATTCTGAACTCGGTCGCCAAATAGTTTGCGAACGTCGTATTCGGCATAGCTACTAACATTAATAATAGGTGACCTCACACAAATTTGAAAAGCTCTCCCTATCAAAGTACTCAATATATGTATATGATATTAAAAATTTACGTGGCACCTCCCAGCCCACTAAAAACATTTAAAAATTTATAGCCTACACACTTCCCATGTCTGCAGTAAGACTCCGTAAAAATTGCAGGATGATCAGATGAGTAATTACGAAGATTACCTCCTAAAAAGAAACAAACATACATTACCTCTTTATTATATCTGTGATCACAAGCAATAACCGCCTAACTCGCAAATCATGCTTTCGAGAAAAACAGCTTTTTATATAAATGTAATGGGACTTCATTACGACTTAGGTCAGAATATTTGTATTAATATCTTTTTAAAAAGCAGTGTTAGAGAAATGGGTATTTCTCGTAAATATAAAGATTTTCTAGTCGAATATGATAACATTCATAACTAAAATCGGCGAAAATCATTCTTTCGAGAAAAATAACTGTTTATATAAATGTAATGGGGCTTTATTACGACTTAGGTCAGTATGTTTTCATTAATAACTTTTTAAATAACAGTGCTAGAAAAATGGGGATTTCACGTAAATATAAAGCATTGATAGCATACATAACTCAAATCGTTCTTAGTTGACTTAGGCCGAGGCCACGCGATGAGCGGTAAAGCGGCAAGCGGCAGAGCGGTGAGTGGCAGAGCGGCGAGTTTGAGCGGCAAGTGGCTTATTACTGAGCATCATTTCTGTGCGGTTAGTTTTCAAAATGCCATTGTCAATGTTATTTATTTTTTATATAAAACGTTTTTATAATAAATGCAAAATATTTTCACTATTTTATGATTTTTATTTATGTATGACTACATATCAACCTTTTTCCTTTTTATCGATTGAAAAACAACACAAAAATGGTTATCGTTAAGGTAACAACAACAACTGACTTTAACGATTCGATTATCGTTAAAAAAAAAGTTAATGAATCGCGCTACAGATTGACAAAACAAAGAAAAGCCATTTTTTGCCATTTTTATTCTTTGCCGCTCAGAAAGCAACTAAAAATTAGAAAATTAGAAGTTCTATTCCTGAGCGGCGCCGCTTAGACGCTCAGAAATGCCGCTCACATGTCGCTCATTGTGTGACCACTGCAGTAGTATTTCATATGTTTTAATTTTTTTCGCTCATAGCTCTGCCGCTCGCCGCTTTGCCGCTAATTGCGTGGCCTCGGCCTTAGGCGGTTACCGCTTGTGACCACAGATATTAGTATAGATTTAAATCTTTAGTTTTCAATATTAATATATAATTTTTCTTATTTGTGAATTTAAATTTTTTATTTTTTTTTCATAATTTTTATTTTTTTTTTAACTTTTAATTTTTAGTTTTTAATTTTTAATTTTTAATTTATAATTTTTAATTTTTAATTTTTAATTTTTAATTTTTAATTTTTAATTTTTAATTTTTAATTTTTAATTTTTAATTTTTAATTTTTAATTTTTAATTTTTAATTTTTAATTTTTAATTTTTAATTTTTAATTTTTAATTTTAAATTTTTAATTTTTAATTTTTAATTTTTAATTTTTAATTTTTAATTTTTAATTTTTAATTTTTAACTTTTAATTTTTAATTTTTAATTTTTAATTTTTAATTTTTAATTTTTAATTTTTAATTTTTAATTTTTAATTTTTAATTTTTAATTTTTAATTTTTAATTTTTAATTTTTAATTTTTAATTTTTAATTTTTAATTTTTAATATTTAATTTTTAATTTTTAATTTTTAATTTTTAATTTTTAATTTTTAATTTTTAATTTTTAATTTTTAATATTTAATTTTTAATTTTTAATTTTTAATTTTTAATTTTTAATTTTTAATTTTTAATTTTTAATTTTTAATTTTTAATTTTTAATTTTTAATTTTTAATTTTTAATTTTTAGTTTTTAATTTTTAATTTTTAATTTTTAATTTTTAATTTTTAATTTTTAATTTTTAATTTTTAATTTTTAATTTTTAATTTTTAATTTTTAATTTTTAACTTTTAATTTTTAATTTTTAATTTTTAATTTTTAATTTTTAATTTTTAATTTTTAATTTTTAATTTTTAATATTTAATTTTTAATTTTTAATTTTTAATTTTTAATTTTTAATTTTTAATTTTTAATTTTTAATTTTTAATTTTTAATTTTTAATTTTTAATTTTTAATTTTTAATTTTTAATTTTTATTTTTTATTTTTCTTTTTTCGTTTTTCATTTTTAATTTTTAATTTTTAATTTTTAATTTTTAATTTTTAATTTTTAATTTTTAATTTTTAATTTTTAATTTTTAATTTTTAATTTTTAATTTTTAATTTTTAATTTTTAATTTTTAATTTTTAATTTTTAATTTTTAATTTTTAATTTTTAATTTTTAATTTTTAGTTTTTAGTTTTTAATTTTTAATTTTTAATTTTTAATTTTTAATTTTTAATTTTTAATTTTTAATTTTTAATTTTTAATTTTTAATTTTTAATTTTTAATTTTTAATTTTTAATTTTTAATTTTTAATTTTTAATTTTTAATTTTTAATTTTTAATTTTTAATTTTTAATTTTTAATTTTTAATTTTTAATTTTTAATTTTTAATTTTTAATTTTTAATTTTTAATTTTTAATTTTTAATTTTTAATTTTTAATTTTTAATTTTTAATTTTTAATTTTTAATTTTTAATTTTTAATTTTTAATTTTGAATTTTTAATTTTTAAATTTTAATTTTTAATTTTTAATTTTTAATTTTTAATTTTTAATTTTTAATTTTTAATTTTTAATTTTTAATTTTTAATTTTTAATTTTTAATTTTTAATTTTTAATTTTTAATTTTTAATTTTTAATTTTTAATTTTTAATTTTTAATTTTTAATTTTTAATTTTTAATTTTTAATTTTTAATTTTTAATTTTTAATTTTTAATTTTTAATTTTTAATTTTTAATTTTTAATTTTTAATTTTTAATTTTTAATTTTTAATTTTTAATTTTTAATTTTTAATTTTTAATTTTTAATTTTTAATTTTTAATTTTTAATTTTTAATTTTTAATTTTTAATTTTTAATTTTTAATTTTTAATTTTTAATTTTTAATTTTTAATTTTTAGGTTATAATTTTTAATTTTGAAGAGGGTAGTTTTTTCAAAAGAAGGTAATTTAAAACAAGGGTACTTTTGGTTTTACTTTTTTTGGGACTATATTTGTTCTTTCATGTTGCCGTTTTTCTTTATATCGATAAAAAAAAAACAAGTAAGAAATTTATAGTCGGTCTAGACCGACTATACGATACCCTATACCATGCGTTTAGAAACCCTATCTCTTAGGCCCAACTAACTGGACATTGAAAATAAGCAAAAACCAAATTTGAGTGGGATTTTTATTAATTTTTTTGGCTGCAGATATGAAAAAGTTCATATCGGATGCTATATCTGTAAAGGGACTAGGTCCAAAAATGGACCGATCCTGATCATGTTTGGTAAAGTCTCTTGTATTTTGCAAAAATATGTACAAACAAAATTTGAGAAGAATCAGTGCAATATTTTTGTTTTTTAATAGATTTAAGTGAAGATCGGGAAGCAGCTCTATATGGGGTCAAAGGGATCATTTTTGGACTACTCATTATTGGATGTAATGAACGCATACAAACCCAATTTGAGTAAGATCTATATGACAATGTGGATCTTATGGCAATTTATGTCGATTTGATATGGGTAATTTGTATGGGGGCAAGGTCTGAACATGGACCGATTCTCACCAATTTCAATAGCGTTCATCCCATGGCCGATAAAAGCTTATATACCAAATTTCATCAAAACATATTCATATTTGCGACCTGCAGTTTGATTACAAGCTTTACATGGACACACAGACGGACGGACGGACGGACATTGTTAAATCAACTCAGAAAGTGATTCTGATTCGATCGGTATAATTGAAGATGGGTCTAGGTCAAATATTTTTGGTTGTTACAAACAGCAGCACAAAGTCATTATACCCAAACCACATAGTGGTATAGGGTATAAATATGTGGCAATACTATATTTGCATCATTTTTTGTGGCTTAAATATTACAAGAAACACCAAGGGTTTTTTTGTTTTTTTTTAAAGGTGTCTACAAATTTTAGGTCATATCACAGCATAATGAAGCTTGATTTAACCCATTTTTGACACCAACATGCTCCAAATAATGGCAAATAATATCATCGTAACTTTACCCATTTTGTGAATGAGCTTGTTTTCAACACACAGACAGACAGATAGACGGACATCGCTAGATCGACTTCTCCTTTTATAAGCATCAAGAATATATATAGTTTATGGGGTCTCCGGAATTTATTTCGATGAGTTACAAACGGATTGACAAACTGATATATTCCCTCTGCACAATGGTGTGCAAGGTATAATAACAATCAGAAGCACCACATTTCCAGTCGCCTGCATTATCTACTTGCAATTGCTGTACGTTTTGTTATTGTATTTTCATTAAATCTGTAAGAGAGAATCATTTTCGCGTCTTTTTTAATCACTCATGAGATTAGTCAAAAGTACACGAAGACTCAGTTAAGTGATTTTTGTAAAAATAATCTTCCAAATGCGATCTGGGATGCAACAAAATTACTAATATGTCTTAACAACTTCTCATTAGAAGTAGAATTACTTCAGACAATATCTTTACGAAAAAATTTAAGTTGACTTGATTTTGAAAACAATTTTTTTTTACTAGTTTATTTTAAGTATTAAACTAATTCATTAACATGTTATTACTAGTTATTAAATTTACAATTTTGCTTGCATAAAAGGTTTCAAATGTGTATGGAATGATTTCGGTACGGGTTCCTTATTCAATGGACTCTTTTTTGCAGCCTCAAAGATCCTTTCGTAAACATTGCCATCATATGAACCCAACGTTGAGCCCAATTGATTATCATGATAATCAAAACCATCACAAATTGTTACAGCATCTGGTCGCAAAGCTGTTAAAGCTTTTTCCAAGCGTCTTTGCAAAGATCGTAACTCGGCATCGGAAATAATTATAAACTAAAAAATATTAGAGAGAGCCAAATAGAATATAAGCAAATACTATAAAAATTGATGGACTTACTCTTAAAATGTCATTCATATGTTTCAAACCAATATGAACCAAATACAACTCTAACAGATTTTGTAAGACTTTGTTGAGTGCAGGTTTTCTGGAGTTGGCATTGGGTCCAGTAACTTCTTCGAAAAAGGAGGCAACAACAAACGAACGGCCATGTAACTGAAAAAGAGAGTAAAAAAAAATGAAGCTGGATTATTACAGTTCTAAATTGAGTGGTAAAGGTGCTATTACATGATGTGTTTTTTACATATGTGCTGTCAAATTTTCCCACAACAAAAGTTGTACACATCGTGTGATACATATGAAACATTGTTTATGTACAATACATGAGGAAAGTCACAAGTACATTTTTCAATTAGAACAGGTTCTATTTTTGCATGACAAACGTATGAAAATACAACACTGCTTGTGGCGAAAGAAAAACAGAGTAGATTATAAAGATTAATATTGAAAGAAAAATAAATTGTTTAATATTAATTAACAATTCAAAAATATATAACTTTTTTTTAACAATAAATTTTTGTAAATTCACAAATTAAATCAGCTGTTGTTTACATTTAGAGGTTATGTCATACGGAAATATATATGCACGTGTGATAGCAAAAATTATGAATCGTATGTAAAAGACAATTTTGACAGACATGGGGAATTTCATATGGATAAAAAAAGTGACAGTACATATGTAAAAAACACTTCGTGTAATAGCACCTTAAGAAAACAAAAGTTTAGATCACTTAACCCAGTTACTGAGCTTGTTCTTACCTCAGCAGCTTGTGTAAATTCAATACCAGTATTATTGGCTGCCTCAGCCTCTGTCTGGCCAGCTTTTAAGCGTTCAGACATGTTCTCAAACGCAATGCGAGTTTTACTGAAATTTAGAATCGATATTTATTATATTGATTTTCAGTTATACACATACTTGGCTGCGGTAAATTTCAAAGCTTTAACAATATTTTCCCACGATCCAGTCCATTTGCCAAAATTTGGCTGTTCAACGACATCACATAAATAGGCTACAGTAGATGCCAAGGGTTTACCAGCTAAAGCCTGACGATACGATTTCATTAAGAATCTACCGACTTGTAAAAGTAAAACAGTATTTTCGCCTTCATAAGTGCAAGCTGCTGTTGACTCTACATACAAATTGCCCAAATTGGAAGAGGTCAAATAACCGTGACCACCACAAGCTAATCGCAGACGTTCTATACCCCTGGACGAATCGTAGGCACACAATACTTTCATGGAGCAAGCTAAGGCATGCATTTCGGGTAAACGAGAATATTCGCCTTTTTCAATGTCAGCCGATGTTTGATCATACATAGACCATAATTTCAGAGCAGACAATTTATAAGCAATACTTGTGGCTATCTCGGGGAACAGTTTCATTTGTTGTGTAACATGATCTATAATTTGGTGTTCGGGTTCACTGCAAAACAAAGTTGGAACTTATGAAAAGGAATTCGTAGAATTTTTTTTTCAGAAATCGCTTACTTGGGATTAATAGGACTTTGTCTGCGTACAGCTGAATACCGGGTGGCAATTGTAGCAGCCAACGACAACATTATAGCATTGTTACGTGCTATTAAACATCGTACATAGACCATAGTGAAATAGCTTAATGCCGATACTGGATTTTTAACAAATGTACCATCCCGATGGACTTGAGCATTACGCATTAGCATATTGGTACGTGGTATACGCACATCTTTCAAACCCAAATAACCATTGTTGACACCAAAGAAACCCAACTTTTTACCAATATCACCAACATCAATACCGGGCAACGGCATATGAGTGTCTTCATCACGTAATGGCACCAAAAACATGGCAACTCCTTTCGATTCGTTATCAATATATAAGTTGGCAACTACAATGCAGCAGTTCGATGAATGACCCACTATAAATGCAAAGGATTGAATAATAGGAACAGTTTTTCGAAAAACAGTGACTGACATTATAACGGAAACTTTTAACAAAATATATTTTTGACGACTTGAACGGTCAATACCACAACACAAAATTGGATTAAATATTTAAAAACTGTTTTAAAAATTTGTATGTTTTATTTATTTAAAAAATAAAAAATATTAATTTAAAATAGATTAACTTTAGAAAGAAAATAACAAAATTTAAAAGTATTATTTTTTGTGCTGTTGACAAAACAATGGAAACTTTTATTATATAAAAATTATAAACTTTTCCTCTATTTTTGGTTTCAATATTTTTTGGGTATCCATTATTTTTTAGTACTGCTACACAACGCCGAGGAATGCAGTCAATTAAAATGTTGATAATATCCATTGATAATTTTTGCCACTCTTAATGAGATCTGTCTTGTTTGCTTAATTTCATGTCCGTATTTTTCGATCCACGATTTCCCATAGATATTCTATGGGGTTGAGATTTGATTTATACGCTGTCCATTTTAAAACACCAACTGCATTAAATTGTAGCCATTTGGAGGTGTTTTTTGGGTTATTTTAATGTTGGAAATTCCAGACCAGGAGCTTATTTTCCTCCGCGTATGGATACATTGCGTCATTTATAATTTGCCTGTATCCAATTAGAGTATCTTTTAGTACATGAATTGTATCTATTATTTGGCCCGAAAAGCAATCCCATACCATAATATTGTCACCGCTAAACTTAACAGTTTTATTTGTATATTTTGGGTCTTGTCCTTTTCCCTTTGGTCGTCGTACAAACGTACTTCCCTAATGTCCTCTTAAATTAAACTTGGAGTCATTTGAAAAGAGAAAAGTATTCCAATATCGTCTTGACCAGTTCATGTGTTCTATAGCAAAATTTATGCGAGCCAGGCAATTTCTCTCTCAAAACAGTAGTTTCTTCATAGGACGATTACAACCAGTCTCAATATTTTTTTAGTTTTAGATTGTTAATGATCTCTCTAGGTAGCATTTTTTAATATATTTTTACTCTCTTGCTATTAAGTGAACCTCTCGTTGACTCGTTTTACGGGATCTGTGCCTTAATGTTGTGTCGTCACTGTACCTCTTTCACGATATTTTTTGATATTTTTTGAAATTATGGATTCATTCATAGAATATTTGTCACAAATTTTCTTTTGCTTAGGACCAGCAGTAATCTATAATATTAATAGGCTAGGCGATTTCTTGTGACCGATGTTTTGCTCTACCGTTTTGTTCCAATTTTGACCAAACGTATATTATTTGAAAAGTATTTCTTTTTAGCCGATTTCCAGATTTACTGATTTTTAAATTTTTGCCCTTATTTTGAGTAAATTGCATTTAAAGTTGCTACTAACAAATACATAAAATTATACAATGCTTTGTGTGTGTTTATTAAATTTGTTAATGTGTTTGTAATAAAAATGAGTTTGTTTTTTGTGTTGATTTGTGAATTGGCTATAATTGATTAGCATATTTTTAGGGTCTTTATTTAATGAAAAAATAAAATTTTCTAGAATTTGCGCTCGAATTTCTAGGGCTGGAATCTGCTAGTGTCATTTATTATTCTGGTTTTTAATGCTTCACAAAACTTTACTCATGCCATTATTTTATAATAATTAATTATAAGATTAAAACATTGAAACATAAGAAACAGCTGAAAGCAAACGTCAGAAACTATAAATGTTTAAATAACAGTTAAAATTTTTTTACATTTTTATTGTTTTAATCAACTCTGGTACAGAAATTTAAAAATTTTCATTTATTTTATTTTATCTATAATATGATTAGGTAAGGATATTTCTTGTGACCGATGATTTGTTCCACAGTTTTCACCCGATTTTGACCAAACATATCTTATTTGAAACGTATTTCTTTTTAGCTGTCCATGAGATTTACAGATTTTAAAATTTTAAATTTTGTTTAAAGTAAAATGCATTCAAAGTTGCTACTAACACATACATAAAATTGTACAATGATATGTGTGTGTTAATGTGTTTGTGAGTTTTTTTCTTCAGTCACAATAATAATTGTGTTGAATTGAAAAATAATTTTGGACATAAACCCTTTACAATAATTGTATTGAATTTAAACCAATAACGCAATCGATATTTAAAAAGTGTTGAATTGTTAATTGGCTACAATTGGTTAGCACACCTTTAAAGTCTTATAAAATAATTTAGTAAATGAAAAAATAAAATTTCTTAGAATTTGCACTCGAATTTCGATGGTTGGGATCTGTTAGTTATTATTATTATTATACTAAAACATACTATTTTCGTTTATCTTTTTTTAAAAGTATTTTTTGTAAGAAATTTGTTATCTTTCAATAGAGAACACCAAAGAGTGATTTCGCAAAAAAAAAACCTAATTTTAGGACTAAACGCGAAATTATTGAAAAACAAAATTGGAAAATTTTAAATTTTGTAAAAGTTTCCAATGTATTGTCACCCACAATAATTTCCGAAAATTGTACATGTATGAATCATATTAAGAAGGTTTTCACTTCACTTACATCCTCCGGGCCACCACTTATAAGCCGTCAATGTGGGTGTATTTAAAACAAATTGATCTGTTTTACGATCAAAGTCGGCTCTGGTCTCTAAACCTCGCAAAAAGGTGCCATGTCCCAATTCCGTTTGAGCATATGCACCGCATATTTGTAAGTCTAAGCCCCTTTTGCCAAACTTTTCAAATTGCTCATCGGTGCCCTGTTGCCGTATGGCTTGCACAAACATTGAAAAATGAACAGCAAAAGGATTGCCAGCTGGCATGGAACCCCAAACTGCGGGGTCATTATACATACCACTGCAATAAAAGAAAATTACTTTATAATATAAATTTAGAAAAAAATTAGGAACTTACGGCCATATATCGTTTCCTCCGGGATTGCGTTGCTCTTGTAATTTACGCAATTTTTTTGCGTTCTTAATGAAATCTACTATGGCTGAATCATAAATTTCTTCGTGAGACTTGTTATAGACCATGAAAATATCTTTGTCCAAATCATCAAGCACGTAAGACTCTGTAAAAGGAAATTTATAAAAGTATATATTTGTGTCCGTTTCTCAATTAGAGGGTCCATCAATTTTTCAGTATATCTCCAGAAAGGCGGGCTTGTAAGATAAGAATACTTTCTAGACAAGCTGTGTAGCTAGTGAAGAGATGCACTTTTTTAGATTAACCGAATATTTTTAGAACATTATTAACAAAACAGCAAGTGTTTCACAAAAGTTAAGTTATTGAATATTTAAAATTTTTAAAAATGTCACGAGGCATGCAGCTTTCTCAATTTGAGCAAGGTCAAATAACAGTATGTAACAACAAAATAATAACAAAGGTAACCACTAAGTTTTTATTTTTATACCTTCCACAACACTGTGCGTGCAGAGGAAGTTTGTCATACCGTTTGTCATACCGAAAAATTCTTGATATATTGTTATAACAAGAGTAGTTGATTTAGCGTTGACGGTCTGTCCGTGGAAATCACGATCAGACCCTCAATCACAAAGCTAAATTTTTCTTTTTTTGCATAATTTCGTTTATTAACATCCTGAAGCAGTTGCTGTTTAAAATCATCAAAATCGGTCCATTGAATCACGAGATATGAATGGAAATGTAAAAAACTCTTGAAAAAATAAAAATGTTCAATGTGTTTGTTTTTTTTTTTTAGTTGTTGCTTATGCTGCACGTGTCACATTAGTTTAAGGAAGTATTGCCACTATTTTTTATCGTTATCCCGAAAAATGGCAAATATGAAAGAAAAAACATAATCCCCAAATAAAGTAAATTTTTTTAGAAAAGTAAATTTTTTAAAAATTAACTTTTCTTAAAATGTACCTTTTCTTAAAAATACCCTTTTTAAGAAGTAATCTTTTTTAAGTACCTTCTTTTTTAAAAAGTACCTTTTCCTAAAAAATAACCTCATAAAAAATGTATTTTTTAAGAAAATACCTTTCTTTAAATTAGTAAATTAAAAAAAAAAAATTTTTTTTGACGTGTAAACATCTATACGCGCAGGGGGTAAATTTCTGTTTCACAATACAATCACAAAAAAGCGTAACATGTAAGACGTAAGTCAAAATCAGTGTGACTTGTGATTCTATTGGTGAAAAATTATGATACGTAATAATCTGTTTGAAAATAAAAAATGAAAAATGCAAATATGAAAAATAAAAAATTAAAAATAAAAATGAAAAATAAAATATGAAAAAGAAAAATAAAAAATGAAAAATGAAAAATAAAAACTAAAAAAGAAAAAAACTTAAAAATGAAAAATGAGAAATGAGAAATGAAGATTAAAAAATGAAAAATGAAAAATAAAAAAATTAAAATTAAAATTGAAAATTGAAAATTAAAAATAAAAAATTAAAAATTAAACAGAAAAATAAAAAATTAAAAATGAAAAATAAAAAATTAAAAATAAAAAATTAAAAATTAAAAAGGGAAAATTAAAAATGAAAATGAAAAAAAATTAAAAATGAATAATGAAAAATAAAACATGAAAAAATTGCAAAGTGAAAAATTAAAAAATCAAAATGAAAAATGGAAAATAAATAAAAAATGAAAAAATCGAAATGAAAAATGAAAAATAAAAAAAAAATTAAAAATAAAAAATGAAAAAAGAAAAATAAAAACTTAAAACTGAAAAATAAAACATTAAAAATTAAAAATGAAATATAAAAAATTAAAAATAAAAAATTAAAAATTAAAAATGAAAAATAAAAATTAAAAAAGAAAAAAACTTAAAAATGAAAAATGAGAAATGAAGATTAAAAAATGAAAAATGAAAAATAAAAAATTAAAATTAAAATTAAAATTGCAAATGAAAAATAAAAAATTAAAAATGAAAAATAAAAAATGAAGAAAGAAAAATAAAAAATTAAAAATTAAAAAGGGAAAATTAAAAATGAAAATGAAAAAAATTAAAAATGAAAAATGAAAAATAAAACATTAAAAACGGAAAATAAAAATTGCAAAGCGAAAAATGAAAAAATCAAAACGAAAAATAAATATAAAATGAAAAAATCAAAATGAAAAATGAAAAATAAAAAAAAAATAAAAAATGAAAAAAGAAAAATAAAAACTTAAAACTGAAAAATAAAAAATGAAAAATAAAACATTAAAAATTAAAAATTAAAAATGAAATATAAATAATGAAAAATGAGAAAATAGAAACTAAAAATGAAAAATAAAAAATGAAATATAAAAAATGAGAATTGAAAAATGAAAAACGAAAAACGAAAACTGAAAAAAATTTTAAATTAAAAATAAAAAATGAAAAACGAAAAATGAAAAATAAAAAACGAAAAATTAAAAATTAATCAGTTGAAATAAAAAGTAATATTAAATATTTTTATGTTGGCAGAGCTCCTGCAGTTTTTTGCTATAAGTGATAAATAGATGACGTTGTCTGTTTGATTTTAAAAAAGTAACATAAAAAAGTCTTTAATTATTAGATGTTTACACATCTCCCTTGTGATCGGACTCACATGATTTTTTATTTTAAATTACTCTTCTCTAAAAAAAAAATACCATTTTTTAAAGTACCCTTTTTTAAAAAGCATCCTTTTTTAAAAAAATGTACTCTTGTTTTTAAAGCACCCATTTTTTAATTACATTTTCTTAAAAAGTACCTTTTTTGAAAAAGTATTTGTTTTTAAATATACCTTTTTTCAGAAAGCACCTTTTTTATAAAAATGACAATTTCTTAAAAATAACCATTTGTAAAAAAGTACATTTAAAAAACTAAATTTTTTTTTAAAAGTCTCCCTTTTTTACCACTTTTTTAAAAAAGTACAATTTTTTTAAATAAGTACCCTTATTTTAAAAAAGTACTCTTATTTTAAGAAAGTACCTTTTTTTCAAAAAGTACCTTATTTTTAAAAAGTTCCCTTTTCTCAAAAAAAATCCCTTTATGTAAGTACTATCTTTTAAAGTAGCATTTAAAAAAAAGTAACTTTTCTTAAAAAATAACCTTTTAAAAAAAGTACCTTTAATAAAAAAAGTAATTTTTTTAAGTACCCTTTTTTGTGTCCTATGTTCTTTGCGAACTTATAGGTTTCCTACTCTAGTAAGAGAAAAGAGAAACAATTTTTCAGAGAGCAATTAATTTTAGAAGACACGATCATTGCTTTTTATAACAAATAATTAGAATAGAAACTGGTGAAAAAGAAAAGCAATTAACTTAATAACTAAATTAGTAGCCATAACCAACATTAGTTGTAATATTGAGTATAGGACGCAGGTGGATGGTATCAAACAAGCGATGCAAACTTTTTTCAAGCAAAAAGCGCAGGTCAGTACCTCAAAAAGCTACTTCAATCCAAAATAAATAAGTTCTGTCTCGAATTTTCCATTTACTTAATTTTAAATTCTTAAGATAATTTTCGAACCCTACGTTCAAAAAATTCTTTTATAATATATGTAGGTACAATTATCCGGCTTAGTAATCTTTTCACTTTCTGTATATCTGATAAAATTAAAGCCAACCCAAGTGCATTATATAAATATAGTTCAAATATCTTATATATTAAAAGAATTTATGAATAAACTTTGCATTCAAGATTTTTTTCAATATTTTTCTTCTCTCAAACCTCTATAACTAGGATTCTAATTAACGTAGGCTGTTGACATAGGTCTAAGAACACTCAGTGGATCAAGTTCCTTCTTTTGAGCTTTTAACTGCTTAAATTCGTTGGGTCTGAGGAAAGTTATGCGTGGAGAATCAACTTTACTTTTACTGTACGTTAACTTATCTTGGCATATTTTGGCATTACTGTACGTTAACTTCTCTTGGCAAATTCGTTGGGTTTGAGGAAAGTTATGCGTGGACAATCAACTTTACTTTTACTGTACGTTAACTTCTCTTGGCATATTTTGCCATTACTGTACGTTAACTTCTCTTGGCAAATTTTGGTATTATATTATAAAAATTAATATAATATAATATAATATAATATAATATAATATAATATAATATAATATAATATAATATAATATAATATAATATAATATAATACAATATAATATAATATAATATAATATAATATAATATAATATAATATAATATAATATAATATAATATAATATAATATAATATAATATAATATAATATAATATAATATAATATAATATAATATAATATAATATAATATAATATAATATAATATAATATAATATAATATAATATAATATAATATAATATAATATAATATAATATAATATAATATAATATAATATAATATAATATAATATAATATAATATAATATAATATAATATAATATAATATAATATAATATAATATAATATAATATAATATAATATAATATAATATAATATAATATAATATAATATAATATAATATAATATAATATAATATAATATAATATAATATAATATAATATAATATAATATAATATAATATAATATAATATAATATAATATAATATAATATAATATAATATAATATAATATAATATAATATAATATAATATAATATAATATAATATAATATAATATAATATAATATAATATAATATAATATAATATAATATAATATAATATAATATAATATAATATAATATAATATAATATAATATAATATAATATAATATAATATAATATAATATAATATAATATAATATAATATAATATAATATAATATAATATAATATAATATAATATAATATAATATAATATAATATAATATAATATAATATAATATAATATAATATAATATAATATAATATAATATAATATAATATAATATAATATAATATAATGCTGCGGAGCAGCAGGTGTCGTCTAGTATATATAAAAAAATCTAACACTAAATTTGTTTAAAGGCGTTAAAAGCACTAAAAAGGGAATCCGGATAGCGCTTTTTTATAAAAGGCGATAAATGGAAAAATTCGCTTTTTGGATAGTCAAAAAACGCTAAGTATATCGCGGTGAGCGCTGCTAAAGTCGAATTTAACACTAGTTTTTTTAAATTTTTTCTAAAATTTTGAATTTTTGAAGAGAATGGATGGTCCATTGATTTTATCATAACTTGAGAACAACTTAACCAATTTTGTTATAAAAAACATAAGAAAATTTTAATGTAAATTATCTCTATGTTAACATTTTTTCTATACATTCAACAGTTTCGGAGTTATTCAGAATGAAATGATGAAAAAAAACATTTTTTCCGCAAAATATAATTATACCCTATACCACTATGTGGTTTGGGTATAATGACTTTGTGCTGCTGTTTGTAACAACCAAAAATATTTGACCTAGACCCATCTTTAATTATACCGATCGAATCTGAATCACTTTCTGAGTTGATTTAACAATGTCCGTCCGTCCGTCTGTGTGTCCATGTAAACCTTGTAATCAAACTGCAGGTCGCAAATATGAATATATTTTGATGAAATTTGTATGTAAGCTTTTATCGGCCATGGGATGAACGCTATTGAAATTGGTGAGAATCGGTCCATGTTCAGACCCCTATGAAATCGACATAAATTGCCATAAGATCCAAATTGTCATATAGATCTTACTCAAATTGGGTTTGTATGCGTTCATTACATCCATTAATGAGTAGTCCAAAAATGATCCCTTTGGCCCCATATAGACCTGCTTCCCGATCTTCACTTAAATCCATTAAAAACAAAAATATTGCACTGATTCTTCTCAAATTTTGTTTGTACATATATATTTTTGCAAAATAAAAGAGACTTTACCAAACATGATCAGGATCGGTCCATTTTTGGACTTAGTCCCCATATAGATATATCATCCGATATGAACGTTTTCATATCTGCAGCCAAAAAAAGTTAATAAAAATCCCACTCAAATTTGGTTTTTGCTTATTTTCTATGTCCAGTTAGTTGGGCCTAAGAGATAGAGTTTCTAAACGCATGGTATAGGGTATCGTATAGTCGGTCTAGACCGACTATAATTTTCTTACTTGTTTTTTTTTTAAGTTTATAAAAAATCGAAAATGCCAAAATATGAAATTTTTATTGCTGAATTATAAAGCTATATACACTACAAATAAAACGAGCCATATCAGTAATACTCGGTTAATTACCTCGTTAACATTTACAAGATAATTAGATAATAAAAGATAATAAGGGTAATTATCTGGGAAAGCATTGAAACGAACATATGTATTTAATTACCTCATAAGAGGCCATTTAACGAATATTTTTAAATACATCAAGAAGGTAATTATCGGAACATATGTAAAACAGGGTTATTAAAATAACTTTTAAAATAAATAAAATAACTTTAAAATAAGATTTTATTAAATAGAAATAATTCATATGTATCACGTAAAGAACTCCTACAGAGTTACACAAAAATAATAATGTTAGACGTTGTTTTTGAGATATATTGCCTTTGACTGAGTCCCCTTTTCGAGCAATGTTCCACTTGGCATAACTTTATAAAAAAGGCCACTCTCATCAGCATTAAATATATTTTCAGGAGTATAATTTTGAAGAATTGAGGAAAAATTGCTACTTTCCAGAAAATTTAGTGAATATTCAAGATCATTTTCATTACTTTCTCCATGTATCTTTGTGAATTTTACATTTTCTCTCCTCTGCCACCTCCTCAACCAACCACTGTTCGGTTCAAAATCTTAATTAATTTTTATATGAAACTCCTCTGATTTATTCATTACCAATTTTCTAGAAATGACAGCATTAGTCAGGCGCATCTGATTAAACCATATCGTGAATTCAATGGAAATTTTATTTTCTGGATAAAATATTTGAAGCATTTACCCCAACTGGGTAATTAAGTGAAAGTTAATTAACCGTGGGGTTTTGTTAGAAAAAGTGAGCAAAAATCGGGGATTTAGAATTCGAGGTAAATAAGCATGGAAGGTAATTAAACGGGTTATATTGTGCCATGAAAATCTATGGGTAAATGTAGATTTTATTCTTAAAATTGATCAAGTTGTTCTCAAGTTATGATAAAATCGGTTGAGCGCCCTCTTTTAAAATCCAATTTTTTTTTAACTTACCCATAGAATTTTAAACTTCGATTGTTTTTGTTGTTAGAGGACCATAACCCAAAAAATTATTTTGGTTATCAGGTATTTTAAAAAAATTTCCATTTTGTTACATAGTGTTATAGTTACTATTGCGGAGTAGTAATGAAAGTTACTATTGCGGAGTAGTAATGAATATACAATGAAATATTCGGTAAGACTAAGCGCCCTGGAACCAAACGAAAGCTCAATCTTCGCACTGAGACTCGTATTTCATGAAAAGCGAGCAAGTTTTCCGCGTCACTAATCGACTTGAGGACCTTGAAGAACGCAAATATGTCAAAGACGCAAATGTACAATTTGAGAAGCAGAAACAAATTCCAGAAATAAAGCTACACAAAGAAGCCAAGGTATAGTTTGCTATTAAAAACATATACATCAATTGGGAAAGGGTATTTCCATAAATTTTTCAATCTTTGTTTATATTGAATCAAACCACTTTAGTTTATATTTTCGATCTAAAAAAGTTGAATTTGAATGGGCCAGATGGTTTTTCGAGGCTATTGTCATGATTTATGGAAGGAACCATTGTGTTTCACAAAACTTAATTTAAGTGTTAGAAGCATAATGGTGTGGAGCTATTTTCAGTTGAGGGTTGCTCGGAACATCATATAACAACTTGTCGGATAAAAGTCAGATCGAATGTTCGCATGTTAGCCGAGACACATAACAGTGGTTTTTATCAAAAATCATAACAACTTTTGAGTGGCCGGCATGCTCACCAGACCTCAACCCCATAGAAAATTTGTGGGGCATCTTGACACAACGAGTGTATAGAGGTAATTGACAATTTGAATCAACTGCTAATTTAATAACCACTCAAAAGGAAGAATGGCAAAAGATGAACCGAACAGTCCTGTTGAAATATGGAAAAACGAATTGAAGATGTTTACAATGAGAGAAGAGAGTGTATGCAATAATCTCTTTTCATAAATTTTGACATTTTTTTTTACTTTTCGTCAAAAAAAAAAACCTTGATGGTCTTATAATTGTGCACACTTACAGAGAATGTTTTTTTTTTTTTGCATAGATAGATCTTACGAAAGGATTAGCTGTGAAACGAGCTGTAATACTGCGCTCACTTTTAATAATTTATGATTAGTATGCTCCGGCAAATTATCATGAGTAGATTTACGCTAGAGCAACGCTACCAAGTTATCCAAATGTTCTTTGAAAATCAGTCATCGTCTTGTGCAACTTATAGACGACTTCATGATTTTTATGGCGCACATAATCGTCCACCTGAGCAAGTCATCCATCGAACTATGGATAGATTTCATACCACATACCCTCAGAGGAATGTGCGTACTGAAGAGAATATCGCCGCTGCAAACGAAAGACTAGAAGAAGATTCCAATTTATCGATTCGTCGTCGGTCGCAGGAATTGGGGCTCTGTCCGTCTACTGCGTGGAAAATTTTGCGCAAAGATCTTGGCCTACACCCGTATAAGATCCAGCTGGTGCAGAAATTAAAGCCACATCGTTCTTTCGCCGATTGGATTCTAGAGCAGTTGGAATCTGATACGATGTTTTATCACTTTCAGCGATGAAGCTCATGTTTGTCTTAACGGGTTTGTTAATAAACAAAATTATCACATATGGAGTATGACTAATTCACACCAGAACCTATAGACTCCATTACAATCAGAAAACTGCAATGTTTGGTGCGGTTTACACTCTGGTGGCATCATCGGACCTTATTACTTCATAAATGAAGCCTAAGCTTATCCGCCCGTTACACAGGTCACTGCCAGTTCGAAAAACTCAATATATTCACATTTTTTTACTAATACACACACATTTTTCGCATGAATTTTTCCATTATGAATATACTGGATTATTGCAAAATTGTAATTAAATTTTAAACTTGTTAAATGTATTATTATGATTCATTTCCTGAAATGCATATATAAAACCGCAAGTTTATTAATTATAGAGCATACATATTATTAAAATAATACTAATAATAATAAATGTTAACCGTTTCTCAAAAAATAGTCCTATATAATGAACTCGGTAACTCTATTTTGTAAACAAAAGAACAAAGTCTACGAAAATATAGCAAAAGAGATGGCTATGATGGTGGAAGTTTACGCTTCGACAACATTTTCAAAATGAACTTGCAGTGGCATGTTTAAGCACAAATGCTAATGGCGAGAGATTCGACTAATTCGAACAATTTTTCGTTGATAATACGTATGTATACAGCTGTAGTAGCAGTGGCAGTGACAATGGCCTGTGTAGGACGGGTGTTACTTTACGGACAATGGAGATCGTTATGGCATCATGATCAATGATTTTTTTTTTTTTTAATATGCCTGGCATTAATCTGGGTGAGATGTGGTTTCAACAGAATGGCGCTAAGTGCCATACGATCGACTTACTTAAATTAAAATTTGGCGATAAGTTGATTTCGATAAATGGACCTGTCAGTTGCCACCAAGGTCGTGCGGTTTGATACTTCTCGATTTTTTCCTGTGGGACTACGTGCAATTACTGGCTTATGCTGATAGACCAGCAACAATACGGCCAGCAATGCTTTTAAAAATGGCCCAAAATTGCGTTTCGCCAAGAACTGTCGCGGTGGTCATATGCCCGAAATCATTTTCAAGTGTTAATGCCATGTATCGATCTTTCGAAGAAAACAAATTCTTTGATTAATATTAAATTTTTTTGTTTTATGTTTTACAATTTCAGGCTTAAAAAACACCCTTTATTTTTGTAACTATTCATTATGAAATATAAATTATTTTTTTGTTGTTTCTTGCATTCTTCGCAAGATATACAGTTTCTCTAGAAAGTATTCTTACGTTACAGTCCGTCGTTCTGGAGTAATAGTAATATTTTGAGGGACCCTATAATTGTGAAATACACCTTAGTATATAACAAGTATCAACCTATGGACTTTGTTTGGCAAGTACTCTTAATAACTATATGACTTGACAAAAAATATTTTTAATTAAATGGTTATCGTTAGTTATATCACTCATTTTATTCTAGTTAACCAAAACATTTAAATAAATTAAAACAATTTTTTATTATTATTAGCCGTTTAATATTTGTGTTATCAATACATTAATTAATATAAAATAATATTAGTCAATTCAATACAATCGGATTTTTAAAGTAAATGGCAATAACCAAAGCAAAACTTACCCAATTCTCGTTTTAATTTTAACTTATCTTGACCGCCATGCCACCATGAGGCAAAGTCCTCAACATTAAATGTTGCATTGTTGCGTTCTTTTTGTAAATCTGGATTCACTGTTTTAGGTACAATACTCATTTCGAGTCTTCTTGTTTCTACACAACTTATTGCCTCAATTGCAAAAAATTAACTAAATTTTACAATATATTATTTTGACAAATTTATTTATGTATTCTCCAGCGCAGTGGTTTTTAAATGTAAATATTTTTAGCTTTTGCAAACAATTGGACAGCTTATCAATATGGGAAAATAGATTTGATAAGAAACTAGAAATTGTTTGTTCTAGAGAGAGCTTATTATGTTCTAGGTGTTTAAAATAATTTTGTTTTTATTTTTTTAATATGGCTTTTTATTATTGTTTTATCTTTATGATGGGATAGGTCATGATAGATATATTTAAAGAAGAGAATGCACAGGAAAAAGTTTCGTGGCAGAGATAAAATTGTGGGATGTTGGAATGTTTTTATTATCAGATGGCAACCCTTTTTAATATCCTTTATACTATTCTTAAATAACCGTTATAATTTATATACTTGTCAAGTACATCTTTATAGAATATCAAAGCATTCCTCTTGTTTAACCAGCATACATTATTACATTTAAACAGTGATGCCAAGTGTTGGGATTTTTCCCTTTTTGTAGGGATTTTTTTCAAAAATTTGACAGGGAAAGATTTATTGCTTATGTCGAATTTTAGAGATTTTTTTCAATTGCAGATTTTCTTTTAACAATTTAAAATTATATATTTTTATATTTTAAACTTTAAAATTAAAATATATAATCTTTTTTTATGTGTCATTAGAAATTCGTAAATCAGGTAATACCTCTATAACATGAAGTCAGTAATAAAAATAACAAGTAAAAAACATTTGCTTGAGCATTTTTCTTGTTTTATATTTTTTTATTTTTCCTTAGGAAAAGAAAAAAAAACAAGACAGCTATGGAGCTCATGATAATTATTAAATAAAAAATGCATATTCATCATGACCTGAGAACTCCACAATGGCTGTTGTGCAGTATAGTCAAAGAAAACGACTGTGGCCTGAACTTTTCGCACTCATTACCCGTATTACTAGATATATTCATAGATATTAATGAGAGGCTCTTTAAAAAAAATCATGTGAGGGGATTAGTAATTAAAGATTTTTTTTATCAAACAGAAAGCGTCATATACAATGTATCACTTATAGCAAAACAACTGCAGGGCTCTGATAATAAAAAAATATTTAGTATTTACTATTTCAAATGGTTAATTTAAAATTTTTCATTTTTCGTTTTTCATTTCTTATTTTTCATTTTTCATTCCTCATTCTTCGTTTTTCATTATTTATTTTTCAGATTTTATTTCTCATTTTTTATTTTTAATTTTTCGTTTTTCATTTTCATTTTTTATTTTCATTTATCATTTTACATTTATCATTTTTCATTTTTTATTATTCATTTTTTATTTTTAATTTTTTATTTTTCTTTTTTTATTTTTCATTTTTTATTTTTCATTTTTAATTTTTCATTTTATTTTCTTCATTTTCATTTTTTATTTTTAATTTTTTAATTTTATTTTTTATTTGTTATATTTCATTTTTAATTTTTAATTTTTTATGTTTTGTTTTTCATTATTCATTTTTTATTTTTTATTTTTCAATTTTAATTTTTTATTTTTCATTTTTTATTTTTAATTTTTCATTTTCATTTTTATTTTACATTTTTAATTTTTAGCTTTTTTTATTTTGCATTTTACATCTTTTATTTTTCATTTTTCGTTTCCCATTTTTATTTTTAATTTTTTATTTTTTAATTTTATATTTTTAATTTTTTTGTTTTTTATTTTTCTTTTTTTCATTTTTCATCTTTTATTTTTATTTTTTTATTTTTCATTTTTTATTTTTCATTTTTTATTTTTAATTTTTTATTTTTAATTTTTCATTTTTCATTTTTCATTTCTCATTTTACATTTTTCATTTTTTATTTTTCATTTTTCATTTTTTAATTTTTAATTTTTAATTTTTAATTTTTAATTTTTAATTTTTAATTTTTAATTTTTAATTTTTAATTTTTAATTTTTAATTTTTAATTTTTAATTTTTAATTTTTAATTTTTAATTTTTAATTTTTAATTTTTAATTTTTAATTTTTAATTTTTAATTTTTAATTTTTAATTTTTAATTTTTAATTTTTATTTTTAATTTTTAATTTTTAATTTTTAATTTTTAATTTTTAATTTTTAATTTTTAATTTTTAATTTTTAATTTTTAATTTTTAATTTTTAATTTTTAATTTTTAATTTTTAATTTTTAATTTTTAATTTTTAATTTTTAATTTTTAATTTTTAATTTTTAATTTTTAATTTTTAATTTTTAATTTTTAATTTTTAATTTTTAATTTTTAATTTTTAATTTTTAATTTTTAATTTTTAATATTTAATTTTTAATTTTTAATTTTTAATTTTTAATTTTTAATTTTTAATTTTTAAATTTTAATTTTTAATTTTTAATTTTTAATTTTTAATTTTTAATTTTTAATTTTTAATTTTTAATTCTTAATTTTTAATTTTTAATTTTTAATTTTTAATTTTTAATTTTTAATTTTTAATTTTTAATTTTTAATTTTTAATTTTTAATTTTTAATTTTTAATTTTTAATTTTTAATTTTTAATTTTTAATTTTTAATTTTTAATTTTTAATTTTTAATTTTTAATTTTTAATTTTTAATTTTTAATTTTTAATTTTTAATTTTTAATTTTTAATTTTTAATTTTTAATTTTTAATTTTTAATTTTTAATTTTTTATTTTTAATTTTTAATTTTTAATTTTTAATTTTTAATTTTTAATTTTTAATTTTTAATTTTTAATTTTTAATTTTTAATTTTTAATTTTTAATTTTTAATTTTTAATTTTTAATTTTTAATTTTTAATTTTTAATTTTTAATTTTTAATTTTTAATTTTTAATTTTTAATTTTTAATTTTTAATTTTTAATTTTTAATTTTTAATTTTTAATTTTTAATTTTTAATTTTTAATTTTTAATTTTTAATTTTTAATTTTTAATTTTTAATTTTTAATTTTTAATTTTTAATTTTTAATTTCTAATTTTTAATTTTTAATTTTTAATTTTTAATTTTTAATTTTTAATTTTTAATTTTTAATTTTTAATTTTTAATTTTTAATTTTTAATTTTTAATTCTTAATTTTTAATTTTTAATTTTTAATTTTTAATTTTTAATTTTTAATTTTTAATTTTTTATTTTTTATTTGTCATTTTCATTTTATATTTTCAATTTTTAACTTTTTTTATTTTGCATTTTACATCTTTTATTTTTCTTTTTTAATTTTTTATTTTTCATTTTTCATTTTTTATTTTTCATTTTTCATTTTTCATTTTTTATTTTTTATTTTCCATTTTTAATTTTTCAACAGCGACAAAGTGGTTATTATCATAATATTTTCACCAATACAATCATAAGTCACACCGATTTTATCTTACGTCTTAAGCTGTTTTTGTGATTGTATTCTGAAATAGATTTTTACCCCCTCGCGTATAGATGTTTGCACATCAATAATAACTAGCAGATTCCAGCGATCGAAATTCGAGTGCAATATCTAGGCAACTTTATTTTTCAACTTAGCCAATTGACAAGATTACATTTTTTATTATTTTGAATGAAGATAACAAACTCATTAACAAACACATTAACAAATTTAATAAAACACACATAGCATATGTATAATTTTATATACATATGTGTTAGTAGCAACTTTAAAATCCAGTAAAAGTTTTTCATTGTTCATGAAACTAAACAAAATTATGCAGACGGACTTGAACAAAATATTTACCATTAGAAAAAGTGAGAAAGTATTATTGTTATTAATAATTGGGGGTAAAAAGGAGTCGTAACAGATGTGACAACAAACAGACGTCATTTTAGAGGATGTTTTGTGAAACACAGAAAAGTTCTGAAGTTATTTATATGACAACTAAGGAAAAGTTGTTTATAGTTAATAAAAGAGCTAGTTTATTAATAAAGCATATAAAAAGCATGAATTATAAAACATATGTTAGTAAAAAGAAGTATTTTGTAATGTGACAGACATGACACTGCTTTGTGACAGACAAGACGCTTCTGCATTTTTTATCAATTACAATGAATAAAAGATGTAATTATGTTTGTGGCAACAATGTGCACGATTTAATTATTATAAATAAATTAATATTTTTTTCTTTAAAGCTTATAAAAACCGCGGAAGTTTACCAAAGCAGGAGAGAAAGCACTTACGCAATCTCTATAATAAGTCCGTTAAACTTCTGATTGTTATACATAACTGTCACCCACTGGCAACAGTATAAATAACATCTGGATTTGTAATTGCTGTAATGGTAGACTTTATTTCACATTCGGTTACACACTTTCCTGTTTTAAAATCAAATTCTGTGCCCCTTTCACATTGAGATGTGAGGCTGTAGAAGACTTTGCCATGGGAACGTGATCGAAAATAATGGGAATTTCGTGTAGCTGTCATTCCTTTAATTTCATGATTTCCGAAGGTCCATGTCTTGTCAATATTATCTTTTATTTCCAATATACTTTGTTCCAAAGTATATAATATGTTAATCCCTGGACAATATGTCTTTGAATCTGTAGCGAATTCTGCGGTTCCGAGATCTATACTCTGCATTTTAATGTGCCACCTAATCCATCAATGCATCCTTTCCCAGGCGAGGTTGCTGAGAAATGCCAGGAAATGAAGTTTAATTATAGTCATGGAGAAAATTGTATATTTTTGTTTGAAGTGCTGAGAAGTTCCATCAGATGGGTGGTCACGGTAACCTGAACTATTATCTGCTACAGATGATGACAGGACATGGTTGCCTAAATAGCTATCTAAAACACTTTAAAATTAAGGAAGAGGACAACTGCGAAGCGTGCGCAGCAGAAGAAGATAATGTGTAACTAACTGATAAGATCGGAGTTGTATTAACAACCGAAAATATTGCAGATGAAATGCTAAAGTCGAAGTAAACTTTGAAGTGCTGTGTCACATTTATTTGTCGCATCATGAAGGATCGATGTCACAGAACACCGAACCCCTAATTTATTTACTTGTTGGATGGGGAACTAGGATACATACAAAGCTGATGATAGATAACCATTCGTCCTGATGGTGGTAAGGTAAGGGCAAGATATCGAGGGGCCACTAGCTGATAGCACGCTATCCCTACGTTCATTAAAAAATGGACAGACAGACCGACATGCGGACATCGCTTTATCGAATCAGAAAGTGATTGGTGTAATAAATAAAGATTGTGACTGTCGACTAACACAATGCCGAATCAATTTGTGGCTATAAATGGAATAAGTTTAAAATGCATTTAAAAGAAGAAAAAATTATAGTCGGTCTAGATCAACTATGCGATGACCTATAAAATAATGGTATAGAAGAAAGGGTTTAAGGTCCTAATAATTGGATATAGAAAATAAGCATAAACTAAATTTGAGTGACATTGTTTAAATTTTCTTGCCTGTCGATATGAAAAAAGTTCATATCGGTTGCTATTTTTACATTGGGAGTAAGGGGAAACAGGGACTGATCATAACCGTATTTGGTAAAGTCCATATTTTTTGCTGGATCGTATGTATATAAACCATATTTGAGAAAAATCTGTGCATTATTTTTTTTTATTGAACTGGAGGTCGTGAAGTAACCTTATACGGGAGCTATGACAAAGAATGGTTTTAGAGCGTTTAATTTTAGACTACAGATTAATGGGTGTAATAAACACATACAAACTAAAAAGATCTATGTGATAAATAGGGCAATTTTAGTCGATACCATAGAGGTCATTTGTATGGCGACTAGGTTTGAAAAAGCAGCAATTTTTAACCAATTTCAATTGTAGATTAAATGTAAATTTTAATCAGTTCGCCATTTAGATAACTAACAACAAACATTTTAGTTATTAAGTGTATATAAAGTCCACATAGATTAATTTAACAACAATCGTTCAAAAATAAGAACTATAAATAAATAAATAAAATTTTCCAAGTATCTATGTAGCTGCAGTTACCCAATTCGCGTTTAAATTTTAATTTCACCACAATGCCACCACAAAGCAAACACTTCAACATTGAATGTTGCATTAATTTCGTTTCTTTTTAAATCTGGATTAACACTTTTTGGTGTAATACTCATTTTTTACTCAGTTACTGAAATTCAATTTATATTTTCTGTAATACATTTGACAATTTGTGAAATACATTTGATGTTTTCTGAAATACACTTGATATTTTCTGAAATACATTTGATAATTTTTGAAATACATTTGATGTTTTCTGAAATACATTTGTTACTTTAGGACAGTGCTTCTCAAACTGTGAGCCGCGGCCCCCTAGGGGGCCGTACAACTTTTTTAAAGGAGCCGCAAAACATTTAAGTATTTCTACATTTATGTATTTAGTCTTTAAAATATTTTTTTTTATGTCATAAATTTCTTTGAAAATGGTGTATTCCTAAATTTAAAATCGTAAAATTTGTTCAAATTAAATTTCACAGTAGGCTTAGTTACACAGAAGCATATTTTTAAACTTTGTTAAATTTTATAAAATTAGATTTCGTAGTAGGCTTAGCTACACAGAAGCATATTTTTCAACTTCCTAGAATTTTATTAAATTGAAAAATTTATTTCCGCAGTAGGCTTAGTTAGTTTGCAAAAAGAAGCACATTTTTAAATTTTATCTTCATTTAGTGATGTGCTTTCAACATTGATGATTTTTGTAGTTTTTTTTTTATGTAATATTAAAAAAGTTAAAAAAGTGAATATATTAAAGCAAAAAAAAAGTATAATTAAATATTATAAAATAATTATATATCTTTCTATATTCAAGGTAATTATTATTATTTCATTTAATTAGGTGATAAATTTAACTATTATTTTCTTAAAATTTTAACGATTTTAGTACGGGTTTAAAAATGGATAAGTGGCTAATAGAAATACCTAAAGAGCGAGAAAATTATGAAAGTGTACATGAATTAATAGAACTTACATCTGAACATCTACAAGCACCAGTAGAATTATCATCTTCACCAGGAACTTCTACTTCAACATCGAGATTAACAACTGGTAATAAGAGAAAAGTCACCGCAGATAATACACCTCAATTGAAAAATCGTAAATATAATACTGATTATTTTAAATATGGATTTATTTCGTCAACATTTAATAATCAAGAAAGACCTATGTGTGTAATTTGTTTCACCCAACTATCAAACGATAGTATGAGGCCAGGAAAACTACTGCGTCATTTAACTACTTTGCACCCAGAATATCAAAGTAAGCCACTCGAATTTTTTCAAAGAAAGGCAGCAGATAACAAGGAACAAGCTGGTTCTCTTACAAAATATACAAAACCTGCTAAAAGCATCTTTCGAAGTTGCCCTATTAATTGCAAAAAACAAAAAACCTTATACGATAGGAGAAGATCTTATATTACCAGCAGCAATTAAAATTTGTGAAACTATATACAGTGAAAAAATTGCTAATCCTTTGAAGTCTATTCCTATCTCAAACGATACTATGAAAAGAAAAATTGATAGAATGGGATATAATATTAAAACCCAATTAATATCTCGTATTAAACAGAGCAACTTCATCGCGATACAAATTGATGAATCTACTGATATAACAAATTACGCGCAGTTAATGGTTTTTGTAAGATATCAGTATAACTTCCGAATTCATGACGATTTACTTTTTTGTCGGGAGCTATATATATTTTTGTAAAAGTAGATGAGTTCTTTTCAGAGAATAAACTTGAATGGTCAAAATGTGTAGGAGTGTGTACAGATGGTGCAGCAGCGATGACTGGGAGAATTTCTGGATTCAAAGCAGAAGTACAAAAAGTATCACCAGATGCGCAACATATTCACTGCGTAATACACAGAGAACATTTAGTTTTTCGACGAATGTGTTCCGAACTCAGTGAAATTTTGAGTGACATTACAACTATTGTTAATTTTGTAAAAAATCGTGCTGTAAACTCGAGATTGTTTAATATTTTATGTAAGAAGATGGGATCAGTGCATGAGGTTTTGTTATATCATACTGAAGTAAGGTGGCTTTCACGTGGAAAAGTTTTAAATAGAATTTTAGAACTTAAAGATGAGTTACGATTATTTCTTTTAGATAAAAAACCAGATCTTGCTACGCACTTTAGTGATGAAAGTTGGATGTGTTTAGCATCATATTTAGCAGATTTTTTTGCTAAAATAAATGAATTAAATCTTTCTCTGCAGGGAAAAGAAACCAATATTTTAGTTTTGAATACAAAACTTATTGCTTTTCAACAAAAACTTTGTTCATGGTCAAACTCTATTAACGAAGGAAATATGGAAATGTTCCCATGACTGAATGAGTTTGTTTGCACCAATGAAATATCAATATCAAATTCAATTAAAAAAACAATACTGAATCATATTGATGAATCTAAAAGATTTTTTGCTAAATATTTCCCAAACATGAACGAGGAACGAAAATACGACTGGATAAGGATGCCATTTGCTAAAACATTGAAATATGATCATATTTCTTGGATAGCTCAAGAAGAATTGATTGAAATTAGATCAGATAATTCTTTTGAATTAGAGTTTAACGAAAAAAGTTGTACAGAATTTTGGATAAGGCGACAGCAAGAATATCCGACTATCGCAAAAGTGGCATTGCTAAAATTAATACCTTTGAATGAAACTTTTGTTTCGGAATTTAGGGAGCCGCAATATGAAAAAGTTTGAGAAGCACTGCTTTAGGAAATACATTTTCTAAAATACATTTGATGTTTTTTAAAATACATATAATACCTCCTGAAATACATTTAATCATTAAATTTTAATGTTTTCTGATATACCTTTGATACTTCCTGAAATACAATTGAACTTTCTGAAATACAATTAATACTTTCTGAAATTTAATTAATGTTTTCTGAAATACGGTTGATTTTTTCCGAAAATCAATTGATGCTTTCTGAAATACAGTTGATTGATTATTTCTAAAAAATCAATTGATTTTTTTTTTTTTTTAATGTTTATTAATTCGCAATATATAACAAACTTAAACTATAATAAACAATAGTTCACAATAATATTTTTGTTATACCCTATACCACTATGTGGTTTGGGTATAACGACTTTGTGCTGCTGTTTGTAACAACCAAAAATATTTGACCTACACCCATCTTTAATTATACCGATCGAATCAGAATCACTATCTGATTCGATTTAACGATGTCCGTCCGTCCGTCCGTCCGTCCGTCTGTGTGTCCATGTAAAGTTTGTAATCAAACTGCAGGTCGCAAATATGAATATATTTTGATGAAATTTGGTATTTGATCTTTTATCAGCCATGGGATGAACGCTATTGAAATTGGTGAGAATCGGTCCATGTTCAGACCTAGCCCCCATACAAATGACCCCTATGAAATCAACATATATTGCCATAAGATCCAAATTATCATACAAATCTTAGTCAAATTGGGTTTGTATGTATATATTACATCCATTACTCAGTAGTCCAAAAATGATCCCTATTGGACAACTCTTAGTTACAGGCCCCATATAGAGCATCCGATATGAACTTTTTCATATCTGCAGCCGAAAAAATTAATAAAAATCCCACTCAAATTTGGTTTATGCTAATTTTCTATATCCAGTTAGTTGGGCCTGAGAGATAGGGTCTCTAAACGCATGGTATAGGGTATCATATAGTCTGTCTAGACCGACTATAATTTTCTTACTTGTTTTATGTATATACAAAGTCCCTTAATCGGGCTCTCTAGTATTATTAATATAATAGTTTTGTTTTTTAAATATTTTATAAATAAATAACGTTCTTACAAATGAAGAATATATAGCTAATTAATTTTTGTAATGAAAAATTTTTATAAAAACATTACCATCAATATAAGCAGAAATAAAAACAGTGTCAAAAGGATAAAAGAAAAGGGTTATAAGAATTTATTGTGTAAGCCACCAAAACTTATTGTGTTTTGATCTTTGTAAGCTGTAAAGATCTCTATTTGCTACGCTTGTTTCATATCGAAAGTCATTATTTGTTATTGAATTGCAGTTTACAGCTTTAATGTTAGCACGTCTATACATATGATAAAAGACAGGAATGCAATGTTCATTTTGAATCATATTCATCTTATCGAGGTATAAAAAGGCCTCAGGTGGTACGAAGCCTTTTTGCAAAGCTACAGATATATACTCTTCATTTGTATAGTACGGGGCCATTATTAAATTGTTTTCTTTACATGATGTACATCTTAAAATATAATTTCTTATTAATTTTATTATAAAATTGTCTTTTCTTATAACATTTGAGCTATTGTACAATTTTTTATTTGATATGTATTTTTTATAATTACTTTGTGGTGATCTATAAGTTGACATGCAAGTTCTTAAACATTTTCTCTCAAAAACACGAATCTTTTCCATGTAGGATGGTGAAATATTAAACCATATCGGGCATCCGTGAGTGATAATTGGTCTTATTAATGACTGATACATAGTAATTTTGCTTTTAGGTTTTAAATATTTTGAGTAAAATAATGCTTTAAACATGAAAAATGCATTTCTGGCTTTCAGTAAAATTTCATTAACATGGTTGTTAAAATAGAGAAATTTGTCTAAGTAAATACCTAAATATTTTACCATATCTTTATTTGGTATGTGAGTGTTATTCAAATTAGATTTAATCTGAAAAGATTTCCAATTTTTTCTTATATTATTGTTACATTTACCGACAGGCGGTCTAAATAAAATTGTTTCACACTTTTGTGTGTTAATCTTCATATGCCAATCTATAGTAAAACTTTCAACCATATCAAAGGATCTTTGTAGATTATTATTGATAAAAATCAATTGATGTTTTCTGAAAATCAACTGATATTTACTGAAATACAATTGAACTTTCTGAAATACAATAATACTTTCTGAAAATCAATTGATGTTTTCTGAAATACAATTGATACCTTCTGAAATTCAATTGACGTTTTCAGAAATACGTGACATGAAAAAACATATGAAAATACAACACTGCTTGTTTCGAAAGAACAAAATCAATTTAAAATCAAACTTTTTCATTTGTAAATTAAAAAGATCAATATTATAAGAATAAATTGTTTAATATTAACTAGCAGATTCCAGCGCTTGAAATTCGAGTGCAATTTCTAGGCAGCTTTATTTTTCAACTTAGCCAATTCACAAACCAACACTTTTATGGTTTATTATTATTGTGAATGAAGATAACAAACTCATTAACAAACACTTTAACATAATTAATGAAACACACATAACATATGTGTAATTTTATGTATGTGTTAGTAGTAACTTTAAATGCAATTTACTCAAAATAAAGGAAATAATTTAAAAATTTGTAAATCTGCAAAACGGCTAAAAATAAATACCTTTCAAATAATAAACATCTGGTAAAAATCGGGATAAAACGGTAGAACAAAACATCAGTCACAAGAAATCGCCTAGCCTATTAATATTATAGATTAACAATTAAAAATAAGTAAGAAAATTATAGCCAGCCTTAGCCGACCATACGATACCCTATACCATACTTTTAGATACCCTATATCATATGTCCAACCACTTGGATATAGCATAAACCAAATTTCAGTGGCATTGTTATTAATTTTTTGGCATTTGGATATGAAAAATTTCATATCGGATGCTATATCTATATGGGGACTAGTTCGAAAAATGGACCAATCCTGACAACATTTGGTAAAGTCACTTATTTTTGTTAAAACATATACAAACGAAATTTAAGAAAAACCTGTGCAATATTTTTGTTTTTTGACAGATTTAAGTGAAGATAGGGAATTAGCTTCATATGGGGGCTATGACTAAGAATTGTTATATAGGTTTTGTTTTTGGACTACTGATTAATGGATAAAATAAACACACACAAACCCAATTTGACCGAGATCTATATGATAATTTTGATATTATGGCAATTTTAGTCTATTTCATAGGTGTCATTTGTATGGGGACGAGGTCTGAACATGAACCGATTTTCACCAATTTCAATAGCGGTCATCCTATGACCGAAGCTTATATACCAAATTTCGTCAAAATATATTCAGATTTGCGACCTGTAGTTTGATTACAAGGTTTACATGGACACATATACGGGCGGACGAACGGACAGACGGATGGACATCGCTAAATGTATTCAGAAAGTGATTCTGAGTCGGTGTAATAAAAGATGGGTCAAGTCAAATATTTTTGGTAGTTACAAACATCAGTCATTATACACTATACCACTATGTGGTCAGGTCATTATACCCTGACCACATAGTGGTATAGTGTATAATGAAATTACCATCATGTTGTAATGTAACAAAAACGATTTTGAAAGAAAATGACAAGATGTCAGTTGAAGCAATTTCTGAAAATGGGTTCAAAAAATATTGCAGTTTCTCTTTCTCGATATTTCATTTTATTATTCGCTGAAAATTTTTTTTGTTCATTAACATAACGTGAGAAAATTCTAATTCATGAATGAACAAGATAATGTTTGTTTTCTCTAGTAATTTGTATTTTTGTATTTGCCCATTATAATTTCATTTGGTTTTTAGTTTTCTTAAGTGATGCAAGCAAAATTTTTTAATAAGTAATATAGGTACTTAAATATTTTCATAAGTAAACAGGTAGTAAAACGTAGTTTTTTAAATAGTGTGTAATAATTAATTTTTTTTTTTAAATAGGGAAGTGTATAATAATTAGTTACAGGTTAAACATTTACGATAATTATAACTTTAAGTGTGTGATTTTTTATTTTTTTATTTATTTTTTTTACATTGAACAACATCTAACACGCGCCAAATTGCATGACAAAAAAACGAAGCAAAGACACATTAAGAAATTTCAGCAGCTGAAAAACAAATGCAAAAACAATATCAACATAACATACAATGAAGCTTGGTTCTCAAACCAAACAAAAGTTGAACTTCCTGATGACGTAAAATTATTACTTTCATTAGGTCCAAAGTTTTCATTACCATACACTCAACAATATTTTCCTATGTTTAAATTGATAGCGGACAGCGAAGATTGTATACAAACCATAAAAGAAAAAGAACAACAAGAAATGGCGAGAACTAAGGTGACAAACATTATGGATAATGAAATGAACAAACAACAGTGGGAAAAAACAGACAAATTTATTATCAACACAGCGGAGCACACACAAAAATTTTTTTAAGAAAAATAAAAATGTACTTATTTTATCAGCAGACAAAGGGAATGTAACAGTAGGAATGGAAAAAGACGCCTATGATAGCAAAATGCAAAATATTATAAATGACATGATGACATATAGAAGAATATTAAAAGATCCCACGACTACACTTCATAGGAAAACTAGCGAAATTATCGATAAGATGGCAATACAAAGCATAATTACGGATAGGGAGAAATACAAATTAAAATCTACAACACCCAGAGCACCACGTATATACGGACTGCCAAAAGTACACAAAGAGGGACTACCTTTGAGGCCAATTTGCTCTAATATCGACGCCCCAGCCAGTTACTTATGCAAATATTTGACAACCACGCTGAAGACCTTTACAGAAAGTTCTGTATACAATGTTAAAGACGCAAGCGAGTTTAAAAACAGATTAAGCAATACAAAAATCGAGGACGACGAGGTTATGATCTCCTTTGACGTAGTGTCACTATTTCCCAGTGTTCCAGTTGACTACGCCCTCAAAATTATTGACAGCAAATGGGATGAAAAGAAAATATCAACGAATTGGACTAAAGAATTTTTCTTCAAAACATTTTCCTTTTATATAAAAGACACCAGATATTTCAAATACAATGACCGAATATATACGCAACTAGAGGACTACCAATGGGATCTCCGGCATCGCCAATTGTTGCGGACATTGTGATGGAAGATTTACTGGACAAATGTATAGAAAATTTGACAACAAAACCAAAGCTGATAACAAAGTACGTTGACGACATCTTTGCTATAATCAAAAAAGATCAAATTGATAAAACTCTCGAGGCTCTCAACGGCTACCATAAGAATATAAAATTTACCAAAGAAGAGGAGAAAGAAAACCAGCTACCATACTTGGATACAAAACTAATCAGAATTAATAACATAGTAAAAGTCAATTGGTATCAAAAACCGCCCTCCTCCGGACGTTTAATAAACTACTTTTCAAAGCACCCTAAGCGCATGATAAGAAATACGGCCTACAACTTCATAAAAAGAGTGTTGACGATAAGCGATCCGATTTTTCATCCAGATAACCTGACAATAATTAATAAAACACTGACCATGAACAATTTTCCACAACATGTAATCAACGATTTAATATGTAAGTTCCACACAGAGGATAACACTGAAAATCTGCACACAGTACAACCAAAAACTTGAAGTGATCCAATCTTATGACATAAATATAAGTCAAGTTTACTCAGTTACGTCTGATAATGGTACAAACTTGCTAAAAGCTGCCGAATTGCTACGAAATGAATTTGAAGTTTCTGACCTTGAAGAAGTAGAAGAAGAAGTCGAAATAAACGAATTAATAACTGAAAACAATGAAGATGAAGGACTAGAAATGTTATCCAATATACATGGTAATATCATTCATTTCAGATGTGTAGCTCATACTGCCTAATTGGCAGTTTATGATACCATAAATTTAGTTAAACAAAAGATTGATAAATGCAGAAATATTTGTAAAAAGTTGAGGGTGCCTAATAGAGCCTCCTTAGCAAAAAAAAAAAAAAATAGGAATAAAAAAAGCAATCCTTGATTGTCCAACTCAGAGAAATTCTACTTTTGATATGCTCCATCGCTTGTTGGATTTCAAAACGTTTTGCTCAGAACTAAGTATGGATGAACTAAGTATGGATGATAAAATGTGGGATTTTGTTTCAGATTTCATTAAGAATTTCGAGCCAGTTAAAAAGTTAACATTAAAATTTCAAAATGAACAGATGAATTTAGGAGATTTTTATGACTATATATCCTTAAACGTGAAAACTATTTTATTGAAAATTAACTTTTAAATGCTGCCGTGTATTTGGATCCTAGATTTAGACTAATGTTAAGTAATGAAAATACTGCCAAAGCTCAAAACCAAATTTTAACAACAATAAAAAACTTAAAAAATTTACATCTATATATGGAAAAGCAAACACAAACTAGCACAGAAACAACGAATGCTGACGCAACTAAATTAATATCTAGTTCTTCGGATGACGAAGACAGCCTGAAAGAATTGTTAAAGAATAAGGAAAAAAAAGTCAATTGCAGATGCTGCATTCAAAACAAAAAATAGTAACAATAAATGCACTGTTGATGTTTCGATTAAAAATTAATTCGAAGTTTATGAAGCCTATCCCAGGATTTCTAAACGAAACCATATTTTAGAATTTTGGGAACAAAAAAACTTGAAATTCCGCTACTTTTTGAGGCCGCTCAAGTCGTATTAGCTGTCCTTGCAACACAAGTCAGTGTTGAGCGGGCTTTTTCAGCACTGAAATTTGTTTTATCGCCACAAAGAGTGTATTTGACTGAATAATCATTAAGAAATATTTTATTTGTTAGATTAAATGAAAATTTTTTTCGAAAAATAAATAACTAATAATAACAATAAATAATATACTTTTATTTACTTTTCTATAATATATTTTTTTAATTTACCAGAAGCATTACAAGATGACATTAATCACTAAAAATTCGATTTTTGATGTGTAAACATCTATACGCGCAGGGGGGTAAATTTCTATTTCACAATACAATCGTAAAACTAGCGTAACACATCGGTGTGAGCTGAAGTGTAAATCGGTGTGACTTTATCTGATTGTATTTGTGAAAAAATTATGATATGTTCTTTTCTAAACATTTTCCAATTGTCTTTCAAAAAACATCAATTGTATTTCAGAAAACATCAATTGTATTTCAGAAACCATCAATATAATTTCAGAAAACATCATTTGAATTTCATAAAACATAAATTGAATTTCAGAAAACATCAATATAATTTCAGAAAACATCATTCGAGTTTCAGAAAACATCAATTGAATTTCATACAACATCAATATAATTTCAGAAAACATCACTTGAATTTTAGAAAACATAAATAGAATTTCAGAAAACATCAATATAATTTCAGAAAGAATCATTCGAGTTTCAGAAAACATCAGTTGTATTTCAGAAAACATCAATAGAATTTCAGAAAACATTAATTGTATTTCAGAACCCATCAATATAATTTCAGAAAACATCACTTGAATTTCAGAAAACATAAATATAATTTCAGAAAACATCAATATAATTTCAGAAACCATCATTCGAGTTTCAGAAAACATCAATTGAATTTCAGAAAGCATCAATAGAATTTCAGAAAACATCAATTGTATTTCAGAAACCACCAATATAATTTTAGAAATCATCATTTGAATTTCAGAAAACATAAATATAATTTCAGAAAACATCAATATAATTTCAGAAAACATCATTCGAGTTTCAGAAAACATCAATTGAATTTCAGAAAACATCAATAGAATTTCAGAAAACATCAATTGTATTTCAGGAATCATCAATTGTATTTCAGAAAACATCATTTGAATTTCAGAAAACATCAATTGAATTTGAAAAAACATTATTTGAATTGCTGAGAACATTAATTGTATTTCAGAAAACATCAATAGAATTTCAAAAAGCATCATTTGAATTGCTGAAAACATTAATTGTATTTAATGATGATTTTTGCGACCTTAGTGTGGTAATATATATATGTTCGCAGGCTTAAGGTCAAGTTAAATAAAAACTCTTTTTTTAGTTTGTGTGTTTTTATTAAAAATTTATTTTATATTCCAATATTTCGAACGTCTTTGACATTCATCTTCAGGAACTGAAAAAAATATATTTTACAAAACAATAAATATAACAACAATAACAAAATTACATATTAAACCCACATGAGTAGACATGAAACAAATAATGACACAACTGTTATCTTTATTGTTTAGACGAATACTGATTTTTGTTATACTTAACTAAATGTCTATAGCTATGTGCGCATCCATCAGTGTCTGTTTTGAAGTTTATTCTCTTCTCTACTGGTGTATTTATGATGTGGAGCATCTCCAAAACAAATCTCTTGCTGTAATTGTTGTCTTGTTATAATATTTTGACATTATCAAAGTCTGGTGTATGTTGAAATTGTGCACAGTGGGATGTTAATGCTGTTTATACCCTATACCACTATGTGGTTTGGGTATAATGACTTTGTGCTGCTGTTTGTAACAACCAAAAATATTTGACCTAGACCCATCTTTAATTATACCGATCGAATCAGAATCACTTTCTGAGTTGATTTAACAATGTCCGTCCGTCCGTCCGTCCGTCCGTCCGTCCGGCCGTCCCACAGTGGCTGAAAATCATTTTTCATTGGCCAAAATTCTGTAACTTTTGAACCGATCAAAATATTTTAGTACTGTTTTTTTTAATAGATAGATAGATAGTTGATCTTGACTCAGTGTGAATTTGATTTAAATTGATTGAGTACTTTTTAAGGAATTCTAGGTCAAAGTTTAACTTTTGATTTTTTTTAACTTTTAGCGTGATATATGTTTTTTTTTATTTATTTTTATTTATTAGAAAGTGTCATATTTGGAGTTAAATAATTATTATAAACATTTTTTGTAATAATGAAATTTTTTTAATGCTTACACTCAAAAAAATTTTTACACTCAAAAAAATTTTTACACGCAACAAAATAGTAAAATTCACTAGAAATTTAACTAGTATTACTAAAAAATTAAAAATGTTTGCTATCAAATTTGCAATTTGCTTACACTCAAGGAATATTATTATTACTACAGAAAAATTTATTAGTGTTTGCTGCCTAATTTGTTACACTAGCTAAATAAATCTGCTAAACATTAGCGCAATGATTCTAATTTTTTTTTTAATTTTGATATGAAAATATGGGTTCTTATTTTTTGAATCTTTCTTATCTATTAAAACATTGCATTCATATGTGGGAAACCTTTTAAGAATAAAAACTGCAATAGATTTAAATAGCATTTGTAACAATGGTAGGTTCTGTTTATTATTATTTTTTACTAATACTATGTTTTTCGTACTTAAATAACAATGAAAGGCAATTATAATTATTATTCATTAGACTCAAATATTGATTGCAAATATTCCATATTTTGTTCTGTGCTATTTCTGTTCTTTAGTAGTTTTTTGGCTTCTTCATCTAAATCCCGATGTTCCACTTTCCATTGATTTCGAATACTGGAGATGAACGGATCTGACGTTGCCAATAATATATTAAATAGATCTTCATTTGTGGAATTTCGTGACATTTTTCTAGTATTGTGCTGTCTATAAAATCTGTAATCCTTGTTCCTTTTTTCCTGAGCCTCCTCTGATAGATCTCCAAGTGGCACCAAATGATATTTAATGACATCTTCTCCATGATAAAGGATTTTGTGGACTGTTGCAGACATATTTCTCCATGGGTAGTTGGTTGTATATATTTTTGCAGTTTCCTTAGCATAATCTCCAAATTTTCTAGAGTCAATTTCTTCATTGCACGCAAGTACTTCTAGGATTATTTTAAATCTGAAAATAAGGTTTAAATCCACTCCTGTTATTTCAGATGCTGTTTCTGGATCTGAAAAGAATCTTCTTGCGGTATTGCCATCATTTGTATTGCCTGACCCTTGTTTTGGCTGATCTATAATCAATCCAAATTTGCGATATTCATCTTGAACATGTTTCTTTTTTGAACTTCTTAACTCTTTGTTGGTTTCGTTGTTTCTTATTGATCCTGAAGGCCCGAAATCCAAATCATAACTGATTTTTAGTATGTGTTCCATAAGTCGTATTCTTGCATGTAGTGGTGATAATCCAAATTCGAAGGCATCGGTATTATCGAATGATTTTGTCGGGACTTGGTTTAATTGGCTTGATGTTGCTTGGCATATAATGCAGCTGGATGCAGCCTTCGTGTTAGTCAAAGCCTGACCTACTTTTCCATCTATCATTGTCAGCACTAATTGGTAGCTTACTTCAATTTGCTGCCCATCTAACTGTAATTGTAATGGCTGTAGTGTTGCTATTTGGGCCTTGATATCACTAACTTCTTTGTTAATGGCATCATGACTTTCTTTTTTGAATTCAAATTTGATTGGCCTGCAGTATTTCGTAGAAGATGGTGTCTCATTTTTCCAAATATCCATTGTTTGCGTTGTACTACTCGAAGGCTCCGAATCTTCCAAAATCTTTTTCAATCGCAATGGTACAAATGATACCATGAACATATCTGAGTCCGAAATATTTTCACATACAACTTGTTTGTATTGTTTTTGTCCCGAAGAACCATCACATCCCCATTTACAAAATAGAATTAACTTTGTGTTTCCATATTTCTTTAACTCAGTTCCTGTTATTGATTGTAGCAAGCGTTTGGCTGTGTGATCAAGTAAAGATTGTAGTTGTACTTCTGCCGAAATTGGTGTGATTTTAATAGTGTCCTTTGATGGCAAACAGTCTATTTTAGCAGCTGTTATGTGATGATATGCTGGATACATATTTGAGCCTTTTTCAATCGCACGCAATCTGAGCTGAATATATTGGTGTTTTGTTAATTTCAAATCCAGAAATAATGCTAATGCCTCCTCATTTGTGAACTGTTTTGCATCGCTCGGAGTTGGTATACTTTTAAGAATTCGCTTTGTTCTCACTGGACTAGCATTACAAGTTTTTTCAATGATATCCACTTTTGTTAATTGGTTTTGTGCTCGTAATTGATGTAGAAAAGATTCTTTTATATTTGTAGAACCAATTTCCTCGTTAAAATTTTTAAGTTTCCGCCTCTTAGATCTATCGCTGCAGTTGTCCAATGATTTGCGTGGTCTTCCAGCCTTATCTAGCTTTGCTGTTTCTCCACCAACATTAAGTTGGCCTTCTAACCAGTTTGCACTTTTATTATAAAACTTTTGTTTACAGTAGTTAACTTCTTTCAATCGTTTTTTTAGTACTTTGACGAAATTAGATAATTGCTCTTGTATTTCGGTACTAGACGAATTTAAGTTTAATTTTATTTTAACGTAACTAAGAACATCTTCCTGGTTTTTGTTTCGAAAATACTCTTCGGCCAGTTCTTTATAACTAAAGTTCTCCATATTTTTCTCAATATTTTTATTTGCGTCTGTTATCACTTTTTTATCACTTTTTATCACTTGCGAATATACGTCCGTACACTTGAAGTATTAACTTATTATTGAGTAATCCCTTATAGAATCCGTCATTTTATACATTTTTAGGTACATGTTATTCACACATTGATCTTTAATTTCATAGCAGGTAGTACTTAAATTGAACAAAACTGCACTTGTTATCCAGACTTCAATATCAGGTAAAACTAATTAGTTTCTCGCCAATATGGGGTGGTTTTTTATCTTTAGTGGTTTAGTGCCGCGATTATTGACAAACTTATAAAATTGTTTATGACTTTGGTTGACCCTTAAATTTGACAACAGGTAAATTAAGAAAGAGATCATTTGTTTACTGTAGAACCTATTGTGATCATTTTATGACTTATTTTTTTGCTGATCAAAACAAAGCCAATAAACCCTTTCGCAGGTATTTTATTTAATTATTTTACTTTTACGTAGTCTAAAGTAAAAAAACAAAATTTTTTTTAGAGTAATTTTTTTAGAGTAATTTCATTAAAATGAAAAAAGTGTTCTACCGGGGGCTCGTGGGGGGTGCAAAAGTATATATAGGGTTAAACAGGATACATTCCCCTTTCTCCGGGTGGTATACGTTTCTTGTTCCCTTACTTCCTTTAGAAGTTCTATTCCACTAAAGTTTAAATTTGAGAAAAATATAGTGGTTTCATAAATATTTCATAACGCCCCTAATATCAAACGTTAGAACTGTGACTACTTACAAAAACTAAAGACTATAATCCTACTAACATTATAAAAAAGACCGCAGGCCAATATCGATGATAGCTTGCGAGTAGTAACCATTTATTTTTGATAAAAAACAAAAAAAAAACACCTTTTGCTGAATTAAAAAAAACAGTTGAGTTTGACAGCATGCCACGCCCACAATTATCAATAGTTTAACCTTAATTTTTTGGCTACCTTAATCTGGATATATAAGCTACAAAAAGGAGTAAAAATTTTAAAAATCGATGACAAAAAAAAATTTGACTTTTGGCCAATGAAATCAAAATTTGAGCCACAGTGCGTCCGTCTGTGTGTCCATGTAAAGCTTGTAATCAAACTGCAGGTCGCAAATATGAATATATTTTGATGAAATTTGGTATATAAGCTTTTATCGGCCATGGGATGAACGCTATTGAAATTGGTGAGAATCGGTCCATGTTCAGACCTAGCCCCCATACAAATTACCCATATGAAATCGACATAAATTGCCATAAGATCCAAATTGTCATACAGATCCTACTCAAATTGGGTTTGTATGCGTTCATTACATCCACTAATGAGTAGTCCAGAAATGATCCCTTTGACCCCATATAGAGCTGCTTCCCGATCTTCACTTAAATCTATTAAAAAACAAAAATATTGCACTGATTCTTCTCAAATTTTGTTTGTACATATTTTTGCAAAATACAAGAGACTTTACCAAACATGATCAGGATCGGTCCATTTTTGGACCTAGTCCCTTTATAGATATAGCATCCGATATGAACTTTTTCATATCTGCAGCCAAAAAAATTAATAAAAATCCCACTCAAATTTGGTTTTTGCTTATTTTCAATGTCCAGTTAGTTGGGCCTAAGAGATAGGGTTTCTATACGCATGGTATAGGGTATCGTATAGTCGGTCTAGACCGACTATAATTTTCTTACTTGTTTTTAATTTAGATTTAGTTGTACCAACATAAACCATATTGCACAATTTGTTTTCTCCACCCTTACAGGTAATTTCATAAATAACATTTGATTTGTCTTCATTGTCAATCTTCGATTTCACGTTACTGTATATATTATTCATAGTGTTTGTGGTTTTTGAAGCAATGCAGAATTTTTCTTTGTCATATAATTTTGAATTTTTGAAACGCTCGGAGAAACCAGGTATATAGGGCATCGACTTATATACTAATTTATTGTCATTTTTATCTGGTACTATGTATGTGGATTGTTTTTTTATTAAACTATTTATAAGATGTGGTGGGAAACTATTGTTTTTGAGTACATTCATAATCTTTGTTTTATTTTGAACATGAAATACTTTATCCGAAATATTTAATACTCTCCTGATAAAATTTTTGGCGGTATTTATAATCACTTGTTTAGGGTGTTGTGAGAAGTAATTTATAAGTCTACCTGATGCCATTGGTTTTTGATACCAATCTAATTTTATAATGTTGTCACGTTTGATAATTAAGGTGTCTAAGTACGGTAGTCTTTCATCAATTTCTATTTCTAATGTAAATCTAATAATGTATCTAATATCTAATTGTATTTCAGAAAAATCAATTGAATTTCAGAAAACATCAATTTCATTTCAGAAAAAATCAATTGAATTTCAGAAAACAGCATAATCGACGTATTTTTTATGCACTGGAAAATATAATGTTGATGTTTTCTTTATTAGATGTTTACACATCTCCCTTGTGATCGGACTCACATGATTTTTTTTTGGAAACCTTTTGAACCCGAACCCTGAACCCACCAAATTTAAATTTGTTGAACCCGTACCCGTACCCGAACTCGAAATTTTCGGGGTTCGAAACCCTGCTGTAAATTGCACAAAATTGGGGCGATTTCTTTCTTGTAGGTCATATGGTAAGAATATAACCCAATTGTTCCCTTGTTTCGCAATATTCTGACCCTATGACTTAAAAGAAGGCAAGTATCCCCATTATTTGTATTTTACGAGGATAAAAGTTTTGGCCTTTACAAGAATGCATAAAATTTCGTTACATTTTATTTAGAATATATAAAAAAATATTTTATATTTGTAATCCAAAACTTTTGTTCGCATTAACTAAAGTGCACCTTTTCCATACTTTTTATAACCTCCACACCACTGTGTAGTGGGTATATGTCAGTTTGTCATTCTATTTGTAACGCATGGAAAAATTATTTTGCGACTCCATAAAGTATATATTATGGTGAGAGCCATTTTTTTTTTTTTTTGAATTTCAAGACGTACGGGTCGGATTATTGTGACACTGGATCTAAAAGTTTAGTGCGCAAAGTTTGAGCCAAATCGGACATTTATATGTAAAAATTATCAAAAAAAAATTTTTTTCACAAAATTTTTGATATTAATAAATGCGTTTCAATCAAATTAATTAATAAACCATAATCTAGAGTAAATTATCTTTCTAATAAAACAACAAAATCTATTATCTGTTGAAAAACAGCCAAGATATATGAAGTTCACCAGGCAATAAATGCGCAGCAGACCACTTGATTAAGAAAATCGATCTCACATTTTTAAAGATATGGAAATATTTTATAATAACATTTTTGCATTCTCCTGATCCCAAAATGATCGTATGTAAAGTATTTTGCATCTCGTCTATTGTTATTAATGGCAAAATGGTACGTATTTTTTAGCACTATTTCAAAATCTCCAATATTACTTTTTCAAAAATTTTGTTCCAGAAATTTTTCGAAATCAACGATTGGACTTTAAGGTCTTATGAACAAAATATATTTGATTAAAAATACCAAATATTGTATATATCCTGTTTTTAATTTGGCGAGGACAGCGTTTTAATTTCAGCGGATTTGAAGAAAAATGTGATTTTTCATACTTTTTCAACTTTTAGTCTACATCTGTTTGGTGTTTTCATATTTCAAATATCTTTTTTCAAAATATTATACTACTTGATATAAGTTCTCAATCTCGTAAATTAAGGTTAAATTAAAACACTATCAATTGTCCCTCTTTAAGGTCAAAGGTCAAATTTAATGAGATTTAAATTTTGTTTTAAACAAAACATCGAAAAATTATATATTTGTGGAAGGATTTCGATAAAACTTGTTGATAATATTTTAATAATTCTAAAAAAATAATATTCTGGGCTTATTTTCTGAAATTAACATGTCAAATTGACTCTTTATGAAAATCTATAAATATTTTCTTCATCAGTATTTTTCTTAAATAAAGCAAATTTAATGTATTCAACATTAATTCAGAACGACATAACAATAGACGAGATGCAAACTACTTTACATAAGATCATTTTGGGATCAGGAGAATGCAAAAATGTTGTTGTTGTAAATTATTTCAATGTCTTTAAAAATGTAAGCTCGATTTTCTTAATCAAGTGGCCTGCGCCGCATTTATTGCCTGGGGAACTTGATATATCTTGGCTGTTTTTCAACCGATAATAGATTTTGTTGTTTTATTATAAAGATAATTTACTCCAGATTACGGTTTATTAATTAATTTAATTGAAACGCAATTATTAATATGAAATTTTTTGTGAAAAATTATTTTTTTTTTTTGATAATTTTTACATATAAATTCATATTTGAACTTTGAACTCAATGCGCGTCCAGAAAGCATTATCCGATTTGGCTCAAATTTGCGCACTAAGGTTTTAGATCCAGTGTCACAATAATACGACCAAAAAAACGACCAAAAATTTTTTTTAATACAAACCGCTGTCACCCTAGTATTATATATCTGTGGTCACAAGCATTAACCGCCTAAGTCGAAAAAATAACTTTTTATATAAATGTAGTGGAGTGTTTTTATTAATAACTTTTTAAGCAACAGTGTTAGAGAAACGGGGATTTCATGTAAATATAAAGCGTTGTTAGCAGAATATGATAGCATACATAACTCAAATCGTTATTAAGTCGACTTAGGCGGTTATCGCTTGTGACCACAGATTTATTCTTGATCACTATAACAACTCGAGTCGGTATAGCGATGTCCACCTATCCGTCCGCCCATCTGCATGGATGTCTATTAAAATTTCGCTCATATATAAACAAGTAAGAAAATTATAGTCAGTCTAGACCGACTATATGATACCCTATACCATGCGATTAGAGACCCTATCTCATAGGCCCAATTAACTGAACATAGAAAATAAGCATAAACCAAATTTGAGTGAGATTTTTATTAATTTTTTTGGCTGCAGATATGAAAAAGTTCATATCGGATGCTATATATATATGGGGACTAGGCCCAAAAATGGACCGATACTGACTATGTCTGGTAAAGTCTCTTGCATTTTGCAAAAATATTTACAAGCAAAATTTGAGAAGAATCAGTGCAACATTTTTGTTTTTTGATAGATTTAAGTGAAGATCGGGAAGCAGCTCTGTATGGGGCCTATGACTAAGAGTTGTCCCATAGGCATCATTTTTGGACTACTCATTAATGGATGTAATAAACGCATACAAACCCAATTTGAGTAAGATCTATATGACAATTTGGATTTTATAGCAATTTATGTCGATTTCATAGGGGTCATTCGTATGGGGGCTAGGTCTGAACATGGACCGATTCTCACCAATTTCAATAACGTTCATCCTATGGCCGACAAAAGCTTATATGCCAAATTTCATCAAAATATATTCATATTTGCGACCTGCAGTTTGATTACAAAGTTTACATGGACACACAGACGGACGGACGGACGGACATCGTTAAATCGAATCAGTTAGTGATTCTGATTCGATCGGTATAATAAAAGATGGGTCTAGGTCAAATATTTTTGGTAGTTACAAACAGCAGAACAAAGTCATTATACCCAAACCACATAGTGGTATAGGGTATAAAAAACCATTTTCTTAGGTAAACTTCGGATAATATTGTTTGTCATTATATCGAGCAGGTTGATATTTAAAATGACGTAAATCGGTTATCAATGTGTTTGTTGCAGTAATTTGGTATTAAATTCTTCAAATTATTTACTTTTTCAAATATTTTATTTACATTTATTTTAAATGGTGTAATTAGTCCACATATTAATGTAAACGAATTTAACGCTTCTTTTTTACTGCCGAATTGTTTGCCATCAAATGATTTATTTTTAGCACAATTATTACATAATTTTTAAAAATTCTGTAAACTATTTTTAAAAACGCAAGGGATGATTTAAGAAAACATGCGCCAAATAAAATTTGCATCTTATTATCAATTATAATTTCAAAATCAACCTGACTTTGTCCTACAAACCATTGAGGTTAAGATCAATTATCAAAACGTTTAGGCAGTCAAGGTCGACCATACGATAGCCTACAGCTTAGGTGGCGTAAGAACTAATGTTTAAACGGTATTTTAAATATTTTGGCAGTTCAAAAATATCATAGAAGAATTTCAGAAAACGTTTTTGATTTCCCTTTAAAATGAAAACATTAAAATTTTAAAGTTCCGCTGCATAAGTTTTCCAAAATATGATTTAAATCTGTTAAGTCAGAATGCCAACATAAGCTTCAACGGATAATCAACTAAAATTAACAAGAATTAGTCCTTACACTTGACCAAACAAATAACAATATATTAAATACAAGGACACAAAAAAAAAACAAAAATAAACAACATTGATTGGAAATTTTAGTATAAATAGATAAACTACAGATACCATAAACACAAATTAATTTAGTGTTTTCTAAAAGTAACATCTTTAAAGACGTTACTCAAAATGTATATTTGTCGGTATAACTGTGCTTATACATTGCTAATGATAGTCGTCCTTTCATTATGGTGGCAGTCTTCAGAGGCTTCTAATCGTCGGACATCATCACAAAATAATATAGTACGTTATAATCCCAACATCCCCAGTTGCATGAGATGGAATGAAGATAACATTTTGGATAATTGCGAAAATGGAAGCTATATTGTAAAGCATCCAGTTTGTCCAGATCGTTATAAATGCTTTGTGGGCTTAAATGAAAACTGTCAGCCGGATGACAGATGTGTCGATAATGCCATTTGTACGTCTTGCGGAAAATGTCATAAATGTGAAAGTTCTGACCAGTGTCCTTTGTGTCCAACATATCTAGGAGTTCCAATATATGACATTTTGAAACGTCTAATTAAAAAACCTGTTTTAGAATATAATGTTGGCGAGCTGGAAAACGATTATACCACAAGTGTGAATTGAACTTCAATTAATTATTAAAAGTATAGGATACTTGTATGTGCACATAATTACGAAAGTGGTCCAAGCCATAATTTTTTTGTAAATTATATTACCCTGAATTAATCCGTTCAAAAAAATAAAATGTCATATAACTAATAATCTATTTTTTTTTATAATTTGAAGTAGCAAACTTTTATAATTATGGCCGTTATGTATACACAAATACCAAAAGATTTGTTGGTATTTAGGTTACAACTAGAAAAATTTGTTAAAGTAATAATTATTACCAGCAGTGCCCAGCCCTCGAAATTCGAGTGAAAATTCTAGGAAATTTTATTTGTTCATTCATAAATAATTTTATAAGTTTGCTCATCAATTTTAGCCAATCAACTATTCAACACAAATTTAATAAACAGACCCACAAAATTGTATGCATTAGTAGCAACGTGAAATGAAAAAGTGTTTCCGAAGGTGCAAATCTGTAAAACTGGTGCACATCTGCAAAGAAATACCTTTCAAATTATATATTTTTTTGTCAAAATCGGTTGGTAATTTAAGGTCTAAAATGTGTCACAAAAAATCTCCTTGCCTATTAATATTATAGATATCTTATACCACTATGTGGTCTGGGTAAATTGACTTTGTGCTGATGTTTGTATCTACCAAAAATATTTGCCCTAGACCGATTGTTATGCCGATCAACTGATAATCACTTTCTGAGTCGTTTTAGCGACGTCCGTCTGTCCTTCTGTTCGTCTGTGTGTCCATGTAAACCTTGTAATCAAACTACATGTACATAAGTTTCTATCGGTCATAGGATGAACGCTATTGAAATTGGTTAAAATAAGTTCATGTTCAGACCTAGTGTCCATACAAATGACCCCAATGCGATCGACTTAAATTGCCATAATATCCAAATTATCATATAGATCTCGGTTTGTGTATATTTATTGCATCCAGTAATCATTAGTATAAAAATAAATCCTGTAGGACAATTTTTAGTCATATCCCCCATATAATGCTGATTACCGATCTTCACTTACCAAAAAAAAAAAACAAAATATTGCATAGATTTTTCTGAAACTTAATTTTTATATATGTTTTTTCAAAAATTAATATGTTCAGGATCAATCTATTTTCCAACCTAGTCCCCATATGAACTTTTTCATGTCCGAAGTCCAAAAAATGAATAACGATGCCACTCCAATTTGGTTTATGCTTATTTTCTATATCTAATTTGATGAACCTAAAACCCTCTCTCTAAACGCATGGTGTAGTGTATCGTATAGTCGGTCTAAAGCGACTATAATTTTCTTATTTTTTTTTATTTTTGATTACTGATATCTTTAGTAAACATATTGGTTCTTCCTAACTCAAGATGTTGTTTAAAGCGTCAAGCTACTTCCGAAAAAACAAAAAAGACCACGCCTAAAATGTATGATCGGTCTAGACCGGCTGAATATAGAAGATAAGCATAACCAAAATTTTTGCGGTATTGTTATTAATTTGTGGCATGTGAATATAATAAAGTTGATATCTATTGTTAGTTTTATATGGGGACTAGGTGTAAAAATGAACCGATCTTGACCATATTAGTAAAGTCACTTACTTTTCTAAAAAACATATATACTCGTATATTCACTAATTAGTAGTCCAAAAATTATCAATGTAGAACCATTTTTAGTCATATTCCCCATATAAAGCTGATTCCCGATGTTGACTTAAATCTACAAAAAAAAAAAATTTTGCATAGGTTTTTTTTTAATTTGGTTTATATATGTTATTGAAAAAAATTAATTGACTTTACTTTTTCATATTTGCATGCCATAAATTAATTAAAATGGCACTAAAATTTGATTTTTGGTTATTTTCTATATCCTGTTATTGCCTCAGCAAATTTGAATTCAAAACTCTCTCTCTCTATACACATGGTATTGTCTAGTCGGTCTATATCAGTGGTATTGGTATTCAAAAATAAAAATGTTGGTGAGAATATGAGAATTGCACTGTAAGAAATGTTCATTGGGTTAATAGTAGTGTTAGTATCTGTATGAATTTATTTTTTATTCAAAATATGAAACTGTTAAATTTTTGAAAGGAAAAAAAATGAAAACCTATATGTGACCTTCTCCGATAAAAGGGACCTAGTGTGTCAAAGAACGGGTTGTGTCAAAAACGGTGGATTCTGGTACCTAAAAGGATGTAGAAACTTTAAATGCGTTTTTTTTTTTTTTCTCAAAACTTAATTTTCACACACTAGGTCCCTTTTCTCGGAGAAGGTCACATATATGTATGTTAGGCTTGTTTTCATTGCATAAAAAAAATTGTAGATTTTATCAATAAAAAAATATCTTTAATATATTAAAAAAATTAAATTTTTGGAAGGAAAAAATACATTCGATCGGAATGAACGATCGTACTCGAATTTTTAAAAACATTTTAAATTTTATATTAAACGAATGCGTTTTTTAATAATTCTATTAAAGATTTTTATAAATCTTGTTTTAAAAATTTTTCAATATATATGTTTTCGTGACAATTGCGTATTTGTAAAACATTTTTTAAATTTTCAGAACTTAATGTGTTACGTTGTTTAGAAGAAATACATATTAATTCTGAAAAAATTTTCACAAAGGTAGATTGTTGGGAAAAACGATAACACTTTTAGTCAAATTGTTTTTAGTTCAAGATATATGGCGGGATCTAAATTTTTCCAAAAATCTATATTTTCCGTTCTACTTGCTGCTTGCACTTCACTTCGAAGTCTTAACAGTTTTACTTGCGCTTGATAACTGTAGTTGGTAACTTCACGTGAAAATGGATTCTTGAAGATCTTTAAAACTATCATCAAAATTATAAATAAGGGTTTCAAATTTAACTAAACGTTCAAATTTTTTTTAAAGTTATTTTTCTTGCCACATATTTGTAAAGATTTAGGAAAATTTAAAAAATCGTCGGACTGGATTTAGAGTAGTAGCAAATATAATTTTGTTTTAAAACTGAAAAGGGTTTTATACAATTCATATACATTTTTTCGTTTTTATTGAAGTTCTAAATTGAATTCATTAAGAAATAAAGTTGTGTCTGCTAAAAACGCAAGATCTAAAATAAATTCATCGTATTTTAATAAATAAAATTCTTCCATGTTTTCAGTTTCTAAAAACTCTGTAATATCTTATTTTAGATTAAAAAGCCTATTACGGCAATAACCACGGCTTAACCACCAGACTTCGATAAACAATTTTAAGCCACTGTGGGAAGCATTGTTATTTTTCAAAAATTTGTTAAACTTCTGTGGGTAAATGAGTGATATCCACCGCGTATCTTGTTAATTATTTGCTCCGCAGTTTTAATGGCAGAGCACTCAGATAGGAATTTGGACACGAGAGCGGCTTGATGGATAATGCAGTGAAAATTTTGAACTGCAAAGCCATATCTTTTCAATTGTGCAACTAATCCTTCGTTTATCATACCATAGATATAGACTCTGTTACGACTATAATTTTCCTACTGGTTTTATATTTGCTTTAGTTTTCATAAATAACGTAATCTCTTATAGTCATACAGTTGCGGGCATTGAAATAGTAGCACATGAGTATATTTCAAAATTTTGTGTGGAAACTTTCCATCGTCAATAATCCAAATAAGTGGCTATCGGCCACATTTTAATAACTTTGTGTGAATGTTCGGGTGTTCCTTTTCTAAATACTGCCTTCTTTTTTAACGGACGTGGCATTTTTAATCTGTAATATTTCTCATGAACTACGAACGAAATATGTATGTAGATAACATGGAAAACCTTATAAAAAAATGTATATATTCAACTATAAAAAAAATAATTTTGTTAAACAGTTATACTGTAAAAAGATAAAAGTTTAACAAAAATTAGATAAACGAATTTAAAACTAATATTATTTCAAAGCAAGTGCCGCTGTTACAAAATGCACCAATAGTATGAAGTTTTAAATTTTTTGACTCTCGATTTATTCGATATTTTGGGCTCCTATGATGACAACGTTTATGAACGTCTCATTGAAGATGTTGAAAAGAGTTCCTTAATAAACATGTTCAAAAATTAAAATACTTTTTTAAGAAAAGATGCTTTTTAAAGAAAAGCAACATCTTTAAGAAAAGTAACCTTTTAAGAATAGATGGTGTTTTACTTTTTAATAGAAGATACTTTTTAAGAAAAAGTAACATTTTAAGGAACAGTACGTTTTAAGAAATATTCTTTTAAAGATAAATGTACTTTTTAAGAAAATCTACTTTTAAAGAAAAAGTAATTTTTAAGAAAAGGTACTTTTTAAGAAAAGGTACTTTTTAAGAAAAGGTACTTTTTAAGAAAAGGTACTTTTAAAGAAAAGGTACTTTTAAAGAAAAGGTACTTTTTAAAAAAGGTACTTTTAAAGAAAAGGTACTTATTAAAAAATTTACTTTTGAAGAAAAGGTACTTTTTTAAAAAAGGTACTTTTAAAGAAAAGGTACTTATTAAAAAATTTACTTTTGAAGAAAATTTACCTTTTCATGAAGAGGTACTTTTTTAAGAAAAGGTACCTTCTAAGAAAATTTACTTTTTCTGAAAATGTACTTTTTGATGAAAAATACTTTTTTATAAAATATATATTTTTATGAAAATTACATTTTCTAGAAAGGCTACTTTTTATGAAAAGATACTTTTTAAGAGCAGGTACTGGGTAAATGGATAAATGAGCAGGTAAATGGGTTTTTTATAAAAGGTAATTTTTTTTTTAAATTTACTTTTTAAAAAAAGGAACTTTTTAAAAAAAATTATTTTTTTTTTAAATATTTACTGTTTTATCCAATGTTCCCCTTCAAAATTTTACGTTTTTCTGTCAGCAACCCTAAATAAGATGTATTTTAAAGATGGGCAAAATTTTAACCTTTTTCAGCGATCGCTGTTCGACAATTACACATCCATAAAATTTTACCATATACTTCTATATAATAATCGGGATCTGAGGGTAATTTAACATGTACCAATTTCAATATCGTTCGTCCCTGGACCAATCAAAGTTTATGCAACATTTTTCATTTAAAACATATCGCACAAAAGACTCACAGCTCAAAATTTTCCAAAATTGACTTTTTTCAATAAATTAATTCACAGTACACATTTCTATCTACTGCAAAAATACATATATTTCTCATAACTGTCTTCTTTAACAGAAAAAATGCTGTTTGTATATCTGCGGCACAACTTGAGATAATATCACTAGTCAAATGAAAAATTTCAGTCAGAGAGTCATAACTCAAAATTATATTTTATTTCCACAAATACAATATAAATTAAAAAAAAAAAAAAAGTATAGCAAAACTTTCCTCAAAATGGACATTTTTCATAATGAAACTACATTTTTTTAAATAATACAATCATTTTTACATAAACAGTTTTTTGCCTCTCTTGAAAATTTGAAAATTTTGAGTTGTGACTAATTTGTATTTAAGCTGCGATATATTCTTTTCATTTTTGACTTATGATTTGATTTCCGGAATTATGCGGGCTATGAAAGCGATTCTTACTCGATCGGTATAATAAAAGGTGGTTCTAGGTCAAATATTATAGTAGGAAACATTAGCGTAAACTCTCTATACCTTTTCCACATATAAGATAGAGTATAAAACCTTTATCGAAATAAATTAGTTTTCAAGGAAAAGTTATATATTTTGAATTGGGGTTTTTTTTTGCAAACGATAGGTACTTTACTTCAATAAGGTATTTTTATACCCTCCACTCCAGTGTGCAGAGGGTATATATAAGTTTGTCATTCCGTTTGTAATAATTAGAAAAAAAAATTTGGACCCCATAAAATATATATATTTGTGATCCTTATAACAACCGGAGTTGATATAGCGATGTCCGTCTGTCCGTCTGTCCGTCTGTCCGTCTGTCCGTCTGTCCGTCTGTGGAAATCACGATGACGGCATCAATCGGGCAGCTAGGGTGCTCGTTGGCATAAAAAATGATTCATTAACATCCTGAAAAGTTTGCTATTTAAAATCGTCCAAATCGGTCAATTAGGGCCCGAGATTTGAATGAAGAACTAAAAAAAGTCTTGAAAAAATATAATTTTCTATGTTGTTCTTGTCACGATCACGCCCTCAATAGGATAGCTAGGGTGATAATTTTTAGTGAGAATGATTCACCAAATTCATGGGAAGATTTCTACTTCAAAAATCATTAAAATCGGTGGAACAGGTCCAGGTAAATCTATGAAAAATTAAAAAAAAAATGAAAAACATGATGTTTCCATATTGTTCCTGTTGTTATTCTAAATGTTGCATTGTTGTCATAGCTGGACTTGTTGTTTTTGTGGTCGTTGTGGTAATAATATAATAAAAACAAACCCTTTGTACATTTTTTTGTGAACTCTGGTAGAAAATTTTAAAAGTTTCCATTGTTTTGGCATCACTAAAAAAATTTGTTAGATCATTTCTGTCATTGCCACGAGCCTGCATGCAAAATTTCAGATCGATTGGCTGACGGGAAAGGGGCTAAAAATCGATCCAAAATTTTGTCGACAAGCAGACACTACCAGTTAATATAAAGGCAGTAAGTAAAGGGAGTAAAAGTTCACCAATAATTTAAAAAACAAATTTTTATGTATTAATTTATTTAAAGAAAAAAATAATTAAATGAAATAGTAATAATAATAAAAAAAAATAATATACAATACAAAAAAAAAAGAATATATAAATAAAATAAAATAAAGATAAATGCATTCATAGCATTATAATACATATAAAAGGTCAATGTTTTCTACCCGTAATCGTAACGAGTCAGTTGTTTTTTTTTACATGAAAATCATTTAAAACAGTTACCGAACGTAACCGGAACGTCCCAATACTTTTCATGTGAAAAAAAGGCTGACACGTTACGTAACAGTTACATGTCGCTAACTTGTTCTTTACACAGGCTACTGCTTTTGCAGCCAACTTCAAGTCTATTTATATAGTTTCGTAAAGCTGCGTTCACACTACGTGTTTTGCTCGTGTTTTTCTTATTTTTTTAGCACGTGTAATTTGTACAAATAGTGTGAACCCTTTCAAACATTGTTTATGGACAACACATTTTGCAAGACATATGTAAATTTTTCAATTAGAGCAGGTTCTATTTTGGCAAGATAAACATATGAAAATACAACACTGCTTGTGGCGAAAGAAAAACAAAGTAAATTATAAAGATTAATATTGAGAGAAAAATAAATTGTTTAATATTAAATAACAATTAAAAAATATATAAAATATATAACTTTATTTTTGACAATAATTTTTTGTAAATTCACAAATTAAATCAGTTGTTGTTTACATTTAGAGGTTATGTCTTACGGAAGTACATATGTACGTTTGAACGCAAAAATTATGAATCGTATGTAAAACGGCAATTTTGACACACACACGGAATTACGTATGGATCGTAAAACTGAATTTACACATGGAAAATACACATAGTGTAAACACACCTTAAGCATAACTGATAAAATTGTTTCTATTATTTTTTGCTGTAAGTAATAAATTATAAATATACTGAATTTGCAAACTAAAATGGATACATATATTGGAGGTGCTTTAATACAAAAGAGTTAACGAAACAAAATAAAAAAAAAAACAACTCTACAACAGCAACAATGGCAGTCATATGTTCTTCAAATAGAAAAAAAAAACTGCAAGTGTGTTTTGTTGGCTACAAAACAAAAATAGTGTTGACAATATAACAAAATATGTAAAAGAAGTTAGTGCTATGAAATATTTTATTTTGTTTAAAAAAAAAATCGCAAAATGAAAGGCTATAATTCCATTAATAATCAAAAGGCGTTAAACTAATTTATTTATTTTTACGTTGTACTAATGCATTTTAAATAAGTAAAAGTAATTGTATATTTAAATAAAAAGCATTTGTATTATATGTTGCTGTCGTATTCAGAAAAATCAAGTAGCTGACTATACGACTACAAATGCTGCTGCCAGCAGTCGTCTATGTGTTTCATTCATGATGTTGCATTTTTTTGCGAGCAATACTTACATATATTCTAAATAAAGATATAATAGTTCTTTTCATACTGCGAAATCTATACAAATATATGTACAAATACTATATGTCAAATTTCAAATTTGCAATAATTGATACATTTTTGAAAGAAAATTGTATAATATGAAATGTCTTTAATTTATTTCATAGAAAACAATTTTTTGAGGTGCGTGGATTTTCCATATTTACTGTTTTACTATTTTCGTAATGAGGTTAAATGAGTTAAAAAGAATTTAATATATTTGAAAATATTAGGTGAGGATCCTCAAGATGTAATATACGATCGGTCTAAAACTTTTCACTTAGAGCCACAGTTAAATTCGAAACAACAAAAACCCATATATTTTGTGCATAAAGTTTAATATTAAATGTGCTTTTCTGAAATGCCTATATATATTTTCTCATTCATTTCTGACCATCTTCAATGTAAATTTACCAAAGTTTTTTTTATTGCAATATGTATATAAAACTTAAAAATTTAATATTTTTTATTGTGTATTAACTTATTATTCTGCGATTTTCATTACATCACAAAATATTACAAATTGGCACTACTGTTTCAAAAACAGAAAACTTCTAAATCAGTTGAAAACAGTTGATCTGTAAAACTGTGTGTGAAATTGTGTCAAATAAAATTACAAATATTAATAAATATAATAATACATATATATATATATTATTAATTTTGTTAAGAATTAGCACAAAATTGATTTTCCATTTTGCATTTCATTTATAAAGAATTCTGCCATATTTTGTTAAAGGGAAAATCCATTTTTGTTATATTAAAAAAAACAGACTTGCATTTAATTTTTCCGTGACTGCCTCAATAATTGCGTAGATGCCACCAAAATATTTTTTCTAATTAAAACAGTTGATCTGTAAAACTGTGTGTGAAATTGTGTCAAATAAAATTACAAATATTAATAAATATAATAATACATATATATATTTTATTAATTTTGTTAAGAATTAGCACAAAATTGATTTTCCATTTTGCATTTCATTTATAAAGAATTCTGCCATATTTTGTTAAAGGGAAAATCCATTTTTGTTATATTAAAAAAAACAGACTTGCATTTAATTTTTCCGTGACTGCCTCAATAATTGCGTAGATGCCACCACAATATTTTTTCTAATTAAATATTAACAAATATCTAACTAGAATTATGATTTATTCTGACTAAAAAGTTCCAATTAAAAGTTATTCATCCCAATTATGAATATTCTCAAGGAATTTCTTTCTCACGGAAAATACATTTCTCGAGAAAAAAATTCCTCCAATTATAAATTCCGCGTGAACAAAAAATGATTAACTGGCATCATCGAATTTCGAAGCCACTTGCTTTGCTTATTGACAATTTATTTTCTATTTTTTGTGTGTGTGCAAACGACCCTACAATAAATGTTCCACTAAACATTTTTGTTTGCTATCAAGTTGAGGTGCATTTGAGATCAAATACATTTTTCAAATCTCCAACGTTAATTCTCAAATGCCCTCAATAGTTCGAATATAGTCTTCTCAACTTAAAAGGCACATTTTTTATATGGCGATTTTCATAGTTATCAAATTGAGAAATTTGTGATTCTCAACTTGATAGCAAAGAAATATTTCCAATCGGTATCAAATGGAGGTACGGAATTGCCATATTAAAAAATATTATACTAATTTTAGAAATGAAAACAATTACTTTTTTTAATGTTTCAATTTTCAATTTAATTTCATTATATATTTAACATTACTATGTACATATTTAACATTAAATGTACATATTATGTACATTTTTTAAAATCTAGAATTAAAAATAAATGAATTAATTAGTTGTACATTTTTTGAAAAATTTGACAAAAAGCAGAAATAATTAAAAATATATCAATGATTTATTTGTACTTTTTTGGCATTTTTTAATTTAATTTATTATTTATGACATATTTAAATAATATCTCAGACTTAACACAAATCGTATTCAAGTTGAAAAAATGTTTGGTCTCAAGTGGAGAAAAGTGTTGGATATCCAATTGAGAGTAAAAATGTTTCCCAAAGATTGGAAAAAATGTTAAGTCTCAACTTGATGTCAAGTTGAAAGCAAACAAGGAGAAAAATTGTTCAACCCAAGTTGAGAATTACATTTCACATCAATTTAAGAACTTAACTTTTCTCCAACATTGGCGAAATAATATTTCAATGCATACTGGGGAATGACCGAAACTAACACATAAACAGTTTTTTCCTATTTGAAAAACATATGACTCATTGTTGCTGTTGTAGAGTTGTTATACCCTCCACTCCAGTGTGCAGAGGGTATATATAAGTTTGTCATTCCGTTTGTAATAATTAGAAAAAAAATTTTGGACCCCATAAAATTTATATATTTGTGATCCTTATAACAACCGGAGTTGATATAGCGATGTCCGTCTGTCCGTCTGTGGAAATCACGATGACGGCATCAATCCGGCAGCTAGGGTACTCGTTGACATAAAAATGATTCACTAACATCCTGAGAAATTTGCTATTTAAAATCGTCCAAATCGGTCGATTAGGGCCCGAGATTTGAATGAAGAACTAAAAAAGTCTTGAAAAAAAAATAATTTTCTATGTTGTTCTTGTCACGATCACGCCCTCAATAGTGCAGCTACAGTGATCATTTTTAGTGAGAATGATTCACCAAATTCATGGAAAGATTTCTACTTCAAAAATCATTAAAATCGGTGGAACAGGTCCAGGGAAATCTCTGAAAAAGTAAAAAAAAATAAAAAAAAACATGATATTTCTATATTGTTCTTGTTGTTATTCTAAATGTTGCATTGTTTTCATAGCTGGACTTGTTGTTTTTGTGGTCGTTATGGTAATAATATAACAAAAACAAACCCTTTGTACATTTTTTTATCAACTCTGGTAGAAAAATTTAAAAGTTTCCATTGTTTTGGCATCACTAAAAAAATATGTTAGATCATTTCTGTCATTGCCACAAGCCTGCCTGCAAAATTTCAGATCGATTGGGTCACGGGAAAGTGGTTAAAATCGATCCAAAATTTTTTCGACAAGCAGACACTACGAGTTAATATAAAGGGAGTAAAAATTCACCAACATCTAAAGCAAATAATGCTAAAATACCTAGTTGTTAATAAAAAAAACAATTGGGCAATTCACAATGGGTAATGTATCGTTGTATCTCTTGTATCGTGTATCACTTTACAATAGTGTAAAATTGTTGTTGGTAATTTTCACTGAAAAATCTGATACACGATCCAACTTCATTTGCTATGTTTAGTAAATGTTGTATATTGTATCATAACATATCAGTTCCAAGTGAATGCCAGTTTTTATGAAAAAGAAAAAACAAATACATACAATATTATCAGCATAAATAATTATAAAATAAAATATGGCAAATAACGCAAATACATCGATAAGTTTATTTATATAAAAATTAATGTTTATATTTTTAGTATGTATTTTCTCTTTCAGTACCAACCAAAACATTTAACATTTTTTTTCATTATAAATTAAAATGCAAGAGGTACGTAACTAAAACTCCAGGGTACATCTCACGACCAAAAAGCAAACACTGACAAGTGTTTTCTCTTATACAAAATAGCAGAAGCGACGAAGCGATCTTTCCTCGTTGGATCGAAAATTACTAAAGAAAGTGTTTTACAATATGAAAATACAACTGAGTGTTCACAACAAATGATTGTATTGTGTATTTCAATACAACATACAATATACAACACCTGTTGTGAATTGCCCAAATGTAAATTTAGCAAAAAAATTTATGTATTAATTTATTTAAAGAGAAAAACACAAAAATAACGTTTGATGTTGTATTTTTTGTGTGTAATATTTAAATATACATACATACACATATTATATAATACAAATAATGTACATATATTATATATATGTATGTATGTATATTCATAGTAACTGCATGTTAGAAATAAATCGGTTATTTTATTTACATAAAATTCTGCAGTATTTTGTTGTGGGGAAAATACATTTCTTTTGTATAACAGAGTGTCACTTCATTTTGCTCAGCGTGACTATGCCACAGTAGATGCCGCCATAATTTTTGTTTGTTCTAATTAGCTTTGCAATAGTTATTTCTATTTTAACATGAATGTTAATATTTTCAACCAGATATCATACAGAACAATGTTAAGAGTATACACGGGTTGGTCTTTTATTTCATACGTTTTTTCATTATTCTTTTACAAATATGAACATAAGTTTGGCATATTACCCACCAATCTCACATCACACTGCAAGTTCGAAAAACTCAATACACTCACATTTTTTTTACTAATACACACACATTTTCCGCAGTGGTCACACTAATGGCACCAAATTTTTCGTGCGAATAGTGGCAGACACTAACGATGATTAATGTTACCCTGTTATAAATTTAATGCAAATTTACTGGATTCTGTAAAATTGTAATTAAAGTTTTAACTTGTTAAATCTATTATAATGATTTATTTTTTGAAATGCGCATACAAAAACGCAAGTTTGTTAATTATAGAGCATAAATATTATTAACTATTATTAAAATAATACTAATAATAATAAATGTAAACATTTTCCCTCAAACATGTGCCTGTATAATAAACTTGGTAACTCTACTTAAAATAAAATAAGAGAGAGAAGTATACAAATGTTTTCAAGTTTACGCTTCGACAACATTTTAAAAATGAGATTGCAGTCAGATGTTTGAGCATAAAATTTAATGGCGATGGATTCGACTAATTCGAACAATTTTTCGTTGATAATACGTACACAACGATTTTACAATTTCAGTGTGATGTGAGATTGGGGGGTTAACTTTTTGTTGTCTTTACAAAATAGAGTTACCGAGTTCGTCAATGAGTTTTTTGCTTACAAAACAGTTCTACATAGTTATATAGAATTATTATTCTGCTTTACCTATAAAATATCTGATTGCGATTACATCTAATTTTTAAAAATTGTTTATAATTAATAAAGCATTATTATTCACATAAATACAAAATTTCACTTTTTAAATTTTCCATTCAAATTTAAGAAAATATCAATTATAATAAAAACTGAAAATAAAATTTCCAATTATAAATTAGAAAATATTAATTGAGTTTCAGAAAATCATATCAAAACGTCGGAAATAATAATTTTAAATTTAGAAATATCTTTACATTTAAAAATGTTTACATTTAAAAAAAATATTGCCATTCAGGAGATATTAATAACTTTTCAGTACCGCGATTCAGTAACTTCTTTTAACGATAGTCGAATTGTAAAAAAAAAGAAAATTGAAAAATTATCAGTAAAATTTTGAAACGATATTCGCTATTGTTAAAGTCAGCTGTTGTTGTTATCTAAACGACAACCATTTTTGTGTTGTTTATCCAATCGATAAAAACTTAAATTTTTAGGTTGAAATGTCGTCATACATAAATAAAAATCATGATATAGTGAAAATATTTTGCTTTAATTAAAAAACTTTTTTATATAAATAAAAAAATTAAATATAACCAAAATGCATGCCGATCAGCAACCACGATGACCAAAAAGCAAACACCGAAATAAATCCGAAATAATAGAAAAGAAGAAAACCAACCCAAAGAATTTGCTGAAATAATTTGGTATTAAGTTTAACAAATTGTTTACTTTTTCATTTACATTTATTATCAAGACTCAAACCGAGGTGGAGGGTATCAAAGATTCGGCACAGCCGAATTTAATACTCTTACTTGTTTAAAGTATATTACTTTAGGGAAAGACCCATATTTTTGACGTTTGAAAACTTTTGGATTTTTAAACTTTATAATATTCTTTTAATCATATTAAATAAGTTACTCTCATTGTGAATTTTTAAATAAAATTAATTAAATTTCATTATAAATATTTGTTGAATAAACATGGTTTGTTAATAAAAAAAAAATCATGTGAGTCCGATCACGGGGGAGATGTGTAAACATCTTGTAATTAAAGATTTTTTATGGCACTTTTTTAAAATCAAACAGAAAACGTCATCTGTGTATCACTTATAGCAAACAACTGCAGGGACTATGTTAATATAAAAATATTTATGCCTGGTTTTCATTATGTCATTTTCAATGGCAATTGTTGTCAATTATTGTCAGCTGTATGAAAACGGGTTTTAATGTCTTGTCATTTACAACCCCTGGCAACATTTGACATCTGAAATGAAATTGCCAGCATGTTGGCAATTTGTTTGTGTTTGACAGCCGGATTTTTTGTTCGTTTATAAGATGTTATGAATACGTAATGAATAGAAAATTACGAGATATCAGTTGAGGCAATTGTTTGTTTTCAGCTTATAGTGAAAACCAGGCATTACTATTATAGCAGATTCCAGCGCTCGAAATTCGAGTGCAATTTCTAGGCAACTTTATTTTTCAACTTAACCAATTCAGAAATCAACACTTTTTTGGTTTTTTATTATTGTGAATGAAGATAACAAACACATTAACAAATTTAATAAACACACACATAGCATATGTATAATTTTATGTATTTTACGTTAGTAGCAACTTTAAATGCAATTTACTCAAAATAAAGGAAAAAATTAAAAAATCTGTAAATCTGGTGGACAGCTTAAAAGAAATTCCTTTCAAATAATATACGTTCGGTCAAAATCGGAATAAAACGGTAGAACAAAACGTCGGTAACAAAAAATCGCCTAGCCTATTAATATTATAGATATACTATTTCAACTGGTTAATTTTTCATATTTCGTTTCTCATTTCTTATTTTTCATTTTTAATTTTTTATTTTTCATTTTTTATTTTTAATTTTCCAGTTTAAATTTTTTATTTTCACATTTCATTTTTAATTTTTGATTTCTAATATTTCATTTTCCCTTTTTCATTTTTATTTTTTCATTTTTTATTTTCCATATTTCATTTTTAATTTTTTATTTTTCATTTTTAATTTTTCATTTTTCATTTTTAATTTTTAATTTTTAATTTTTAATTTTTAATTTTTAATTTTTAATTTTTAATTTTTAATTTTTAATTTTTAATTTTTAATTTTTAATTTTTAATTTTTAATTTTTAATTTTTAATTTTTAATTTTTAATTTTTAATTTTTAATTTTTAATTTTTAATTTTTAATTTTTAATTTTTAATTTTTAATTTTTAATTTTTAATTTTTAATTTTTAATTTTTAATTTTTAATTTTTAATTTTTAATTTTTAATTTTTAATTTTTAATTTTTAATTTTTAATTTTTAATTTTTAATTTTTAATTTTTAATTTTTAATTTTTAATTTTTAATTTTTAATTTTTAATTTTTAATTTTTAATTTTTAATTTTTAATTTTTAATTTTTAATTTTTAATTTTTAATTTTTAATTTTTAATTTTTAATTTTTAATTTTTAATTTTTAATTTTTAATTTTTAATTTTTAATTTTTAATTTTTAATTTTTAATTTTTAATTTTTAATTTTTAATTTTTAATTTTTAATTTTTAATTTTTAATTTTTAATTTTTAATTTTTAATTTTTAATTTTGAATTTTTAATTTTTAATTTTTAATTTTTAATTTTTAATTTTTAATTTTTAATTTTTAATTTTTAATTTTTAATTTTTAATTTTTAATTTTTAATTTTTAATTTTTAATTTTTAATTTTTAATTTTTAATTTTTAATTTTTAATTTTTAATTTTTAATTTTTAATTTTTAATTTTTAATATTTAATTTTTAATTTTTAATTTTTAATTTTTAATTTTTAATTTTTAATTTTTAATTTTTAATTTTTAATTTTTAATTTTTATTTTTCATTGTTCATTTTTAATTTTAATTTTTAAGTTTTAATTTTTAATTTTTAATTTTTAATTTTTAATTTTTAATTTTTAATTTTTAATTTTTAATTTTTAATTTTTAATTTTTAATTTTTAATTTTTAATTTTTAATTTTTAATTTTTAATTTTTAATTTTTAATTTTTAATTTTTAATTTTTAATTTTTAATTTTTAATTTTTAATTTTTAATTTTTAATTTTTAATTTTTAAATTTTAATTTTTAATTTTTAATTTTTAATTTTTAATTTTTAATTTTTAATTTTTAATTTTTAATTTTTAATTTTTAATTTTTAATTTTTAATTTTTAATTTTGAATTTTTAATTTTTAATTTTTAATTTTTAATTTTTAATTTTTAATTTTTATTTTTTATTTTTCATTTTTCACTTTTTATTTTTCATTTTTAATATTTCATTTTTCAAAACATTTTTATAACGCTATTTGCTCCCTCATTTTATCTCCAAACACTTCCTAATGAAATCGTCCCGTCATTTTATCTCCAAACACTTCCTAATCTTTTCACCAATACCATCGTACCTCACACCGTTTTTGTCTTATTCTGTTTTTCTGATTGTATTGTGAAATAGATTTTTACCCCCCTGAGCGCATAGATGTTTACGCATCAAAAATATGCAGATATTTATAAAGCGGGAAATTGGTTTAAAATCTCGTGATTTTATTATATTCTGGTAGCAGTTACATGTTTTATTATTTCATTTATTTATTAAAAATAATATTAAATGCAGTTACAGATGTTTAGTATATAGTATATGGAATAAATTGTATTGTTAGGAATAATTTTAAATGATTGAGAAAATTAATTATAAATGTTTATAAAAAGAAATGTTTAATAAAATAGCAACATTCTATATGGAATCCCGAAATTAGATCCTTGTTTTAGCACAAACCGTTTTTATAACTCTATGCTCTCCGTGATTTTATCTCCACACCCTTCCTAATGAAATCGTGTCTTTATTTTGTCTCCAAACACTGCCCAATGGATTGTGCCTTTATTTTATCTCCAAACACTTCCTTTTTACTATCATTCGATTATTTTTTATGTCTATTTATATTTGATTAGCATTAATATTAAATGTAGTGATAATTGTTTTATTTATAAGAAATAAATTATAACGTTAAGAATACTTTTAAATGGTTAAGGAATATAATTATAAATGTTTATAAAAAGTGAAGAAATATAACGGAGCAAGTAACAACAAAAAGATTATTACATATCATAATTTTTTCACCAATACAAATATAAGTCACACCGATTTTGTCTTACGTCTTACATCTTACGATGTTTTTGTGATTGTATTGTGAAAGAGTTTTACCCCCTGCGCGTATAGATATTTACACATCAAAAATTTTATTAGAGCCTAATTGTGTGCTAATAAATTTTAGCCAATTCACAATTCAACACACGCACAGTATGTGTTTTATGTGTTAGTGCTGATATTTACTCCAACAAAATGTTTCAGACGGTGCATATCTGTAAATATGTTGGACAGCTGCAAAGAAATGTCTTTCAAGTGGGGTATTTTTTTTTTTTGCAAATTCGGTTCATAACTAAAAACGTAAAATCGTTCACAAGAAATCGCCTTGCCTATTAATATTATAGATTCAATAGAAAATAAGAAACGATTTTAACTTAAAGGGTTAAAGCCAAACAACAAGTTCTCAGTTTCTGTTTTGATACTTTATTTCATTCAACGAAGAACCGGTGCAAAATAAAGAACTGAACATATGGAATACAAATGAAAACTTCGTATATATACCTGATAAGGAAAGGAAAATATCCCAGCAAAAACAAAATAAACCGAACATCTCTACATATAAAAAATATCTTCATATTACATAAATACTTTAATGTTTATACAAAAAATAAGGAACGGTAATGCGCCCGAATGTTTAAACGTGCAACTAAATTATGTACCTAGGAGATGTACAATGCAGCTATCATATTTTTCAAAAGACTTAAATTATATAACTTAATTCCAAATAATATAAAAAATTAGAAAAATTAATGTGCTTTTAGTAGAGAACGTGTAAAATTTTTAAGAAATAATGTATTTTTACAGAGCCAAAATTAAATTTAATTTTCTTAATAAATATGTAAACATTGTGAACATTAATTAGTATTAAAAATAATAATAAATTATAATATTCTAGTAGGGGCACTCAAATGATTCCAAATATTTTCAAGATAATACTATTTGCACTTTTTTGTTGTGGTTGATATTGAGCCTTTCTTGAGAGTATTGTGTTCCCTGCGAATTGCACTTTATGCTTATTGCAAATGCTTAAAAACTGCTGAATTGTAATTTGCTTTAAAACGAGAGTACGTAAGATAATCTGAGGTTTATTGGTTAATCGGCTAAATTGGAACTTCTATAGCTTTGTCGCTATTTCAGTTACAAATTTATAGTTATATCATTTATGCTGGGATACTGAACAAAATGACATAATAGAAATTGTACGACAGATAACGCATGATCCGAGCACAACAAATTCAAACAACCAGTCGCAATGATACGAATAAAGAATAAAATGGAAATATATATAATAATAAGGGGGCAATTAAAAGAATTTTAAAATTTTATAAAATTTTTTTGTCACTACATCTATCAACTTATCCATGCGTATTTCAGAAATAATTCAGGGAATTTTAAATAAGTCTAGTTAATGGCTTAATTTTTAGAAATTTGGAATTATATTTAAATGTGTAAACTTTGATATTTTTTAGTCTTTTTGATGTGTAAACATCTATACGCGCAGGGGGGCAAATTTCTGTTTCACAATAACATCATAAAAACAGCGTAACATGTGAGCCGACAAAATCGGTGTGACTTATGATTGTATTGGTGAAAAAATTATTATATGTAATAACCTGTTTGAAAATGAAAAATAAAAAATTAAAAATGGAAAATGAAAAATGGAAAATAAAAAATGAAAAATAACAAATGAAAAATAAAAAATTAAAAATGAAAAATGAAAAACGGAAAATGAAAACAAAAACTTAAAAATTAAAAATTAAAACAAAAAAATGAAAAATGAATAATAAAAAATTAAAAATAAAAAATGAAAAATAAAAAATGAAAACTGAAAAATTTTAAAGGAAAATAAAAAATTTTGAATGAAAAATGAAAAATATAAAATGAAAAATAATAAATGAAAAATGGAAAATGAAAAATAAAAACTATGGGACGGTTGGCAAAACATAAAGAGCCTTTTTCACATTACGAGATTTGTAATTGATCAAAGCATTGTTAATGTAGAGAAAGCTATAAATTGGAAAAAACTCTGCTTGTTCGTTCTAACTCTCGTATGAAAAGAAAGAAAAAACATTTCTCATGTTCTTTTCTTTCTAATGTTGAGTTAAATAGTTGATTAAGCATGAGTTGAAGCAATAGGTAGAAGGATGCTGAAGATGAACAAGTCGCTTTGTTCGAAAGTAGCTACTCCATCTAGCGCTGTCTTCAATTTTTTCCAAATTTCACTTACCTTGCATAAAGTATTATCTTTTCTAGTATTAGAAAATGTATACATGATCTCGAACCGAACTATAAATAACTAATTATTAAAAAAAATTAAAAATAAAAAATGGAAAATAAAAAATTAAAAATAAAAAAATGAAATTGGAAAATATAAAATTAAAAATGAAAAGTAAAAAATTAAAAATACAAAATGAAAATTGAAAAATTAAAAACAAAAAATGAAAAATTAAAAACAAATAATGAAAAATATAAAATGAAAAATATAAAATTAAAAATTAAAAATGAAAAATAAAAAATTAAAAATGAGAAACAAAAAATGAAAAAAGAAAAATAAAAAATTAAATATGAAAAATAAAAAATTAAACATGAAAAAGGAAAAACGAAAAATAAAAAATGAGAAATGAAAAATAAAAAATTAAAAATTGAAATTGAAAACAAAAATTTTAAAATTAAAAATTAACCGGTTGAAATAATAATTACAAAAAATTATTATTAAAATCCAAATATGACATTTTTAATAAATAAAAGAAATAAAGAACCCATAAAAAAGTTAAAAGTTAATCTATAATATTAATAGGCTAGGCGATTTCTTGTGACTGATGTTTTGTTCTACCGTTTTATCCCAATTTTGACCAAACGTATACTATTTGAAAGGTATTTCTTTTTAGCCGTTTTGCAGATTTACAGATTTTTAAATTTTTTCCTTTATTTTGAGTAAATTGCATTTAAAGTTGCTACAAACACATACATAAAATTATACAATGCTATGTGTGTGTTTATGAAATTTGTTAATGTGTTTGAAATAAAAATGAGTTTGTTTTTCGTGTTGATTTGTGAATTGGCTAGACTTGATTAGCATACCTTTAGGGTCTTTATTTAATAAAAATTAATATTTCCTAGAATTTTCACTCGAATTTCGAGGGCTGGAGTCTGCTATTAATAATAAATATGTCTACATTAGCAGAGCCCCTGCAGTTGTTTGCTATAAGTGATGCATAGATGACGCTATCTGTTTGATCTATATATAAATAGGTAAGTGAAAAAAGTTACGAACCATTTTAACTGCCTTAAACTCAACGTATTCGCTTGATTTTTTTTTTTTTTTTGTTGGATAGATTGCCAATAGGAGCAGTGCAGAACGTATTTTTTTCTACATTTTTGTGTCTAAGATAAGTAAAACCAGTTAAGCCATGATCTCTCTTTCTCTCTCAATAATGGTTGAATTTCAACCACTGGGCGAACACTAGTTTTAATAAAGTGCCATAAAAAAATCTTTAATTACAAGATGTTTACACATTTCCCCCGTGATCGGACTCACGTGATATTTTTTGTTTTAAACGGTTCAGTTTAGAACTGATATTTATACCCTATACCACTACGTGCTCAGGGTATAATGAGTTTGTGCTGATGTTTGTAACTAGCAAAAATATTTGACCTAGACCCATCTTTTATTATCCCGATCAAATCTGATTCTGAGCCGATTCAGCGATGGCCGTCCGTCCGTCAATCTCATGTGTTCATGTTAACCTTGTAATCAAACTACAGGTCGCAAATATGAATATATTTTTATTAATGTTGTTTTTGGACCAGATTTTATTATTGTTGATTGTTTGATTTATTGGGTTTACTGGTCAGTTTTTATTTTTAGCGCAATTGAAAAACCATCAATTCGCTTTTTCTCCTACGCGTTTCGGATGATATCCATCCATCTTCAGGGAGCCTTTTTTATTTGAAAACACATTTAACATTATAAACAAATTACAATTTTTGTTAAAAACTACTTACAAATAAAATATATTTTTCAACACAAATTTTTGTATGAAACAAATTTATAAGTGTTACGTCGTATTTACAACTATTGTTTTTCTTTTGTATGTTTTTTAGTTAATATCAAACTGTAGGCGCTATTTGTTCCGTCTTTGTCTTCTTTAAAATTGACAGCTCTCTCAATATTTTCCTGTATTCTTAAAGTTTCCAATGTCATTCTCTTGTTCCATTTTCTCTCAATGTCTAAAATACGCGCATTGTCAAAATCAGCTGAGTGTCCAGTAGTTGTGATATGATGTGCATATATATGATGTGCATATCACAACTACTGGACACTCAGCTGATTTTGACAATGCGCGTATTTTAGACATTGAGAGAAAATGGAACAAGAGAATGACATTGGAAACTTTAAGAATACAGGAAAATATTGAGAGAGCTGTCAATTTTAAAGAAGACAAAGACGGAACAAATAGCGCCTACAGTTTGATATTAACTAAAAAACATACAAAAGAAAAACAATAGTTGTAAATACGACGTAACACTTATAAATTTGTTTCATACAAAAATTTGTGTTGAAAAATATATTTTATTTGTAAGTAGTTTTTAACAAAAATTGTAATTTGTTTATAATGTTAAATGTGTTTTCAAATAAAAAAGGCTCCCTGAAGATGGATGGATATCATCCGAAACGCGTAGGAGAAAAAGCGAATTGATGGTTTTTCAATTGCGCTAAAAATAAAAACTGACCAGTAAACCCAATAAATCAAACAATCATGAATATATTTTGTTGAAATTTGATATATAAGCTTTGGCTATAGCATGAACGCTATTGAAATGGGTGAAAACCGTTGCATCTTCAGACGTAGTCCCCATACAAATGACCTCTATGAGATCGACTTAAATTGCCATAAGATCCAAATTATCATATAGATTAATTACTAATTGATGGATGTGCAAAAATAAACCATATAGGATAATTCTAAGTCAAAGCCTCCTTTAAAACTGCTTCCCGATCTTCACTTAAACTTATCAAAAACAAAAAAAAAAAAATGCACAGATTTTTCTCAAATTTAGTTTGTATATGTTTTTGCAAACACGGTCAAAATCGGTCAATTTTTCGACCTTGTCTCCATATAAATATGAACTTTTCAGATATGAACTTTTTCAGATATGCAGGCAAAAAAATTAATAACAATACCAATCAGATTTGGTATATGCATATTTTCAATACCCAATAAGTTCGAACTAAGACCAATTCTCAAAACCCATGGTATAGGGTATCATATAATGTTTGTAAGCCACCCTAATAATCTCCATACATGTGTTATTTTGTATTAATTTTCCCTACCACATCAACTGATAGGTTATCCATAAAACCTCGTATACACTCTTAGATAAGAGAAGTAACTATAATAACAAACAACTAATTTATTATTAAAACTTTTCTTATTTATTTTTAGATTATTAGAGAAACACATAAAAACTACAACAGAGAAAAAACCGGATAAATTTTTTATTTGTTTAACTCAATTGCCACAACAACAACAACAGCAATAAAAACAAAAAGCAACACACAGAGTAGCCGGGAGAAAAACTACGTATAATGTTTTACTATAGGAATAAATTTCAAAGTTTATCTATATTCTGGTTCATTGTGTTTATGACCATGTCAGAGTCAAAATCAACCAGCGGTGCTTCGTCAGCGTTTTGCTCCAAAAATGATCGTTGCACGGAACCCTTTAAAGACAAATCACGTTACGATCATTATCGTGTCTATAATGTTGAATTGGCTACGGTACAGCATGTGCAACTATTCAAGAAACTGGAGGAACAAAGTGACAGTATGTCATTTATGGGTCATGCTCGTGAGGTTGGACAAAAGTTGACGATTTTAGTTGCTGCCCATAAAGTTGCTGATTTAGCGGACTTATTAAAATATTATGAAGTCAAACATCGTATATTGGTAAGTGAATTAAATTGAGGAACATACATATGTGAACGGTTGTCACTATTTGAAGACAAAGAGCTAAAAACATAGTATAGCAAAATTTCTTATAATCAGTTTTTTTATTTTATAAACAATAATTCTTTTGAAATTTTTGTAGCCTTTATTAAAGATTAGGAATTTGTGATTAAATTTTAATATCACTAGTCAAACATATTCGTGTTTCATATAGAATTTAAAATATATTTATCGATTTCTATTAGTCTTAATTATTCTTGGACAGATTTCAGTCCATTTAAATCCCAAAAAAAAAATATGAAGTTGTTTGATAGTTTTCCTAACGCTTTAAATCTCCAAATTGATCTTCAAGACAGAAATGCCTTTCGTTGGAAATATGTTATAGCAACAACAAATGATAAGCTGTTTTTTTATCCTCATTTGAAATCAATTTTTAATTATCAATAATTTACAGACTCTTACAGATTTCTATTTGATTTCTCTATTGCAGACCTATAACTTCCAGGAAAAAATTGACAAGAATTATGCATCTGTTTTACCAATTGGTACAGATCTCTCAAAATTCGATTGGCAGCATTATTTCCACCTAGAAACAATTTACGAGTGGTTGCAATCGTTAACGGAAAAATATCCTAATATTGTAACACTGCTTGACATGGGCACCAGTGCTGAGGGCGTAGCCATAAAGGGAGTCAAAATTTCTCATAATCCGACCAACAAGGCAATATTTATAGAATCTGGCATACATGCTCGTGAATGGATAGCACCGGCCACCGCTACCTTCTTAATAAATACAGTGTTAACGTCTACCGATGCCGGCGTACAAAACTTGGCTAAAAACTATAATTGGATTATATTCCCTAGTGTTAATCCAGACGGTTATAAATTCACATTTGAGCACGATCGCATGTGGCGTAAAAACCGCCAGCTGTTTGGTACATGTCGTGGTGTTGATTTGAATCGCAATTATCCCGATCATTGGAATTCCACCGGAAGCAGTAGCGATCCCTGTCGTTATGATTTTTCTGGTCCTTCTGCTGGCTCAGAATTGGAAACACAACGTTTAATGCAATTCATTGAAGATAATGTTGAAAAAGAACAAATAAAGACTTACATTTCCTTACATTCCTATTCACAAATGATTATGTTTCCCTATGGTTATACCAAGGAACATGTTCCCAACTACGATGATCTAAAGGAATTTGGTGAATCTGCCTCGAGTGCCATAAAGCAGTTATACGGCCGTAATTACACTAGTGGATGTTTAATTGAAACCATTTATCCTTCTAGTGGTGGTAGTATGGATTGGGCTTATTCGGTGCACAAAATACCCATTGCTTATACTTTTGAATTGCGCGGTCCTCCTGACAGCCAAGATATGTTTATTTTACCATCGGATGAAATATTGCCCACAGCTCAGGAAGGTTTTGCTGCCATACAAGCTATTGTAAATGGTGCTGCCGCTAAAGGTTATTTTAAGTGAACAATTTAAAATATTGTTGAAAATATTATCTTTGTTTTTTAAACATATTCTTATTATATTATTAATCTCGTTTTTTATAATGTACTCAGATGTTAAAAAAAATATTTTTTTTTCTCTCACGTTTTAATTAAAAAATACATGCATGCGTTTATAATCTTTATTTGTTTTAATAATCATAAATATACCAACACAATGAAACTTGGAATCTTAGAATTTAAAGCAAATATTATGAGTCTTTCTAAAAACATCGCATCTATCACTGTAAAAAGAAGTCCAAATTCTTAAAATTTAAGAAAAGAAAAAGAGTCTATAATGTAGAGAGAAATCTTTTTATAGCAAAAGTTGTAAGAATTTTAAAGACATTTTTAAATCTAAAGGTTTTCCATTAGTATAAAACTGCATCATAAGGTTTAAAAGAAAAATCTACAGCTATGGACATACAAATGGCACATTTTTTATGTACATATTACGGAACTTTAAAAAAAGAATTGTATATTTTTTTGCTCTTGCCCCCTTAAATGTTTTTATTTAATATAAAAAAAATCCCCACCAAAGATGGGCGTTCCAGCTCAACTCTTAGAGGTAGCTATTTTAATTACAGTTTCCCATTTAATTAACACTAGAGGACCCCTGATGCTCCGCAGCATTATATTATATTAATTTTTATAAAATAATACCAAAATTTGCCAAGATAAGTTAACGTACAGTAAAAGTAAAGTTGATTGTCCACGCATAACTTTCCTCAAACCCAACGAATTTAAGCAGTTAATAGCTCAAAAGAAAGAGCTTGATCCATTGAGTGTTCTTATGTCAACAGCCTACGTTAATTAGAACTCTAGTTCAATTCAATTAAATATTCTTCCTTTATTTACATATTTTAACAAATTTTGATATTTACATATGCGATCTTATCTTTACATATAGATATTGCAACAAATAATACATAGGATCTAAAGATTAAATAGTTTTTATATTATTTTTTAATGATTTTTAAAGGAAAATGGGAGGAAAAAACCTTTATATGATTTAATAAATTCAAATACTATCTGAAAATATTTATGTGCTTATAGAAGGTTTATTAGAAATAATAGACCTCTATAAGCATATAATTTTCAATTTGGTGATTTCTTTTTAATTTTACGTTACTTCTCTACATTCTCTTATCAGTGGATAAGAGGAATTTTCAATTTTGGCAAAGTAATTGTTATTAATCCTTGTTATGAAATCGATAATTTTTTCATAACCTGTTTCTTCATGAAGAAGATTTGTAGGATACATCCAGGGCTTTTTATTTATCATTTTAAGACATTTGTTTTGTATAAATTGTAAGCGTTTTAGGTGGCAGTTGGCAGCGTCACTCCAAATATATCACTCCAATAATATCGGCCTTATAACACTTTTGAAGAGTAGATTTTTGTTTTTGGGGTTTAGAAATGACCTTCTATTTAGTAGTGGCCATAATGCTTTAAATGATTTTATAGCTTTTTGACACGTAGCCATAATATGTTGTTTAAAAGTAAGCTTTTTGTCCAAGACAACTCCGAGATATTTGACATGATTAAGTACATTTATGGTATTATTTCCAATATGAAGATGACGTCTTGGCAGTCTTTTGGGAGATTTGTTGAACGGAAAAATAATTGCTTGGGTCTTGTTTGGATTAATTTTGATTTTCCATTTGTGAAAATATTTACTGCAATTTACAAGTCCCTTTTCCATTTTCTTCAGGAGTGCACTTGTAAGTTTGTTTGAAGAAATTAACGCAGTATCATCTGCGTAGTAAGCAACTTTCATATACTTCGGAACTTTGAAATCGGATGTATATATCGAGTAAAGCAATGGCGACAAGACTGATCCTTGAGGTAACCCTGTGGTGATGGTTTTTGGAGATGATGTTTCATTATTAATCGCAACTTTAAAGCTTCTGCCGTGAATGAAATCTGAAATAAGTTTGCATAAATATTTTGGTACATTTGCATCAAGAAGTTTAAATACTAGGCCATTATGCCAAACGGTGTTAAACGCTTTTTCGATATCCAACAATATTAGACCCGTTGAACGTTTATTGTTTTTATTGCTGATTAATTGATTTTTAATTCTGTTTATTTGGTGAGTAGTGCTATGCCCTTTTTTAAATCCAAATTGTTCTTTAGCAACAATAGAATTGGTCGTTACAAATTCACTAAGACGAGAATGTAGTATTTTTTCAAATATTTTACCTAAGTTACTTAATAAACTAATAGGTCTATAGCTATTTGGGTTATTTTTTGGCTTATAAGGTTTGTTGACAGCTATAACCTTTGCATTTTTGAAATGGTTTGGGAAATAGTTGAGTTTGATGCAGCTGTTAAATATTATAACCAGTAATTTTAGAGCTTTGAGTGGTAGTTTCTTTAAGAGCAGGTTCGGAACATTGTCAAAACCAGGGGATTTTGCGGGTTTTATTGATGCGACAATATTCATTACTTCTTCAAGAGATGTATAAATTGCAGATTCAGAACTGGGATTTTCCTTCTTAAAATTATTTACTGTTGTATTTATTAGTGTATCTGCCGAGTGGTTATAGTTCGAAGTGAGGTTATTTGCTTGGACAAATGTATTTGCCAGGACTTCGGCCTTGTCCTTATCAGATGTTATTTTTGTATTTCCAACTTTGAAGTGAGCGATTTGATTTTTCCCTTTTTCCCTCGTAAGTTCCTGCTTATTTTCCAAAATGATTTATCACCTAGTTTTAAATTGGATAATAATTGAGACCATTTCTTATTGCGCTCCGAATTAATATAGAACTCTAGTTATAGAGGTTTGAGTGAAGGAAAGTATTGAAAAAGAATAACTTGAGTAAGGTGGGAGTTGTGTAAATTCCAATGCTTAATGACATATCTGTGTCTAAATAGCTTTCATTTAAAAAAAATTAAGGAGAACGGCCAGACGGACTGACTTTAGTTTTCATAAATTCTTTTAATATATAAGATGGGAAAAATTCCTTTTTAACCAAAATTGGATTTACTTATAATTAACGCAATTTTATAAGAAACCATTATATATTCTTAAAGCTGAGTCTTTAAGCTTTCCAAAACGCTATTAGATAGTATGATTATCATAACTAGAAGGCTGGTTACAGCCATCTAAAAATTGCTAAATTTTAAACTGTGGAGACATTGCTTGTAATAATTCTTTATTTCTATAATTTCTTGAAATTTCTCTAGTTATGATAATCACACTTTCTAATAGCGTGGGCCGTCTATTTCAAAACGTCGATCTTCTCCGCACAAAACCCTTTATTTAACTAGTTTGGAGGAGTGTTTGGGATCATTATCTTGCATACATTACCACTTAATAGGCATATAATCGAAATCATGTAGTTCCCTATGATTTTTTCAAAATTTCCAAGTATAGAAACTGGTCCATTTTTCATTAATTTTTATGTCTTCTGGGTACTCTTGAACAAATGCTCCAACATCTGTTCTTATCCTATTGATCTTCGGTTCGCTGCGCCATAACACGTTTTTTGAGAAATCAATGCTTTTTATACCCTATACCACTATGTGGTTTGGGTATAATGACTTTGTGCTGCTGTTTGTAACAATCAAAAATATCTGACCTACACCCATCTTTAATTATACCGATCGAATCAGAATCACAATCTGATTCGATTTAATGATGTCCGTCCGTCCGTCCGTCTGTGTGTCCATGTAAAGCCTGTAATCAAACTGCAGGTCGCAAATATGAATATATTTTGACGAAATTTGGTATTTGATCTTTTATCGGTCATGGGATGAACGCTATTGAAATTGGTGAGAATCGGTCCATGTTCAGACCTAGCCCCCATACAAATGACCCCTATGAAATCAACATAAATTGCCATAAGATCCAAATTATCATATAAATCTTAGTCAAATTGGGTTTGTATGTATATATTAGATCCACTAATCAGTACTCCAAAAATGATCCCTATTGGACAACTCTTAGTCATAGGCCCCATATAGAGCTGCTTCCCGATCTTCACTTAAATCTATCAAAAAACAAAAATATTGCACTGATTCTTCTCAAATTTTGTTTGTATATATTTTTGCAAAATACATGAGACTTTACCAAACATGGTCAGGATCGGTCCATTTTTGGGCCTAATCTCCATATAGATATAACATCCGATATGAACTTTTTCATATCTGCAGCAGAAAAAATTAATAAAAATCCCACTCAAATTTGGTTTATGCTTATTTTCTATATCCAGTTAGTTGGGCCTGAGAGATAGAGTCTCTAAACGCATGGTATAGGGTATCGTATAGTCGGTCTAGACAGACTATAATTTTCTTACTTGTTTCTTTATGGGTTTTGGCGCAGGTTAATCAATAGTGACTTTTTTCTGGAAATGTCAAACAAATTTTACTCGATCAATCGCCTTCTGACAGGCCTGCTGGAAATTTTTAAATCCAAAGATTGATTAATATCGGATGCTAGCTGCCATGATGACCTGATCATTTTTCGCCATTCTTACTATGGCTGCATCTGTACGCACATTTGGCTTCCGAATTTTGCATGTAAACAATACATCGGAATTCTCTACAAATGAAAGAACTGGATTGTACACTTTTTTCTAGAACTATGCAAAAGATTAACAATTTCCGCCACTTTTTTCCCCTGCTTTGTGCATTTTCTATACTATCTCCGTCTCTCCTCAATTGTAGTGTTTACTTGATGGCATTTTCAAAAACATTTAACTCTAAAATACTTTTATTGGATTATTTTTCGACTACACAAAATATCACGCGAATCTATAGAAAGCTACTCGAATATTAATATTGGAGACAAATCACCGCATTCGTTATCGAAATTTTTCGATCGAAATCATTTTTTTATTTACCAAAATAAAATGGTGAGAATTACTTGGTCCTCTGATTAAGAAGAAAAGTGAATCGTGGTCGAGCGTTTGTCCGTCTTCTTCAAATTATAAACCAAAATATGGAATTTCGATTGATTTTACTCGATATTGAATGCGGTGATTTGGCCCCTGACTGTTTAAAGTAATTTGTGTCATTATGTGTCCAATTAAATTCAACTTTACAAAAACATAACGGAATATTTGTGCGTCAAATTTTAGTTTCGAAACTTTTATAGAATTTAATTTAAGAATTACGTTAAGGTTTCCACAGACAAATTTTTGTTTAGAAATTTTTGGTTTGAAGAATAGGAATAAGAAGAAACGTTAACAATTTTAACAATTTTTAAAAAGAAAAACAGAAGATTAATATAAATTAGTCCGAGTTCACCGCAACTTTTGTTGGGCAATTTTTGAATTTGTAGGAGAGAGGGGAAAGAAGAGTGGTATTTGGTAGGGAGTTGCTTGTACTCGGCAACTCGTTTTGTTGTGCAATTCGTAATTATAAACACGAAGTTAGCTGCCGCTTGTTATTTGACATTTTTTTTTATTCTTTGCTTCGCTGGGAAAAATTATTATTATTTCATTTATTTTGTTATTTTTTTATTATTGCATTTTTTCTTTAGCTTCCATTTTTTCACACAAATATATTTTTCACTTTGGACCAATAATAAATTCGTTTTACACATGCTAATAAAGTGAACTGTCAAAAATTTAAGAATTTGAAAGCAAAAGGAAACGAAAAGTTGCGGCAATAAATTTCTCTGTGTGAACATTAAGGCAAATTTAAAAGAGAATTGAATAAAAGTTGCGCAACAAAAATTGCCTTGTGTGAACCCAGACTTAAGGAAATTTTTACTTTTCAATTATTTATCACACTGAATGTTTATAAAGTTTAAAAATTGTTTTAAAAGTATAACTTACTACAACGAAGTGAAGCAAAGCAAAATGTCAAAAATTTCTTTCAACGAAAAGAGTAAAGAATTTGCGAGCACGGCAAACGAAATTTGCCATTTCTCTTCCCTTACCCTTCTTGCCAATAAATTAAAGTTTCGAAACTAAAATTTAACCCTCTACTGCATAGAAACCCATATATGGCTTTTCATTTTCAAATTCGAATTCTCAACGGAAATGAGCAGTTACGAAAAATAATATTTTTTCAAAAGCTTTAGTAGGCTTTTGTGAATATGAAATAATTGTTGTTTTCACTTTTCTCTACATAGTTGCATAGAAAACGTTAGTCTTGTTTGTAAGTGCACGTGGTCACTTCGTAGCTTGAGAGTACACGAAATAAAACAATTTTTTTACATGTGACATGTAAGTTGGTATATTTTTATAATTTTTTTTATTGAATATATAGCTCTGTGAATAGTGTTTATGTGTTCGTTTTTCAATTGTGCATGTAGAACTAATGATATCAAGCATTTCTTAGTACAGCCATATATGGCTTCAAATGCATTCAGAGCAATATTCATATATTTTTTGGGTGCCATATTTGGCTGCACGTGCATTCACAGAAACATTCGTCCGACTTTGGCGTGTTATTGAATCAGTATCAAATCAGTCTTGGCAAGATCAACTGGTTATACCTTAGACGGATGAAAGCAGCGAATTTGATTCTGAGAATGAGGAACCGGTGGTCAGCTTATTTTGGAAAAGGAAAAAAGTTCAGAAGAAAGAGCAGAAATGAGCTGGGAGGAAACTAAATTTGGTACATACAAGGAAGACGATCTACCTTTTTTTGGGAATCAAGGAATTGCCAGAGGCGATGTCTAAATTGGAGACCTCTGCTGATTTTTTTCTGTTCCTTTTCCTCCATGAATTAGTTGACATGATAATAGAAGAATTCAACAGAAAAGCCTTACAAGACAATATCAACAGGCCAGCCAATATTACGCGAGGAGAAATGGAACAATTTATTGGTATATGTCTGTTCATGTCACTGCTAAAGTTGCCTTCTACTAGAGTTATTGGAGTTCTCAACTCGGTCAGCCTTTCGTTTATGAGACCATGACCTGTAAGAGGTGGGAAGATATAAAGCGCTTTCTTCATTTCGCTAATAGTGAGACCTTTCTCAAACATAGTATGCCTGGACATGACAAGCTATTCAAAATAAGGCCACTTTTGGACAAGATTAGAGGTCAACTACTTCTAGTGCCAAGAGAAGAATTTCTTGCAGTAGATGAGCAAACCATCCCCACAAAATATCGCCATGAACTTAAACAATATAATCCCAAAAAAACCACATAAATGGGGTTACAAAAATCTAGTTCTTATTGGCATATCGGGTTTTAGCTACGACTTTGATATATTTGCAGGAGAGCAAAGTAACGCAATTCCAGATGGTGTCCAGATCTTGGTGTAAGAGAAAATGTTGTTTCACGGCTAACTGTTACAGTCCCAAGACATAAAAATCATAAGATATTTTTTGAAAACAGAAAAAAAGAGAAAGCAGAAAGATCGTGGAAATTTTATCGAAAAAGTTGCAGAAATAGATAACGAAAGAGTGTCTTTCGTATCCTGGTTTGACAACAAAATGGTTAACAGGCTATCGACGTTTGTGGGATGCGATCCAATGACAACAAGAACACGATACTGCAGACGTGAAAAGAAGTATTTGGAAATAGATTGACCAAAAGTTATAGATATTTATAACAAATATATGGCAGGTGTGGATCTTCTAGATTCAATGCTTGGTCTATACAGAATAGAAATAAGATCCACGAAATGGTACAAGAAGATTTTTTTCCATTTCTTGGACGTATGCATCGTTACTGCATGGATATTGTGGCGCCGATCGAGCGATGTATACGTGCCCCTATTCGATTTCAAACTGGTAGTGGCAGAACATCTGAGCAAGGTTGGCAAAACCTTAAATAAAAGGAAAGGTCGACCTACTTCAACCCCAAATACTCCAAAAATAGGAAAAGAGGTTCAGATTCCTATGCTTCAACTCCGACTTCCTCTTCTGTTCCGAAGAAAACAAAAAAAGCATAGCTCGACGCCCAGACTTTCCACTCTGTCCACTGCTGTCCGACTGGATTGTACCGATCATCTTCCAGAATGGAAAAAAGTAAGACAGCAATGTCAAAATGATTGCAAATTTCGATCTTTTATAATCTGCACTAAATGCAGAGTCCATCTTTGTTTGAACAAAGACAGAAATTGCTTTGCTTCATTCCATGCATAATTAGATATTTATGTTTTCTTTTTTTAAATACTTATTTTCTTTATTCTATTTTTAATTACTTTTAAGCTTATATATAATCACTGAAGTGTTTTTTGTTGTACCTTTTTTTACTTATGTTCCTTACACTATTTTTAATTACATTTAAATTAAAATATATATATTGAAATTCACAAATGAAATGTAAATATAAAAATTTAAAAAAATAAATGAAATTATCTTGTTTGTTAGATTTATCGTCATTTTTCAGACATATTGCAATTACTACTGTAATTAATATGCAATTTTTTTAATTTTGCTTAAATGGTGCGTGGTAAAGAAGAAAGCATATATTTCAAAAATTCATAACTGCACCGTATTCTTAATCGGACCGGTTTCTGGCATTTCAGCCTTCATCAGCGATTTATTGAACATTGTGATAATTGTTATGTTTTAATTGAATAGATTGTTTCTATATGAAAATTTTTTTTTCTACTTAGGGCGGCCGTGAGGTTTTGAACCATGAACCTTCACATACACTCGTACTTGCACTTATCTTTATTGCATGAAACGCCATATATGGCAATGCATTTTTATGATGAAAAATGTAGGAGTGCACATGAAGCCATATATGGCAAATTATTTTTTCCAGAAAACGGACCCACTTTTCCAAAAAAATTTTATTTGCATATCTTAATAATTCCATTTAAAAAATAAATCCATTAAAAAAAAAATTTTTTTTAGCAGGGTCATAATGCGTGCAGCAGAGGGTTAAGTAAAATTTGCCTGTGGAAAAGGAGACATAATCAGCAGAGAAATTGAAGCTCTAAATTGACCAAAAAAAATCATGTGAGCTCACATGTTACGCTGTTTTTCTGATTGTATTGTGAAATAGAAATTTACCCCCCTGCGCGTATAGATGTTTACACATCAAAAATTTTACATTCGATGCACTTTTTGCGTAAAATTTTTAACATATGTATATTTTTAAAATCAAATTTAATGCCATTTATATGTCCATGACTGTAATTATTACAAGATTCCCATAATTTTAAATATTTAATAATTAATCTTGTAACTATTTAAAATACAACTGCTTAATTGCTGCGATAGATAAAAAAATCATGTGAGTCCGATCACAGGGAAGATGTGTAAACATCTAGAAATTAAAGATTTTTTTATGTCATTTTTTAAAATCAAACAGAAAGCGTCATCTATGTATCACTTATAGCAAAAACTGTTTCAGCTAATTCAACAACCGTTTGCTGTAAAACGTTAAAAATATCCTAATATAAACGTATATAAGTGATACATAGATGACGCTTTTAAAAAAGTGCTTCAGCTCACACCGATATGAGTTACGCTGTTTTTGTGATTGTATTGTGAAATAGAAATGTACCCCCCTGCGCGTATAGATGTTTACACATCAAAAATTAGTTGTAATCAGAAGAAATTGATCGTCACATCTATCAGTCTTATTTCTTTTAACCTAAGATTGAAAAATTTTTTGATTTAAAAATACAATTTTGTATAATATTTATGTATGTTTTATTATAACTTTTTTATTCAAAAGAAAATACTGATTCACAATTTTTCTTTGCTTTATTTTCATATACATATGTCATTTAAATTTCGCTAATATTGTTTTTTAATCTAAATTATAAAATTTTGTAGTTCTCATGTGTTTCTTATGCATTTAACTATAAATTTATCGAAAAAGAATCACAAAAACTCCAATGCTTTGGAGTTAGATCTAAATAATATTGTGCAGATATTTTTATTAAAAATCTTGCCAAAGGAACATATTTCCAAAACTCTTTAACCATTAAACAAATGTAAATAGTATTAATATTCTAATATAACAAAGAAATATTAGCAAAAAAAAAAATAAAAAATAAAATTCTTAGGACTTGTATACAAAATCCAAAACAGATGTCAACTTTTTTTCACAGCACTTGTAATTTGATTTCTGGGTGATACACGAGGATCAAATATTGGATTAATTTGAACTTTGCAATCTAAAAAAAAATATAAGTAAGATATGGATTACAAAAAAGATATTGTATACTTTCAAAATAATAAAGCTACTAACCATTTTCTAATAAATACAATATACGATCATACAATAACACGCTTTCAATTAATGGAGCAAAAAATAAACGCAAGGTATAGAAAATAACAACATTTTTCCATTGTAACAGATCTAAATGAGTAATAGAGGTTTCCAATAAATGTGGTGGCAGAGTTGCAACAGGCAAATCTTTAACAGCTTTATAAAAGTAACTAAAGAGAATATAATTTAATTGATAAAAAAAATTTTATTTATATTAAAAACTTCTGAACTTACTCTTTAAATTGCATATCTGGCGAATGTTTAACACTCTTTAGACCGGAATGACTCAACGATGGATAATGTTTTACAATAATTCTCTCTGCAGCTGCTCTGAATGAATGAACTTTTAAATACTCATAATCCATCGACGATAAACGTTCATTGTATAATTCCATAGCATGACAAGAAATCTCTCTGGCCTCATAGCTTAACCGTGAAAATGTTGGTTTGCTTGTAAGAAAATCACTCAAAGGATAACCATATTGTTTTTCCGACTTAATGACTCCTTCCGATGTTGACAATTTGTGATAACAACAGCCCACGAAATTGAGAAATTTAGCTTGCTTACATTTTAAAAACATACGGATTAGTATGGCTCCTAAGTCTCCACAAGTATGTAAGCCTATTATACCAAATTTGTAGTCTTTATTTGAAATGTTTAACGCTTTTTCTATGGAGTTCAAAAATTGTCTACTCGTCATTTCGGCTGTTAAACATAGATCTTCATGAACTGGATTCTTATAGTTTTCTCCTTCCGGGATTGGCATATAGTATTTTATTAGCTTCTCCATTTGTTGATCCATTTCAGTGGCTTGTACGTTAAGTTTTTTCTGCATTTCTAAGCAACATATTTTGATGTTATATGCATATCCCAAAACTCTAGCTAAATGGCCTAGACCAGCTCCAAAATCAATAACAAAATCAACTGGTGTTTCTTGATAGCAGAGTTTACATAATATAGCCATGCAATCCAACTCGTGACGCTTCTTCGGTTTGACACCTTTGATAAATATGTGTTTCAGCTTGGGATGATCCAGTATATGACTGCGTTGAAGATTTTTCTGAGAATATGAGACATTATATTCAGCGATTATATAAATTTTTATATATAGTTTCAGACATAACTGATTGATTATAAATATAAATAATAAAAATGTTTGATATTTAGTTTAATAAAATTATTACTCATAAGTCTAAGTATATCTATAATATTAATAGGCTAGGCGATTTCTTGTGAATGATGTTTTGTTCTACCCTTTTATCTCGATTTTGACCAAACGTATATTATTTGAAAGGTATTTCTTTTTAGCCGTTTTGCAGATTTACAGATTGTTAAATTTTTTCCTTTATTTTGAGTAAATTGCATTTAAAGTTGATACTAACACATACATAAAATTATACAATGATATCAATTCAATTAAATATTCTTCCTTCATTTACATATTTTAACAAATTTTAATATTTACATATGAGATCTTATCTTTACATATAGATATTGCAACAAATAATACATAGGATCTAAAGATATTAAATAGTTTTTATATTATTTTTTAATGATTTTTAAAGGAAAATGGGAGGAAAAACCTTTATATGATTTAATAAATTCAAATACTATCTGAAAATATTTATGTGCTTATAGAAGGTTTATTAGAAATAATAGATATAATATTTACATATGAGATCTTATCTTTACATATAGATATTGCAACAAATAATACATAGGATCTAAAGATATTAAATAGTTTTTATATTATTTTTTAATGATTTTTAAAGGAAAATGGGAGGAAAAACCTTTATATGATTTAATAAATTCAAATACTATCTGAAAATATTTATGTGCTTATAGAAGGTTTATTAGAAATAATAGACCTCTATAAGCACATAATTTTCAATTTGGTGATTTCTTTTTAATTTTACGTTATTTCTCTACATTCTCTTATCAGTGGGTAAGAGGAATTTTCAATTTTGGCAAAGTAATTATTATTAATCCTTGTTTTGAAATCGATAATTTTTTCATAACCTGTTTCTTCATGAAGAAGATTTGTAGGATACCTCCAGGGCTTTTTATTTATCATTTTAAGACATTTGTTTTGTATAATTTGTAAGCGTTTTAGGTGGCAGTTGGCAGCGTCACTCCAAATAGGACACGCGTATGTTAATATCGGCCTTATAACACTTTTGAAGAGTAGATTTTTGTTTTTGGGGTTTAGAAATCACCTTCAATTTAGTAGTGGCCATAATGCTTTAAATGATTTTATAGCTTTTTGACACGTAGCCATAATATGTTGTTTAAAAGTAAGCTTTTTGTCCAAGACAACTCCGAGATATTTGACATGATTAAGTACATTTATGGTATTATTTCCAATATGAAGATGACGTCTTGGCAGTCTTTTGGGAGATTTGTTGAACGGAAAAATAATTGCTTGGGTCTTGTTTGGATTAATATTGATTTTCCATTTGTGAAAATATTTACTGCAATTTACAAGTCCCTTTTCCATTTTCTTCAGGAGTGCACTTGTAAGTTTGTTTGAAGAAATTAGCGCAGTATCATCTGCGTAGTAAGCAACTTTCATATACTTCGGAACTTTGAAGTCGGATGTTATACAATGATATGTGTGTGTTTATTAACTTTGTTAATGTGTGTTTGTAATAAAAATGAGTTTGTTTTCTGTGTTGATTTGTGAATTGGCTATAATTGATTAGCATACTTTTAGGGTCTTTATTTAATGAAAAAATAAAATTTCTTTGAATTTACGCTAGAATTTCGAGGGCTGAAATCTGCTAGTTAATATAACTAGCATATAAAATGATTGTTCAGCATTAACTTACGATCCACCGGTAAAAGATACAACGTGTCGGTGTTTATATTATGGTCATCGTGGTCAGCATGCAGTTGGGTTATGTACTTCATTGCATGCTTTCTAGTTATATTACATAACCTATCATTTTACAAATTTTAAGGATGTACATATCTACACACGAAAGTGTTCAATTAGTCGTGGTATATGAGTATTTCAATATATCAAACTCAAAAAAAAGCATTTATATTTATACTTAGAAAATTTCATTGAATATTCTTTGGCGCCATTTTTCAACTACAGTCGAACTTCCATAACTCGTTGACTTTGAGTTGTATATTTTTTGGTTGAAAAAAAGCTCAATTGCAAAAATGTGCGAATATTGAATGATGAATACGTATCTTTTATTTAAAGCAGGCACTTGCAGAAAACTCTAATAAGTTAAAGTGAAATAAAATATTACGAAGTTAGTGACTGAAAATTTACTTTTTTTATATTTTCAGTAAAAAATGGCACTAATTTGCTCAAAGCCTAATAGTGCTCATCTTTTGTAGTGTCATTCGTTTGCAAATATAAATTCAATGTTGGGAAAGAATTTTCTACATCATTTCTGGAGGCTGATAAATAATTTCTTCCACCGAACCGACGCCATCACTTTCCGTTTCAGTTCGAATCTAATTCTCTTTACGAACGGTCGTGTAAATAATTAAAGCGCTTAGAGTACAACTATTTAAAATTAATAACAAGTGTATATTTTTGTTTTTGCAATTGCCTATTCTTGATCTCATTTGAACTCACGTGGTAGTCAATTCAGCTTAAAACAGGAATAAAAATCTAGCGATGGCCCGAGGGGCCAAATCTTCATCAAAAAGAAAGCTCCTTGCCAACAAGAAGATGACTAAACTTCCTCCGGGTTTTAACCCGAATATCGCGTCAACTTCAAGCAACAGATTTAGCCTGCTTGCTGGCCTTAATGATATGGACGTAACTCCTGTATCAAATATCAACGAGGTTAAACAACACAAACCTCCACCTATTGTTGTTGAAGCTAACGCCTCATTTACAGAAATACAAAAACTACTTGGTAAAGACTGTATTTTCAAACGTACTTCAATTGGTACTAAAATTTTTGCTCCAAGTAAAGAAATGTACGAATGTTACAAGCAAATTCTTAAAGAGAGTAAGATGGAGTTTCACTCTTATGGCTCCAAAGATAATAGGTTATACACCACTTTTTTACACGGTTTACCCCGCATAAAAACTGAGGACATCACCGCAGAGCTAAAAAACTATAACCTGTCCCCTTCTTCAGTAGCTGAAATAATCACCAAATTCAGTTCGAACAACAATGCAGTTTACAAAGTTCAATTTGTACGTAAAAATTTTAACCCAACTGCCTTAAGAAACGTAAGAACAATTTCAAATATTATAATTTCCTGGAAAAAATACAAATCTAAATCCAGAAACAAACCAACTCAATGCTGGAACTGCTTAATGTATGGCCATGGAGGTGAACATTGTCATCGTAGTGCTGCGTGTATGATATGTGCAGAACAACATCATACAAGTGTGTGTCCGTTTAACACAAATGAAAAAAGACCAGCTGTTTTTACATGCTTTAATTGCAAAAAACATGGAAAAGAGAGAACTGATCACTCTGCGAACGACATCAATTGTCCGTTACGTTCTCTCTATTTGGAAACTAGAACAAGAGTAACATCTAAAAGTCAGAACAATAGCAGACAACAACAACAAAATAACTCATTTCAATTAAAGGTAGGAGATTTCCCTAATTTAAGAAACAACTCAAATTGTAATAATAACATCAACAATAACACAATTAATAACAGCAAAGCCACATATGCTAACCAGCTGAGAACAAACAACGATTTATTTAGCATCGATGAGCTTTTTGATATTTTCACTACAGCTATGGATGATTTGCATAAGTGCACTTCAAAAGTACAACAAATCAAAGTTGTAATGTCAATGGTAAAATACGCCCATGGATTATACTAATAATTTAAACGAATTCAAAATGCTTCACTTGAATGCTAATGGCATTTCAAACTTTTCTAAATTAAAACAATTTGAGATACTAATTGAACGAGAAAATATTAAAGTAGCGTCTTTGAATGAAACATTTTTTTCAGAAAATCATAGACCCTACTTTAAAAATTATTATTTATATAGAAGTGACAGAACAGATGCAAGAGGAGGAGGAGTAGCTCTGTTAATTCATAAATCTGTCGCTCATAAAAACCTCTTTATATCAAACACCTCATCAATCGAAAACATCTCAATTGAAGTTATTATAAATAATAGACCTATTGTTGTATCTTCGTTATATTCACCAAGATATACCTATAACTTCTGTGCTGATATCTTGAACCTAACACCTTCCACCAAAGAATATATAGTTTTTGGTGACCTAAATGCCAAACATTGTTCATGGAATTGTCGTTCAAATAATACTGCAGGAATTGCACTCAACAACCTACAGCAATCAAGCAATTTTTTTATTCACTATCCTAATAGTCCAACCCTATTCCCCCATCAACACAATCGCGAAGCATCCACAGTCGATATTATTTTAAGTAACTCCGCTTTAAATATAGACGTTAAAACAATGGATTACGAAATACCATCAGACCATCGCCCCATTATATGTACACTTAAAAGGTCAATGGCCTTGCAGGTTGACCTCAATTATTATGATTATAGTGCAACCAACTACTGGAACATTTATATGAATTTTTTAGACAATAAAATTACATTATTTTCCGATATATACAATACTAAGGCAGTAATTGATCAGGAAATCCAAAAATTTATAAATGTAGTTTTCGAAGCAAGGGATGTGTCTACACCTAAAATAACTCAACAAAATAATTACACATTACCAGAAAGTACTGTGAAATATATAAAACTAAGAAGAAGCTTTAAAAGAAAAAGCCAACGATCTTCAAATATAGCCGAGCAAACTTTTTATAATCAATGTACTAAGTTTCTAAGCAACATGATTGATAAAAGTATTAATTCGGAGCGCAATAAGAAATGGTCTCAATTATTATCCAATTTAAAACCAGGTGATAAATCATTTTGGAAAATAAGCAGGAACTTGCGAGGAAAAGGAAAAAATCAAATCGCTCACTTTAAAGTTGGAAATACAAAAATAACATCTGATAAGGACAAGGCTGAAGTCCTGGCAAATACATTTGTCCAAGCAAATAACCTCACTTCGAACTATAACCACTCGGCAGATACACTAATAAATACAACAGTAAATAATTTTGAGAAGGAAAACCCCAGTTCTGAATCTGCAATTTATACATCTCTTGAAGAAGTAATGAATATTGTCTCATCAATAAAACCCTCAAAATCCCCTGGTTTTGACAATGTTCCCAACCTGCTCTTAAAGAAACTACCACTCAAAGCTCTAAAATTACTGGTTATAATATTTAACAGCTGCATCAAACTCAACTATTTCCCAAACCATTTCAAAAATGCTAAGGTTATAGCTGTCAACAAACCTAGCAAGCCAAAAAATAACCCAAATAGCTATAGACCTATTAGTCTATTAAGTAACTTTGGTAAAATATTTGAAAAAATTCTACATTCTCGTCTTAGTGAATTTGTAACGACCAATTCTATTGTTGCTAAAGAACAATTTGGATTTAAAAAAGGGCATAGTACTACTCACCAAATAAACAGAATTAAAAATCAAATAATCACAAATAAAAACAATAAACGTTCAACGGGTGTAATATTGTTAGATATTGAAAAAGCGTTTGACACCGTTTGGCATAATGGCCTAGTATTTAAACTTCTTGATGCAAATATACCAAAATATTTATGCAAACTTATTTCAGATTTCATTCACGGCAGAAACTTTAAAGTTGCGATTAATAATGAAACATCATCTCCAAAAACCATTACCACAGGGTTACCTCAAGGATCAGTCTTGTCGCCATTGCTTTACTCGATATATACATCTGATTTCAAAGTCCCGAAATATATGAAAGTTGCTTACTACGCAGATGATACTGCGTTAATTTCTTCAAACAAACTTACAAGTGCACTCCTGAAGAAAATGGAAAAGGGACTTGTAAAATGCAGTAAATATTTTCACAAGTGGAAAATCAAAATTAATCCAAACAAGACCCAAGCAATAATTTTTCCATTCAACAAATCTCCCAAAAGACTGCCAAGACGTCATCTTCTTATTGGAAATAATACCATAAATGTACTTAATCATGTCAAATATCTCGGAGTTGTCTTGGACAAAAAACTTACTTTTAAACAACATATTATGGCTACATGCCAAAAAGCTATAAATTCATTTAAAGCATTATGGCCACTGCTAAATAGAAGGTCATTTCTAAACCACAAAAACAAAAACCTACTCTTCAAAAGTGTTATAAGGCCAATATTAACATACGCGTGTCCTATTTGGAGTGACGCTGCCAACTGCCACCTAAAACGCTTACAAATTATACAAAACAAATGTCTTAAAATGATAAATAAAAAGCCCTGGAGGTATCCTACAAATCTTCTTCATGAACAAACAGGTTATGAAAAAATTATCGATTTCATAACAAGGATTAATAACAATTACTTTGCCAAAATTGAAAATTCCTCTTACCCACTGATAAGAGAATGTAGAGAATTAACGTAAAATTAAAAAGAAATCACCAAATTGAAAATTTTGTGCTTATAGAGGTCTATTATTTCAAATAAACCTCCTATAAGCACATAAATATTTTCAGATAGTATTTGAATTTATTAAATCATATAAAGGTTTTTTTTCCTCCCATTTTCCTTTAAAAATCATTAAAAATAAAATAAAAACTATTTAATATCTTTAGATCCTATATATTATTTGTTGCAATATCTATATGTAAAGATAAGATCTCATATGTGAATATCAAATTTGTTAAAATATGTAAATAAAGGATGAATATATAATTGAATTGAAATTGAAAAATCACTTTCCGTTTCGCTTAAGATTGGATCCTCTGATTCATGTTAGTAATGTTCAACAATATCATCAGCTGTAGGAAAGTCACTTGTGCAAAGCTTTTAATCTTTTTCAATAAAATCCTGAAGAGTAGCGTTGCAAGTCAGTTTGTTCGACTTTAATCATGCTTCGTAATCATCTTCAATTAGTTTTTGATTTTCATCAATATCTACAATTACAACTCAAAAAAAAATTGAATATTGACCAAATTCACCTTTTTTGAAGCAATTCGCTATGGTTTGATTGCTGGCGTCAATATCCCAAGCATGTGTTATATGATTGATATAATCCATAAGTGTACTAGTATCCTGTTTTTCGTTGGCCTCTACGCACTTTAGTTCATCTTTTACCATTCTGCTACGATAGAAACTTTTAAGTTTCGAATTACTCCATGATCAAGCGGTTTCAGTGGGAAAAATGCCAATTTATTGACTTTCAGTTGGCTTTGTACGTCTTTTGGATGTGCTGGATAATTATCAATAAACAATAAAATTTTTTGGCCTGTACAGAGAAGGTACTTATCCAATTTTAGAATCCATTCTTCAAACAGTTGTCCTGCCATCCAGGTCTTGGAGTTTCCCTTATACGGGTAACCACCTTATATAATATAATATAACCTCGCCCGTCGTCTTTCGATTACGAGCCGCCTCTATACTGGGCATAGGTTGTCTACAAGATTACTCCATCTATCTCTTCGTTCAGCAACTTCTTTGAGTTCCCCAATGTTGTTGTATCTTCGTCCAGGACCGTCTGCTTCAAGATTGTTTTGTTCAAGCCTGTTTATTTCACCCAATGTTGATCTTCGCCAGGTGGTTCTTGGTCTTCCTACTCTTCTACTTCCTTGGGGGTTGTATACCAAAGCTTGGTGACATACTTCGTCCGATGGCTTACGAAGTGTATGTCCTATCCATCCAAACTTCCTCCGCCGAACTTCCACATTTATGTCGTACTTATCCGTCCTCGCCCAAGGTTCTTCGTTTGTTATTCTATAGGGCCAGAACACCCTAAGGATTCTGCGAAGACATCTATTGACAAAAGCGCGCAGTTTGTTTTGTATTAACTCCGTTACAAACCATGTTTCACATCCGTAGAGCAGGGCAGAGAGGACACAAGCTTTATACTAACGGATTTTCGTGCTGAGGCTGTAGTCTTTTGAGCTCCTTACCTTGCGAAGTTGAGGGTATGAGCCCAGCGCCTTCTTTATTCTATTTTGCACATCTTTTAGGGTACCACCATTTTCAGATATTATACTTCCAAGGTAAGTAAACTCCTCAACACGTTCAACTTGATGCTCCAAGAAGTTTAGTTACTCTGTTGACGTTGTGTTTATCCGCATTTCTTTGGTTTTTCCTACATTTATCTTAAGCCCAACTTTGGAGGATTCAAGTTCCAGGTCTTTAAGTTTGGTTTGCATATCAATAAACCTGTGGGAGAGCTCACATTTGTCGTCAGCATAATCTAGGCCCTCCAGTCGAGAACCAGGTTCTAAAGGATTCCACACAATGCCACGCGCTTTGTTCTCATTCGCACGATGAGTTACTGCATCTATAACGATCAGAAACAGTAGTGGCGATAACAAACAGCCTTGTCTAACCCCAGAAATTGTCGGAAAAGGCTCGGACATCTTTCCTTCATGTAGAACCGTGCATTTAAAATTCTCATAACTGTTTTTGATCACCTATGTTCTCCAATTCAGCCAAAATGCACTCTCTGTGGATGGAGCCAAATGCTTTTTCGTAGTCCACAAAAAGAAGGTAGAGGGATGACCGCATTTCAACAGATTGCTCTATAATGATTCGAAGCGTATTTATCTGATCAACGCACGATCTGCCACTTCTGAAACCTGTTTGCTCTTTTCGCAATAGTACGTCTACTTGATGAATCATTCGTTCCAGAATTATTTTCATGAAGATTTTCATCACCGTGCAGAGAATCGTAATACCACGCCAATTGTTGCAATCCGTTGCATCACCTTTCTTTCGCAGTTTTACAATTATGTCACTTGTCAAGTCAAACGAAAACGTTTCAGAATTCCATATCTGTACGAAGAGTGGTTGTAATATGTTTGCAAATAGTTCGGTGTCAGTTTTAAGAACTTCAGCTGTTATGTTATCTATTACTGCTGCTTTGCCATATTTCAGAGTTCTAATGGCGCCAATCACTTCATACCTTGAAGGAGGATCCGTTCTAATGGGCAGAGTGGTATCGTTATTATTTCTTGTAACGGTCACATTTTCGTTTTGAATATTTAAAACATTCATGAAGTGTTCTCTCCAACGCTTCAACTGTTCATCGACGTTGGTTATTAGCGTTCCTTCAGAGGACTTCACTTGTAATGCGCGTTTGTTACCAGTGCCGGCAATTTTCTTTGTAATAACAAACAGGTCTTTCATGTTATGAGCCTTAGCTGCATTTTCCGCTTCCATGGTCATATCGCGTATTTCTTTCTTTTTATCTTCTCGGACCGACCGTTTTATCTGTTTGGGTAACCACCTTAACATCACGATAGCATCGAGGTTCGGCACTTTTCACAATCAACAAAATTTTTGCCGCCTGCTGCTTTGCTATTTTTTGCCTTCGTGTCATTGCTGGTTTTTAAAAGTCAATGTGTTGTCTGGCAGACATTTAAAAATCCTATTTAATCCTTAAAATCCCGTTCACAGGGCTTCCCGTTCTTAAAACATTTTAAAATACGTTTAGTTGCGATGACAATAATTATATTTATCATCAAATGATTTGATACACAAAAAGAAATTTCTCCAAATATATTTTAAAAGAATCAAAATAAACTATCAAACAACGGCTTCCTAGGGAAATTTAAAGAGAAATTACTCGAATTGCAAATTACTTCGAGTTACAGAATGCATATGTATGTACTTCTCGTTCGAGTTATGGAGAACTCGCGTTATGGAAATTCGAATTACGGAAGAATTGTAAATTATTTATATTAACGCTACTTACTGCCAACCGATTTAGTTCGAGCTAGAGAAAATTCGAGTTATAGAAGTTCAAGTTATGGAAGTTCGACTGTATGTAGTTACAACTAGCTAATATGTGCATAATTCACATATGTATATCTATAGTTAGTGGCAACAATATGCCAGATTTAAATACCTCACACGTTTTTTGACGTTTTACACATAATTCCCGAAAAGTCTGCCTTAAGGCCAGCACACTTAAGGGCCAAACACAGTGCATCTTTAGAGGATCCACACCTTTAGAGTCTAACAGAAAACATAACTGTTCAAGAGGTAAATCTTCAAAACATTCGCGCCATGCTTGTGGTAATTTACTCCAATGATTATCAACATAAAAATCCTGTTAACATAAAAACCTCCATTATTTATACAATTTGAAAATATAGTTTAAAAAACTTACTGCAACATAGGAGTTTATTAACCAATCATATTTCCGAATAACTTTTAATGAATGCTCTAATTTTGTTTGTAAACATGAAGGTGAAAGGAAATGATTGTCCATGATTGTTTTAATTAAGTATTTTTTGTTTTGTTTATACAGCTGGTTTACGGAAAACAACCGCTGTATTCTATATTAGATAGAGATTTTAAACAGCTGTTTTTCTGTTTACGTTTTCTGTTTTTGATTCGTCTTTGTTTACAAATTTAATAACTTGCAGACAATCATTTAAAGAATTAAGGCTTACTATTATTTATACAATAAAACTAGTTTTTATTATCGTATCCAATTAAGCTGTTGATTTCAAAAACTATTTTTTAATAAGTTTTATTTTAATACATCCAAAATTGATTATACGTCCAAAACAACAAAATGTGTTTTAATAAGAATCATTTTTTTCTCTTCAACTAAACTGATAAGATTATTGAATTATTTTCAAGTGGCTTTAATTCTGAAAAAAAAAAAATCAAAACAACTAGTGCCCACAGTCAAAGGTCTCTTCTAGAGTCAAATCAGCAGTAGTAATTGCTGTTAATATCAATTGCTTTTCGCTTTTATGTGCTTAGATTATATTTAACCATACGAACATCAAGTAACTGCGAAAAGCATTAAATAACTTGTTTCTGTATAGAAAACAACGTTCAATAAACATCTTACTAGTATAGTCAGTATTGCAGCCAGCGTAATTGTTACTGGTCATAGTGAATTGTGCAGTGTTAAATTGAAATTATTTTGTCTAGATTTTTGTAATAAATCTGAAAAATGGCATCAAAAGTAAACCCCGATTTACAAAAAGAACGTAATTGTGCTACATTCAATAAAGAAGAGTTTACTTTGTGGTGGTATGGCGGCAAAGAGAAATATGAAGAACACCAAGCATTGGGTGAGTTTAATTCGTTTGCAATTTTTAGATTGCACCATTTTTTTTTTTCAATTTTATTTTTTTCTCCTTATTTCTTTCTTACATTTTATATCTTAACGTATAAACGTCATTTTTATATGTTTTGTGGACTTGACCGTATTTTTTTTTTTTTTAATATTAAGTAAGCATTGTATTATAATTAATGAATCTTGGCTTGGGCGCAATTAGTGTATTTACAGCTATTTTCGTAGACAGTGCCGTGATATGGAAAATAATAAAAACAAGAATGATTGATAGAGTTGCCAGTTTATTGTATATAAAGCCGGAAATAAAAATTAATCTTGAAATTTTAAAATTTTAAAAAATAAAATTTTATTTAAACGATAATTATACAAAAGTTTTTTTTTACATAAAAATAATATGAGTGTAAAAATAACATAAATAAAAAACATATTCTGGGTGATTTTTTTGAACAAAACTATATCCATTTTTAAATAGCATATTATATGTCTGCCTGTCTGCCGAAAAAATTTTGGATTGATTTTGAACCCTTTTCCCGTGATCCAATTGTGTTGAAACTTTGCAGGCAGACTTGTGGCGATGATAAAAGTGATCATACAAATTTTCGTTTAAAAATTTAATTATAGTATAATTTTGGATTTTTCGAAATTTTAGCGGTTTTTTTTTTAAATGGCAACCGTATTTAATTTTCAGTCAATCAATTATTTAATTACATGATGGTAAACTTAATTTACAAAGAAAGTGAGTATAATAAAAACTTGGTTTTAATGAGTCATTTTTTTTTTTAATAATCCTTTAAAAAAAGTTCTTAATTCTTGGTTTTCTTTTAATTTAACTTTATCTGCTTTGTATGGTATACGTGAGAGTATCAATGCAGTACAAAACAATTTATAAAACACAATAGATAAAAGTTTTAATTTAATAGCAGTGTTTAAGGGTCATTATCATTATTTGTTTTATTAATTTGTTTACAATGTGTTCACTAATAATTAAGCTAATCCTAAAATAATATAGAAATCTTTATCTCTAATCTAATCATATTAAAACATATTGAATAATGAAATTCTACTGGTTGAAATATTTGCAAGATTTTACTGTCTTTAGGAATTCATGAACGTACCAACACATGTTCATGAAGCCATAAACATTAAACACATTATTTTTTTTTTTAGGTTATAATCGATAGGCATAAATTATGGCTAGATAATCTAATTTAAAATACATACTTAACTATACAAAGTTTACCCCCTTTTGAGTGATAAGCATTATACTGACTTTAGGTCTGTTCGTTTACTTTCCCAGTAAAAACCGAAATTTCACGGCAAAATGAACCACTTGATTCGCTCTCTGAATCATGATTGTGAACCTTGGTGTTCAGACGAGTGTTCTTGTTTCATTTTGACGTTTATATTTTTTGTACAAATATTTTAAGACATCCTTCTGCACTTTACGTTTCACTATTTAATTTTTTCCATTTTTATTTGAATACATACATATATGTAAATGTATTCGTTTTATTTGTTAAACGTTTCTATTTATTTTATTGCACACATTAATTTTTTGTTTTTTCTTTGTTTATATATTTTTGACAGCTAGTTCAGATAAACTAGCGATAATGTTTTATCAAAATTGGAGATGACACTCAATTTTTCTAGGTTCACAACTAGGTTCAAAATGAACCAAGTAGGTTCGCTCTCAAAATTTTGTATGGCGAACCATGATTCGGGCGCGAACCGTGAATGAGAGTGCGAACCGCGAATCTTGCTGTCCGTGTGAACATAGCATAAGAAAAATTAGTTCTCAAAAACATAAATATCCAAAATAGTAAACGAACAGCAATTTGTAAGAATTTGCAAGTTCATAGAAACAGCTGATTGTAAACACATTTGAAAGTGAAGAAGAAGCGAAACTCTAAATTAAAAAAGAAATACACCTTAATTAGGTGAATTTATTTTATTTAACATGTAAAAATATTCATTGAAACTAAAATCATTACCGATTACTTTTGAAAATAAACATTTATTATGAAAGAAATTGGCAGATACACATATTTTTTTGGCAGGAACTGGTTTTAAAAGATTAAACTTAATGACACCTGGTTATGTGAACATTTATTTACTTCTTCTATCATTGATTTCCTCAGAATTATTATATAAAATAGAATTGTAGTATTTTTGCTTTATTTACCACAAAACTCAATCATATGCTTTTCAAACATATGTTTTTTCTTGCTTGCAAATTCTTACTGGCAAAAATATATCCCGTAAAAATTAGCAAGTTTTCAAAAAATTAACTGTCACTTTACGCTCTCATTTGTTCTCATTTACTGGATTTTTGAAGTAAACGAACAGGATCCAGTAAATTTTGTGATAATTTGTACAAATTATTATAAATTATCACGTAAACGAACAGAGCTTATATTTTTTAGTTTTCACTTGTTTCGTGGCGATTTAAATTGTTGGTGATGAATCGACATTTTTTCTCATCATTATTAACGAACAAAGTTCACTGTAGCTATTAAAGTTCTTCGGTTTTATGAGGATTTTATAATACGCATTACCATTTAAAAATATTATAAAAAGTATGAGAATTATTGTCTAAAAAAATTTTTGTTTTTTTTTCAGTGCGGAAGCAAAAATTTTTTTTACTGTATGCACAAAAGTAAACTAGTGTCAAAATATCTACCCTAACCTTGTTATATATTTTTTACACCCTCCACACCACTGCGCAGAGGGTATATATCAGTTAGTCATTCCGTTTGTAGTGCATCGAAAAATAAATTTGCGGCCACATAAAGTATACACAGCTCCGTGCAACTAATTAGGAACACAATGTTAATATGAGAGCTTCAAATAAAAATAAAATAAAATGTACTATGATTTTGGTACAATTCCTCCTAGTTTAGCGAATTTGGCTTCTTATTCTGGAAAAGAAATGCTAATTGCATGAAATAAATTAATATTGAGAAAGTTGTGACCATTATTTTCAAATATGATCATAACTTTTATATAAAAAAGCAATATTTTTATTAACCTTTAACTATGGAGGTGAAATTTTGGGACATAGTCTGTGGCGTGGTGGTAAATTTAACCCTTTTAATTTTGCTTAACCCTTTGATGTCCAATGTTGTATATTTTAGCTTATAAGTCCCGTAATTTTTATTTTTTTTCTCCTACGTTTTTTTTTCTCAGAGTAGCTTGATATATTGTGCAAGCCTAATTGCAAATATTTTATTGTAAATATTGATAGAGGTCATTTGAGAGCTAATCTTATTTGATTGCACATGTAAAATATTTTGTCTGCAAAAAGTCAGTTACAAATAATCAAAAAACAAAAAGTAATAAAGATATTTAAAAGTTTAAATTTAAATGCTTAAATATATTGTTTAAAGGTAAGAAAATTAGAAAAAAAAATAAACTTACTTTTAGATGGGGGTCAGTCATTTGTTGCCTATAGGCAACATTTCATACCGGCTAAACCAGGATACATAGGACTTTGAAATTGATATCAATTAATATTTAGGTCTAAACTAAAAACTACATAAAATTAAAAAATGTTTAAGCACGCCCTAATAATTTCGGGCATGAAAGGGTTAAAAATATTAATAAAAACATTTCTTCACGACGAGCTTAATGGAAAATCAAAAAATTTAGATTTTCTCAGTGACACACATACAATCAAATTTTCACTACTACCACCATAGCGTTTGATGTAATTTTGACAAGTGTATAGTGCCCCTTACATCTGCGAGGCATTGAAGCCACCAAATTTTCATATACGCTGTTCTCGATGTATAAATTATCAAAATTTTTAATCTTTAACAAGCTAACTTTTGTTTTTACAACTTGCTATAAATTCTCAATCGGGATGAGATTAGCATGATGGAAGCTCTTACATACTTCAATGTGACCCGTGTGTATTTTGGATAACTAGCAGATTCCAGCCCTCGAAATTCGAGTGCAAATTCTAGGAAATTTTATTTTTTCATTAAATAAAATCAATTATAGCCAATTCACAAATCAACACAAGAAACAAACTCATTTTTATTACAAACACATTAACAAATTTAATAAACACATACATAGCATTGTATAATTTTATGTATGTATGTGGTAGTAGCAACTTTAAATGCAATTTACTCAAAATAAAGGAAAAAATTAAAAAAAATCTGTAAATCTGCAAAACCGCTAAAAAGAAATACCTTTCAAATAATAAACGGGATAAAACGGTAGAAAAACATCGGTCACAAGAAATCGCCTAGCCTATTAATATTATAGATATTCTTTCAACTTTGGACGGCATACATATTTCTTCCCCATTCCAGGAGATCCTATTAATTTGTGTTACGCCCGAGAATAATACTCTGTTCCATTATACAGCGCTTCAATGCCGGTACTTGCAAACTCTAGTCTCATTTTTAGATTATGCTCAGACGATATTCGCCACTTTCGGGAATCCAGCTTCTCATAATCGTCGTTATACTGTATATACAGATGGCTTTATTTCGTTTTTACCAAAGACTACAACCCGAATCTCATTTTGGATTTATGCGGATTTTTTTCGACTCGCAGACAATTTCCGCATCTTCTAGAGGTGTTGTAGTTCGGCTCCTTTGTTTACGGGCTACCTTTTCTGTAGTCGAATGCTTCTTGAAATATTGCACCGCGTTGCTAATCATGACCTCCTTCAAAATATGAAAAATTTCCTAAGCTTTTCTCATGTAAGTAATCATAAACAAAGGAAGAATGTTAAATTCGGCTGTGCCGAATCTTTGATATCCTCCATCCGTGTTATAAACACTATATTATAACCAAGGTTGTCAACATTAAGAGACAAAAAAGGCTGGATTTCACAATTAAAATAAATAAGGTCAATTAAACAATTTTAAGTTTTTATTTTTTTGTACAAAAGAAAAACAAAACAAATACAACAAGCAAACAAACATGTGTGTGCAAATTAAGTTTTACACTTTTATTTTCTTTAAACATTTTTTAAAAATATATTTAATTTTTTCTTAATTTATTCTTGTTTCTTTACACTTTTTTGTCTTCAGACTATTCTACAAACAGCAGAATAATTTTTTTTTTTTAACTATGTATATTGTATTTTATTAAAAAATGCAGTCAGATTGTGGGAAACCAAAAAATGGGTTTCCAATTTCAATTTTTAAAATATAAATTTCGCAGACGAAACGTCAGCATAAAATATTGGCCGTCTGTAAAATAGTCTACTCATGTAATTAAAATTATGTATTTATACCCTATACCATTATCTGGTCAGGGTGTAATGACTTTGTGCTGATGTTTGTAACTACCGAAAATATTTGACCTAGACCCATCCGTTCGTCTGTGTATCCATGTAAACCTTGTAATCAAACTACAAGTCCCAAATATAAATATATGAAATTTGGTATATAAGCTTATATGGCCATAGCATGAACGCTATTGAAATTGATGAAAATCGGTGCATGTTCATACCTAGTCCCCATACAAATGACCGCTATGAAATCGGCTTAAATTGTCATAAATTCCAAATTATTATGTAGTTCTCAGTCAAATTGGGTTTGTCTTTATTTATTATATCCATTTACAAGTAGTCCAAAAATAAAACCCATATGTCAATTCTTTGCCATGGCCCCCCTATAAAGCTACTTCCCGATTTTCACTTAAAATATTTAACAGATTTTTCTCAAATTTGGTTTGTATATATTTTTCCAGAATATAAGTGACTTTACCAAATATGGTCAGGATCGGTCCATTTTTCGACCGATATGACCTCTTTCATATCTGCAGCCAAAAAATTAATAACAATGCCACTTAAATTTGGTTTATGTTTATTTTCTATATCCAATTAGTTGGGCTTAAGAGATAGGGTCTCTAAACGCATGGTATAGGATTTCGTATTGTCGGTCTAGACCGACTATAATTTTTTTTACTTGTTTTTTTTTTGCGATATGTGTATTCCAAATTTGTTACAAAAAATACAATTAAAAAAATATATAAACGGAAAAAATAATTTTTTAGTGATGCCAAAATAATGGAAACTTTAAACTTGATTAAACCAAAAAATATAGAAGATGGTATGATAGAAAAGGAATAAAATCTTAACCGTCATTTAAATATTTACAGTTTCTAGTATTTCATTTCAACTGTTTTTTAAATTCTATTGTATTTTTCAATGTTTTAATCTTAAAATCAATTATTATTTTATTTATTTATTTGTGAGAAATATTCTATGAATAAATCCATCATTTGAACATTTAGGCGGCATGCCATTTTTGGGTCAACAGCATACAAAACGAATACGAATAAGTTTTTTTATTTTTTATGATGTTAAGCTATTTTGTTTTCATATTTTTGATGTGTAAACATCTATACGGGCAGGTGGGTAAAATTCTATTTCAGGGTAAGATGTAAGACGTAAGACAAAATCGGTGTGACTTATGATTGTAATCGTGAAAAACTATATGTAAAAACCTGTTTGAAAATGAAAAATAAAAAATAAAACAAAAAATAAAATAAAAAATAAAACAATAAAAATGAAAAATGAAAAATGAAAAACGAAAAAGGAAAAATTAAAAAATGAAAAATAAAAAATTAAAAAAATAAAAAATGCAAAATGAAAAATAAAAAATTCAAAATGAAAAATAATAAAAAAATAATGAAAAATAAAAAATGAAAAATAAAAAATGAAAAATAAAAAATGAAAAATGAAAATTGAAAAATTAAAAACAAAATTTAAAAATAAAAAATTAAAAATAAAAACTTAAAAATGAAAACAGAAAAATAAAAAATTAAAAACGAAAAACTAAAAATGAAAAATAAAAAATAAAAAATTAAAAATAAAAAATTTAAAATTAAATATGAAAAATAAAAAATTAAAAAAAAATTAAAATTAAAAAATTAAAAATGAAAATAAAAAATTAGAAATATAAAATAAAAAATTAAAAATTAAAAATTAAAAATTAAGAATAAAAAATTATAAATTAGAAAAAACAAATTAAAAATGAACAATAAAAAATGAAAAATAAAAAATTTAAAATTAGAAATAAAAATTTAAATAAAAAATTCAAAATGAAAAATAATAAAAAAAAATAATGAAAAAAAAAAATGAAAAATAAAAAATGAAAAACAAAAAATGAAAAATGAAAGTTGAAAAATTAAAAACAAAAATTAAAAATAAAAAATGAAAAATTAAATATCAAAAATAAAAAATTAAAATTAAATATCAAAAATAAAGAATGGGAAATGAAAAATTTTAAATAAAAAAATGCAAAATTAAAAATAAAAAATTAAAAATAAGAATAAAAAATGAAAAATGAAAAATAAAAACTTAAAAATGAAAACAGAAAAATAAAAAATTAAAAACGAAAAACTAAAAATGAAAAATAAAAAATAAAAAATAAAAAATTTAAAATTAGATATGAAAATTGATAAATAAAAAATGAAAAATAAAAAATTAAAAAAAAAATTCAAATTAAAAAATTAAAAATGAAAATAAAAAATTAGAAATATAAAATAAAAAATTAAAAATGAAAAATTAAGAATAAAAAATTAAAAATTAGAAAAATCAAGTTAAAAATGAAAAATAAAAAATGAAAAATAAGAAATTTAAATTTAGAAATAAAAATTTAAAATGATAAATAAAAAAAGAAAAATAAAAAATTAAAAATAAATAATGAAAAATAAAAAATGAAAAATGCAAAATAAAAAATGAAAATAAAAATGAAAAATAAAAAATAAAAAATTAAAAATAAAAACGAAAAAAAATATTTAAAAATTATACATAAAAAATAAAAAATTAAATATCAAAATAAAAAATGAAAAATGAAAAATTAAAAATTAAAAATTAGATATAAAAAATAAAAAATTAAATATGAAAAATAAAAAATTAAAAATAAAAAGTAAAAAATTAAAAATAAAAAATAAAAAATGAATAATTAAAAACAAAAAATTAAAAATTAGATATAAGAAATAAAAAATTAAATATGAAAACTAAAAAATTAAAAATAAAATATTAAAAATAAAAAATTAAAAATAAAAATTGAAAAATAAAAAATTAAAAATGAAAATTAAAAATTAAAACTTAAAACTTAAAAATGAAAATTAAAAAACTAAAAATAAAAAATGAAAAATAAAAAATAAAAAACGAAAAATTAAAAATTAATAATTAATCAATTGAAATAATAAATATTTTTATATTAGCAGAGCCCCTGCAGTTGATTGCTGTAAGTGATATATAATTAGTAGATGTTTACACATCTCCGCTGTGATCACATGATTTCTTTTTTAACAATATGATCTCCTTTTTTGATTGACCTTCCAATTCGTCAAAAATATATTTTGTTAAAAGTTTCCATTCTATTGTCACTCACTGTGTTCTGTTACGTATGTGTACACATTTTTCACTATTTTTAGTTTTACATATGAAATTTTTTCAGAGTATCTTTACATTTGTTTACGTCACTCTCGGCTATTAGGCCTAGATATTCCAGTTCCAAATTCAATACCAACCTACTCGAAATTGTGACAAAATATTATCCTTATTTTACCTAGGTTTATTTTGTAAATGAGCTTGATTTGAACAAACAAATAGATGGACAGACGGACATCGCTATATAGACTCGACTTGTAATAAGAAATAATATTTTTAAGCCCTATAACACTATGTGGTCAGGGTATAATGACTTTGTGCTGGTTTTTGTAACTACCAAAAATAAATGACCTTGACCCATCGACTCAGAAACACTTTCTCGGTCGATTTAGCTATATCCGTCCGTCCGTCCATCTATGTGTTCATGTAAACCTTGTAATCACGCTACAAGTTGCAAATATGAAAATGTTTTGATGAAATTTAGTATATAAGCTTCTATAGGTCATTGGATGAAAGCTATTGAAATTGGTGAAAATCGGTTCATGTTCAGACCTAGCCCCCATAAATATGACCCCTATGAGCTTGACTTAAATTGCCATAATATCCAAACTATCGTATAGATCTTGGTCAAATTGGGTCTGTGTATGTTTATTACATCCATTTATCAGTAGTCCAAAAATAAATACTATAAGACAATTCTTAGTCATAGCCCCCATATGCAGTTGGTTCGCGATCTTCACGGAAATCTATAAAAAACCCAAAATGTTGCACGGATTTTTCTCAAACTTGGTTTACGCATGGTCAAGATCGGTCTATTTTTCAACCTCGACTATAATATTCTTGTTTTTTGGTGCGTTACCAACGGAATTATAAACTGATATATTCTCTCTGCACAGCTTTAAGTTTCAATGATTTATATTTGTTTGTGTGTACGTTAAGAGTTTTATAAAGCAACATAACTAAATTGATTTTTTTTTTAATTTTTTTCATTTATAGAAAAAATGTTTCTTGATGATCCTGAATTAAAAGATGATCTTCCCATATCGTATATGTCTCACAAACAGCTCTATGAAAACAGTCTACGTAAAGCCGTCCTAATAGCTCAAAAGATACGTGATTTACGTAACAGTGGTGAAGATAGTGTTGATACTTATACGTGAGTTATAGACCCTGTACTTAACTGTTTAGTCGTATCTTAAACAATATTCCTATTTTCGTTGAATACAGTGCTCTCTTGGGTGGTTCTTTGGGTACAGCTTTGCTCAAAGAGGGCAATCCGATTAGTTTGCATTTCATTATGTTTGTACCCACCATTATGGGTCAAGGTACCATTGAACAACAAGTCGAATGGTTATCCAAGGCCTGGGATTGTTCGATTATTGGAACATATGCTCAGACAGAATTAGGTCATGGTACTTTTTTGCGCGGTTTGGAAACACGTGCAGAATATGATGCCAAGACACAGGAATTTGTTTTGAATTCACCTACGATTACTTCATACAAATGGTGGCCCGGCGGACGTAAGTTGAAAATTTATTCGCTCTAACAATAATTCAGAAATATCTGAGATTTATAGAAAATATTAGAAATCGTAATTATTATTTTAATGAATTCTTTAAATGCCTTAATATATTATATTCCCTTAGTGGGTCATACCGCGAATTATGCGGTCGTTGTTGCTCAACTCTATACTCAAGGCAAATTCCGGGGATTGGCTCCATTCATTGTCCAAGTACGTGATGAAGAGACACATATGCCTATGCCTGGTATTGATATCGGTGAAATTGGCACCAAATTAAGCATGAAATCTGTTAACAATGGTTATTTGGGTTTGAAAAATGTGCGCGTACCCTTGAACCAGATGTTAATGAAAAATCAACAAGTTTTAGCTGATGGCACTTATGTGCCACCAAAAAACTCAGTATTGACGTATGGTACCATGATGTTTGTACGTGTAGCCCTAATTCGTGATGCCTCTTTGGCTTTAGCTAAGTCATCCACCATTGCCTGCCGCTACTCAGCTGTACGTCGCCAAAGTCCTATTGATCCCAACGAACCAGAACCACAAATAATGGACCATACAACTCAACAATTGAAGGTTTTCCCTCAAATTGCCAAGGCCATAGTATTCAAAACTAATGGCGATAACATTTGGAATATGTACAATCAAATATCCGCTGAAATTGAAAAGGGAGAATTGGAACGTTTACCGGAAATGCATGCATTATCTTGTTGTCTGAAAGCCATTTGCAGTGCCGATGCTGCTGCTGGTGTCGAAACATGTCGTCTGTCTTGTGGTGGTCACGGTTTTATGGATTGTTCCAATTTCCCCACCTTATATGGTATGGCTACTGCTGTTTGCACGTATGAGGGTGAAAACACTGTCATGTTGTTACAAACTGCCCGTTATTTGGTTAAAGTTTATGGTCAAGCTTTAACGGGCGAGAAATTGGTGCCCACTGTAGCTTACATTCATGAGGCTATTAGGAATAAGAAATTTGTTAACTTTGATGGTTCTTTGGAAGCCATTGTTAAAGCATTTGAATTTGTGGCTGCTAAGTAAGATGATAGATGTTGAAAATTGTGTTCAATTAATAATTTAATTTTATAATTTTTAATTTCATGTTTTAGTAAAATTCGTATTGCTTACGAACGTATGGAAGAACGTCGTAAACAGGGTTATGGTCCTGAAGTTACTGCCAATTTGTGCGGTATTGAATTAACCCAAGCTGCTGATGTAAGTAAAATCATAATAAATTTACACAATTTTACAAACACAATCGTTTTCAATACCCTAATTATGTCATTTCGTTGTGAATACTTAACAAATTTTTAAGTAATCTAACTATTTGTGCCTGACTGTATGAGATTTGAAACGATAATCTACAATATGAAGGCGGTATTTGCGATTTTTAGCAACTTGGTTTTGGTTTGGAAAAATTACTTTAAACAGTCAGGAAGATTTTTTTTATTCAAAAGGATTTTTAAAAAAATTCACATATAAATAAAATGCAGCGATTTTTTCAATTATTTTGTTTCAAAATTAAACAACGATTTGTCTTACGGCTCACAGCGTAACATGTAAAGGTGCTATTACACGATGTATTTTTTACATATGTACTGTCACTTTTTTTATCCATATGAAATTCCGCATGTCTGTCAAAATTGTCTTTTACATACGATTCATAATTTTCGCTATCACACGTGCATATGTATTTTCGTATGACATAACCTCTAAATGAAAACCACAGCTGATTTAATTTGTGAATTTACAAAAATTTGTTGTTAAAAAAAAGGTTATGTATTTTTTAATTGTTAATTAATACTAAACAATTTATTTTTCTTCCAATATTAATCTTTAAAATTTACTCTGTTTTTCTTTCGCCACAAGCAGTGTTGTATTTTCATTTGTTTGTCATGCAAAAATAGAACCTGTTCTAATTGAAAAATGTACATGTGACTTTCCTCATGTATTGTACATAAACAATGTTTCATATGTATCACACGATGTGTACAACTTTTGTTGTGGGAAAATTTGACAGTACATATGTAAAAAACACATCGTGTAATAGCACTCTAAGCGTACCTGTCACGCTGTTTTTGTGATTGTATTGTGAAATAGAAATTTACCCCTCTGCGTGTGTAGATGTTTACACATCAAAAAAAAAATAATGATAATATTTGTAAAAATTGTGAGCTCAGAATTGTTCACTTCACATAATAAAGGGTGATTTTTTAAGAGCTATAGAAAAGTTTTCCAACAATGTAAATTTGTTCGAAATTTAGTCACAATAGCCCGAATAGCCGCTTCAGTGGGTCGATTAAACTGACCATGAAATGGAAGAAGCGCGCGATGAACTTTCTTAACAGAGCACGCATTTTGATAATAAAATTCAATAACTTGCAAGCGTTGTTCGTTTGTAAGACGATTCATGGTTAAATTATAGACCAAAATGAAGAGGTTTGACAATGAAACAAAACAAGAAACGTGCGTCAGCTGTTTAAACCAGTGTTGCCAAAAAGATAATAGCTAAAAAATCACCCTTTACTAACCTGATAATGCAAAAAAACCATATGCACTCAAACCTCTTTTGATGCGAATTTTTTTTATGCGAATTCGAATTTATGCGGTTTCTAATTTTTATTATTTTTTTTGCGTCATTATTACACATTTTAATTTAAAGCAGTTGGCAACACTGATGCACGTCTTGGCCGAAAAAAAAACAATTCTCAGAATTGTTTGCACGTTTTTGAAAAGATAATTTAGCACTGACATCGATTCATAAAACAACTTGTCGAAAAAATTAAACTATAGAATGAAGTTTTCGTAAAATCTTAAAAAAGTCATATTTTCCCCATATAAACACACTTGAAATGGCTTAAGTCTAGTTTAGGGGCGATGCCCCGATCGGTTCAAAATTTTTACCACTTATAAAACTTTTTAATGTGATTCCAGGGAAATATTTTTTTTTTGTCGGTCGAGCCTATTTTCCGAGTTATGGACCCCCAAAGTTTTGATATTGACTACTGTATAACTTTGTTATTTAGTATCGGATTTCGACAATATATATATCGTTGGAAAGTTTATTTGAGCGCCTTCTATGTGGTATTTTAAAATTTGAAATCCATTAACCCATTATGAACCTATTGCAAATTTTGCATTTTTGTGAGAGAGTATTTTTTTTAATATGGGATTATCTCATAAATAGACGTATGTCATGTATGGTTTGATATTAACTGAATAAAAGGTACGTCCACAAGCTTTATTTTGATGTATCTCATGGCAACTTAACCCTTTCAGAACCGGATATATTTGGTATTTTATCTTCATTTTTGAGGCTTTTTGAAAAATTTATTCCTAATTCTAGCCTGCAGCGCTTTAAAACAACACAACAAAATTCTTCATCCGTCCTATTATAAAAATTTTCGCCTGCGGCGCTTTAAAATGAGACAACTAATTGTTTATATTTTTTAAAACAACACAACAAAATTCTTTATCCGTCCTATTATGAAAATTTTTAAGAACAAATCGCGCGATTTTTTCTAAAAAATTTTCGCCTGCGGCGCTTTAAAATGAGACAACTATTTTTTAAAACAACACAACAAATTAGTTTGATGAAAATTTTTTAAATCAATAAAGCTGCCACAATTTAAAAAAATTATATAAATTTTAACTACCTTCGAAATACAAATATATTTTCCAAAAAGCATTACAAATATGACTAAATATATAAAATAAATACACAAATAAAATAAAAAATATTAAAAATCCATAAAATATCAATATATTTTTCAAATAGCATAAAAATGTAGATAAAATAGCAAATATGTCCGGTTCTGAAAGGGTTAAGTGGTCATGAGATAGATCAAAATAAAACTTATGGGCCTACCTTTTATTCAGTTAATATAAAACCATATATGATATACGTCTATTTATGCGATAATCCCATATTAAAAAAAAAACTCTCTCACAAAAATGCAAAATTTTCAATAGGTTCACAATGGGTTAATGTATTTAAAATACCAAATAGAAGGCGCTCAAATAAGCTTTCCAACGATATATATATTGTCGAAATCTGATGCTAAATAACAAAGTTATACACTAGTCAATATCAAAACTTTGGGGGTCCATAACTCGGAAAATAGGCTCGACCGACAAAAAAAAATATTACCCTGGAATCACCCTAAAAGCCCCTACCCCCTCCAAAAAAAACTAAAATATCGGGGCATCGCCCCTAAACTAGACTTGTTCCCTTGAAATTTTCAATCGATTTCCGGCGCAACTTTTCTTTATACGATTGTCCCCAAACTTCACATTTATTAGTTTTATATAAAAAGGAAACACTCACTGAAATCGCAATTCCATTTTTAAGGACCACTCTAATATGCATATATATTTTTTCGTTATTTTGTCATTATATTTTTTTCATTCTCAAAAATATTTTTTCACTTATTTTTTTTGCTTCTAATAAATTTTGTTTAAAATTCTAACAAATATTACTAATAATATTTTTTTTATTTTATTCTTCAGCTCCATGGTCGTGCTTTCTTGGCTTCATCCGCTTTAACAGAATTGCAAAATCTATCCAAACAATTTTCTACAGCTTTGGGTGATGTTTTGAAAACTATTTTGGAATTATATTTGGTTGATGCTTGCCTTAATCGTATTGGTGATTTCTTGCGCGTAAGTTTTCCCTTCTTTAATAAATCAACAATAATAATTTAATAAAATATATATTTAATAATTAACAGTTCATTGACTTTACGGACAAAGAAGTGGGTGAATTGGAATTACGTTTACAAAATTGCCTTCGCCATTTACGCCCCAACGCTGTGGCCTTAGTTGATGGTTTCGATATACATGATCGTATTTTGGACTCAGCTTTAGGTGTTTATGATGGCAATGTTTATGATCAAATCTTTGAGGCTGCCAAAAAAAGTCCTTTGAATAGTGAACCCGTCAATGAATCATTCCACAAGTACTTGAAACCATTCATGAAGTCCAATTTGTAAATAATTTAATCACATTTTTTTTATTATTATTATTTGTATATACATACATACTTTTAAGTTATTGACGACATTCTGTTTAGTGTGTAGGATGTGTTAAAGATTTTTAAAATACTTGTATCCATTTTTAATTCATACGTACGAGTAACTTTTTTGTTGTTTATAAATAAAATTTTTATAAAATATAAAAACGACTTTTTTAATTTTGGGAATATTTTATTGTGTAGACTTTTGTAAAATTTAAAAGTATTTTTTGTTTTGAATAATTTATATAAATCTAAACAGTTTATTAAGCCGATATAATGTTGTCATTTCTACATAATTGTCATTTCTAAAATTTTAATAAAAACATTTTTTTTTAATAAAAAGAAAATCTTAAAACTAGACAACATCATTATGGCTTTATAGAAATAAAATATAAAAAACACATGTAGATACAAAAATAAACTTAAAAAAATTGTTTTAAATATAAACACTATGCTATTCATAAAAATAAAAAATGAGATTTTAAGAATAACACTGTAAATATTAAAAATATGTACAAGGAATGTTTTTTATATGAAATCAAGGACTTAAATCTGTAACTCGATTCGAAAGGATAAAGCTTTCAAACTGAATTTTTATATTGAACAAAAAAGTTCTAAAAATTATGAATTTTAAAAATGCAGACAGTTTTGAATTTATCATTATTTATAAGACAGGATACATTTTTATCAACTTCGGATTTTTTTTTGAAATCGTAACTTCCCAGGCCGTATGACAAATTCGATAAGCTGTTGAAATCTTTCAACATTGTCAAGTTCATAAAAGAATTTTTTTATATATTGCTAATTTTTAAACAAAATTTCTAAGCTTATTAATTTAATTGCCACAATTCTTAAATTTTAAATCAAAATTATGCGTCCAAATAATTTTTTATCTCTTAAATAATAGATATACACACCTTAATATTTGTTTTTTTTTAACTATTGGTCCTTAACCAGACAATTTTAGCTTAAATAAGTTTTTTTTTTATAAATACAAATTATACATATATTTTTAGTTTGTTTAATTCCTAATTATTACATACATGAAAATTATAAAAAAATATTTTTGTTCTTATTTAAAAGTTACATTACATATATGATGTTCTTGTGAAAATTATTAAAAAGATACATATTCTATATAAAAATAAATTCTAGAAAAAAATTGGAGCCATTTAGGGGGTTTGATTTAGTAAAATGATCGTTTCCTTATTTTCATTATTCATTATTATTTTTCATTATTTTAAAACTAAGCAAATTGTGCACTTGTTAGTGTATTATTTGTTGGCGTTTCTGTTTCTTCATCACTGGCATTTTGGTCGAGTTTTTCAAAACCACTACGCTTGTTTCGTTCAAGCAGTAAACCGCCAAGTTTAAAGCCATCTGTTTTGGCAGGGAAATCCCAAGCATGACGTCTATTGTTGGAACCAAAAGGCATGCAACCTGAAAAAAATATAATATAAGAAAAGTATTGTAGTTGAATACTTGTATTTAGATGGTATTCCTTTTAACTACCATTTTGAAACTTATTTCTATAATTTTGGTTTAATATACAACGTACACTGAAAAAAACTATTAGTTTTTTTTTGTAATTATAAAGATAAAGTTATTTTAAAATAAGTTATTTACAACGTATTAAAATGAACTAAAATTTAATATTATATACATATTTATAATTATTTAAGACCGAGATTTTGGGTAAATTCAGTTAAACTTAGTTTAATTAAATCGGATTTTGTTACACTTAGGCCCAGTTTTTGAGATGTCAGTTAAACTTAGTTTAGTTAAACCGAGAATTAATTTTTTCAGACATGTACAAATTCATAAAGGAATTGATGAATAAATTCTGGGTTTAACAAAACTAGGCTTAACTGATATCTTAAAAACTGGGTCTAATAGCTTGCAAACTATTTGGCTAAAAAGCTACAAATTTTGAGATTAACTAAACTAAGTTGAAGTTCCAAAATCTGATCTTATAACTTTAAATTATTTGGCTATAGATTAAAACTCAATCGCGAGTGTATGTGAGATAGGCGCAGGTTCAAACCTCACGCACGTCCTATGTACAAAAATTTAATATAGTAACGATATAATCAATTATAACATAACAATTTTTACAATGAAATCTGAGTTTAGCAAAAACAAATTGTCCTTTTCAAGACTAAAACAAACACACACATATATTGTAGGATGTATTGTGTTCTCATATAGAAACATATCGGAAAGTGCTTGAATAGTATTACTCTTTGCTTGGATTCTCATTGGATTGATTTTACAGCAAAGGTATATGAATTTAACTTTCTGTCTATCTGTCTATCTACTTTTTTGGTTATTGATGAGGGTAGGGGACTCTACTCGAAACAGCTCTATAACATGTCTTGCAGAAGATACAACAATTTTTGAAACAAATGTGCTAATGTTGTAAAAAAAATTTGATCTAAGCTTGAGTAATATCTAATTTAATCATTAATTATTAGAATGTTAAAGATAATCACTGCAATTACTAGATTTTTGATGTGTAAACATCTACACGCGCAGGGTGGTAAGTTTCTATTTCATAATAACATCACAAAAACAACGTAACATGTGAGACGTAAGACAAAATCGGTGTGACTTATGATTGTATTGGTGAAAAAATTATGATATGAAATAAAAATTAAAAAAAAAAATGAAAAATAAAAAATTATAAAATGAAAAATAAAAATTAAAAATAACGAATGAAAAATGAAAAACAAAAAATGAAAAATATAAAATTAAAAGTGAAAAATGAAAAATAAAAAATGAAAAATAAAAATGCAAATGAAAAATGAAAAATTAAAAATGAAAAATAAAAAAAGAAAAATAAAAAATAAAAAATTAAAAATGAAAAATAAAAAAGGAAAAATGAAAAATTAAAAATAAAAAATTAAAAATGAAAAATAAAAAATTAAAAATGATAAATGAAAAATAAACAATAAAAAATGAAAAATGATACATGAAAAATAAGCAATAAAAAACTAAAAATGAAAAATAAAAATTAAAAACGAAAGATGAAAGAGGAAAAATTAAAAATAAAAAATTAAAAATTAAAAATGAAAAATAAAAAATTAAAAATGATAAATGAAAAATAAACAATAAAATATGGAAAACAAAAAATGAAAAGTGAAAAATAAGAAATGAAAAATAAAAAATGCAAATAAAAATGAAAAATAAAAAATGAAAAATAAAAACTGAAAAATGAAAAATGAAAAATAAAAAAAATTTAAAATGAAAAATAAAAAACGAAAAGTGACAAATGAAAAATAACAATAAAAAATTAAAAATGAAAAATGATACATGAAAAAAACAATAAAAAATGGAAAATGAAAAATAAAAAATTAAAAACGAAATATGAAAAATTTGAAATTAAAAATAAAAAATTAAAAATGATAAATGAAAAATAAACAATAAAATATGAAAAATAAAAAATTAAAAATCAAAAATTAAAAAATAAAAATTAAAAATTAAAAATTAAAAATTAAAAATTAAAAATTAAAAATTAAAAATTAAAAATTAAAAATTAAAAATTAAAAATTAAAAATTAAAAATTAAAAATAAAAAATTAAAAATTAAAAATTAAAAATTAAAAATTAAAAATTAAAAATTAAAAATTAAAAATTAAAAATTAAAAATTAAAAATTAAAAATTAAAAATTAAAAATTAAAAATTAAAAATTAAAAATTAAAAATTAAAAATTAAAAATTAAAAATTAAAAATTAAAAATTAAAAATTAAATATTAAATATTAAAAATAAAAAATTAAAAATTAAAAATTAAAAATTAAAAATTAAAATTTAAAAATTAAAAATTAAAAATTAAAAATTAAAAATTAAAAATTAAAAATTAAAAATTAAAAATTAAAAATTAAAAATTAAAAATTAAAAATTAAAAATTAAAAATTAAAAATTAAAAATTAAAAATTAAAAATTAAAAATTAAAAATTAAAAATTAAAAATTAAAAATTAAAAATTAAAAATTAAAAATTAAAAATTAAAAATTAAAAATTAAAAATTAAAAATTAAAAATTAAAAATTAAAAATTAAAAATTAAAAATTAAAAATTAAAAATTAAAAATTAAAAATTAAAAATTAAAAATTAAAAATTAAAAATTAAAAATTAAAAATTAAAAATTAAAAATTAAAAATTAAAAATTAAAAATTAAAAATTAAAAATTAAAAATTAAAAATTAAAAATTAAAAATTAAAAATTAAAAATTAAAAATTAAAAATTAAAAATTAAAAATTAAAAATTAAAAATTAAAAATTAAAAATTAAAAATTAAAAATTAAAAATTAAAAATTAAAAATTAAAAATTAAAAATTAAAAATTAAAAATTAAAAATTAAAAATTAAAAATTAAAAATTAAAAATTAAAAATTAAAAATTAAAAATTAAAAATTAAAAATTAAAAATTAAAAATTAAAAATAAAAAATTAAAAATTAAAAATAAAAAATTAAAAACGAAAATCGAAAAATGAAAAATAGAAAATGAAAAATAAAAAATTAAAAATAAAAAATTAAAAATAAAAAATGAAAAATAAAGAATGAAAAAAGAAAAATAAAAAATGAAAAAAATTAAATTGAGAAATTTTACCTAATGTAGATTCCTATCAGTTCGCGATATCCATCAATGGATGCATGTTCTCATTTAACAATTTCAGTGTTGTTTTATTTTTAGACTCGTATCTGACAATTTAAGATTTCTTTAAAATTTATATAAATTAACAAATGTCATTAATTTTTGCTTTTGATCTGTATTCTGAATTCTATCAGTCTCAGATTTTTATCTAAAGTAATTTTTAATTAATTTTAAATTTCTATAAAATTAAGAATTTTTATCAAATTACTTTTTTTTATCAATGTTAGCTTTTTATAAATTTAAGATTTCTATTAATTTTAAATATTTAGAGATTTCAATCATTTTATTTCTCTTTATTTAAGATTTATTTAAATATTTTCTGTCAATTTTAATTTTTTTAAGTTTTTGATATTTAAAAATTTTATATTTCTATAAATTTTAAATATATATAAATTTCAGATATCGTTCCATTTGAGATTTCTATAATTAAAGATTTATCTTTATTTTAAATTTTTTAAAATTTTGGTATAACATTTATCTCAAATTTCCCTGATATTATTTATACATTTTTGTATCAACATCAAATTTCTATCATTTTGATATTTATAAATATTTAAGATTATAAATATGTAAAATTTGGATTTCGATAAATTTGAAATTTCTATTGACTTAAAATTTCTCTTGAATTAAAATTTATATAAATTTAGGATTTCTAATTAATATTTCCCAAATCATTTGAAAATATTTCTATCAACTATCTATTAATTTCTATGAGATTTTTTTAAATTTTTTTTGAGATTTGTAATAATTTCATATTTAATATTAGTTTAAAATTTATGAAAATTTAAGTTTTCGATTAATATGAGATTCCCTGAATTTATTTCACATACATAAAATCACTGAATGCTGTGTGTGTGTTTATTAAATTTATTAATGTATTTGCAAAAACTGTATATAAAAAGACCTGTGTTGAATTAAAAAATAAAATTGGACATAAACCAATAACGATAATAACGCAATCGAATTTCATTATAATAATTGCATATCACACGCCCAGTGTTGAATTATGAATTGCATAAAATTAGCATATCTTTAGGTGGCATACAATGTAGTTCAAATACCTTTAGGCTCTTATTTCTGTATGTTCAACAAATATTTATAATGAAATAAATTTAATGAAATAAATAGAATAAAAATACATTGCAAGAAATAAATTCAATGAAAAAATAAAATTTCTTAGAATTTGCACTCGAATTTTGAGAGCTGAGCTCTGCTAATTTATATTAATATGAAATTTCCCCAAATTTATTTAAATATATTAACTATAAATTACAGACCAGATTTCTATAAATTTTAGGCTTCGATCTATTAATTTAAAATTTCTTTTAATTTTAAAAATATATAAATTTAAGATTTCATATTTTTATAAATAAAAATAAAACGGTAGAACAAAACATCGGTCACAAGAAATCGCCTAGCCTATTAATATTATAGATTTCAGATTTCTATTAATTGAAGATTGTATTAAAAAGAATTCTTTCTATTTGAGATTATAACTTTATAATTCTATTCAAGATTTTTGTAAATCCGAGAATTCCCCAATTCATTTTTAGTTTTCTAGCAATTTTAGAATTCTATTGATTTAAAGTAAGAGCGTAAAATTCGGCTGTGCCAAATCTTTGATACCCTCCACCCAATATTGGGCACGGCTACCACTTTAAAGCTGTTGCCGATACTGAAACATTAAATTCATACGATAATTAAAATAAATTCAAATGATTCTTGGCTAAAACTATTATTAAATAAGGAAATTTTAAAATGTTTTTATTTAATATAAATAAACAAATAAAAAATTAAACTAAAATTTTTAATTTTTAATTTTTAATTATTAATTTTTAATTTTTAATTTTTAATTTTTAATTTTTAATTTTTAATTTTTATAAAAAATTAAACTAAAATTTTTAATTTTTAACTTTTAATTTTTAATTTTTAATTATTAATTTTTAATTTTTAATTTTTATTTTTTAATTTTAAATTTTTAATTTTTAATTTTTAATTTTTAATTTTTAATTATTAATTTTTAATTTTTTATTTTTAATTTTTAATTTTTAATTTTTAATTTTTAATTTTTTATTTTTTATTTTTAATTTTTAATTTTTAACTTTTAATTTTTAACTTTTAATTTTTAATTTTTAATTTATAATTTTTAATTTTTAATTTTTAATTTTTAATTTTTAATTTTTAATTTTTAATTTTTAATTTTTAATTTTTAATTTTTAATTTTTAATTTTTAATTTTTAATTTTTAATTTTTAATTTTTAATTTTTAATTTTTAACTTTTAATTTTTAATTTTTAATTTTTAATTTTTAATTTTTAATTTTTAATTTTTAATTTTTAATTTTTACTTTTTAATTTTTAATTTTTAATTTTTAATTTTTAATTTTTAATTTTTAATTTTTAATTTTTAATTTTTAATTTTTAATTTTTAATTTTTAATTTTTCATTTTTAATTTTTAATTTTTAATTTTTAATTTTTAATTTTTAATTTTTAATTTTTAATTTTTAGTTTTTAATTTTTAATTTTTAACTTTTAATTTTTAATTTTTAAATTTTATTTTAATTTTTAATTTTTATTTTAATTTTTAATTTTTAATTTTTAATTTTTAATTTTTAATTTTTAATTTTTTATTTTTAATTTTTAATTTTTAATTTTTAATTTTTAATTTTTAATTTTTAATTTTTAATTTTTAATTTTTAATTTTTAATGTTTAATTTTTAATTTTTAATTTTTAATTTTTAATTTTTAACTTTGAATTTTAATTTTTTAATTTTAATTTTTAACTTTTAATTTTTAATTTTTAACTTTGAATTTTAATTTTTTAATTTTAATTTTTAACTTTTTATTTTTAATATTAAATTAGTTTTTAATTTTTAATTTTTAGGTAAATGTGACACGTGCAGTATAAATATACACACAGCTACAATGACTTGAACAATACGAAGAAATACAACATATAACACATATCTTAAGAAAAACAACAAACACACTGAAAATTTTTATTTTTTTTCAAAGTTTCATTCGTATCTCATGACCGTTTTAACCGATTTTGATAATTTTAAATAGCAACTCCTTTGGGATATTAGTAAACGATTTTATACCAAAAAAAGGTCTAGCTTAGATATTGAGGGTGTGATCGTGATTACCACAGACAGAAGGACAGACGGTCATCTCTAAATCAACTTCCCTTGCTATAAGGATAAAGAAAATATATGGTTTTGGGGTATCCGGATTTTATTTATATGCGTTACAAACGGAACTACAAACCTATATACATATATCCTCTGCTACTGAGGGGTGGAGGGTATAACAATTATTATTACCTTAAGATTTTTATAAATTCTCTATGAATTAAGGCTTTCTATAAATATTTGATATCTAAAAATTTCAATTTCCCATTTCCGAATAAATCATAAAATTAAATCAATTGAAATAGATCACCTTTGGATTTTATCAAAACTTTAATAAATTGAAGATTTTAATCAACTTTATAATTGTATACATTTTGTGATATCTATCAAATTTGAGATTCATAGAAATTAAAGATTGCAATCTATTATAAATTTCTATACATTTTAGTTTTGAAGCGAATTGTGATTTGGATATTTAAATAAACTAGTGTAGCCCAGCACTCGAAATTCGAGTGCAAATTCTAGGAAATATTATTTTTCATCCAATTTTTGTCTTCCAATGTTATATAAAAATTTATGAATAGTTAAATGAGCCTAATAGCATGTTCAGACGGCAAAATGAACCACTTGATTCGCTCTCTGAATCATGATTGTGCACCTTGGTGTTCAGACGAGTGTTCTTGTTTCATTATGACGTTTATATTTTTTGTGCAAATATTTGAAGACATCCTTCTACATTTTATGTGTCACTATTTCATTTTTTCCATTTTAATTTGATGTATATATATACTTTTTATTTGTTAAATGTTTCTATTTATTTTATTGCACAAATTAATTTTTTGTTATTTTCTTTTTTATATATTTTTGACAGCTAGTTCAGATAAACTAGCGATAATTTATCAAACTTGGAAATGACAGTCAATGTGTCTAGGTTCACAACTAGGTTCATTTTGAACCAAGTAGATTCACTCACAAAATTTTGTATGGCGAATCATGTAGATTCAATCATGATTCGGGCGCGAACCGTGAATGAGAGAGCGAACCGCGAATCTTGCTGTCCGTGTGAACATAGCATAATGGTATGTTAATCAATTTCAGCAATTCACAATTCAACACAGAGCGTCTGATATATAATTTAAATCTTTCGCATTAACAGCGAGTAACGAATTATTATAAATATTTTATTTTATTTAATTTAATATATTTTTAAGACAGATTAAACATAAATTTTATCCTTGTGAATTTTCTGGCCAAGTATATTTTATCATTCTCAGCTTCTCCTCCATATGAACTATAACTATGCAAAATTTCACACTCCTCCCTGCCCGCATATTACTTACAAAGGGAACTAATAATTTACCTTCACGTATTAATATATAGATTTTAGATTTCTATCAACTTTCTATTTAAAAAAAAAAATAGATTTCTATCAATTTGACATTTCGACAAGTATTTTAAATTAATTTTCGATTACTATCAATTAGAGATTCTAAGTTCTATATACATATGTATATCAATTTTACATTTCGACAACTTCAAGGGTTTAATCAACTTTTGGTTTAATAGAAACTTTAAACTTCAATCAACTGAAGATTTTAATAAAGATTTTTATCAACTTCAGAATTTTGTGATTTCTGTCAATTTTGAGATTTATAATGAATGAAGATTGCAATTTATTATAGATTTCTATACATTTGAAATTTCTTTCGGTTTGAGATTTTTGTGAATTGCATATTTAAATATATTCTATATTTCTATTAACTTTTTATTCTAAAAAGTTTTAGTTTTCTATCAATTTGACATTTCTACAAGTTTCTTAAGGAAATTTATTTGTATCAACTTTCGACAACTTCAAGAGTTTAATCAGCTTTTGATATTATCAAAACATAAAATATCTATCAATTTAAGATATTAATATATTAAAGTTGATATATTTAAAATTTTATGAATTTTGGGATTTCTATCAATTTGAAGATCGTAATTTATTATATACCTATATCTATACATTTTAAATTTCTATCAGTTTGAGATTTCTATTCACTTTTTAAATATTTATTTACATTATATATTTTTCAAGGAAAATTTATAAAAAATAGAATCTATCAACTTTTTTTTTTAATTTTAGCTTTCTATCAATTTGAATTAATTTTTGATTTTTGAAATTTTTAATTTCTATCAATTTATGATTTTTATTAACTTATTAAGATTTTTATGAATTTCAAATTTCTATAAAATGAGATTTATTTTAATTTAAAATATCTTATAATTGTCAATTTGTATTAATCGTAAACGATTTAAAAAAATTTTCAAATTTAGGATTTTAGTATTTCGTAAAAAGAACCCAATAAAAAATATTTTATCATGTGACAATCCAAAAAAATATATCTTCTATTTTTATTAGAATTTGCCAGTATAACATATTAAAAAAATACTTAAAAACTTGGTTTCAGGTTTAACATTTTCAAAGCATTTTATGGCATCCGGGATGTTCAGTTTATGAGAATTTTTCATTTGACAACATTACTATAACAAAAAAAAAGGAAACATAAAAAGAAGACAAAACAAACCACAAATAAAATGAAAACAACACAAATTAAGAATATTTGAAATAATACATTTATTATTAAACACATAATGAGATTACATAAATTAATTACAATTACAAAATGTAGACACAGTGAAAATCAGTACAAAATAAAGGATACAAAAATGTAGACTATTGGATAAGCAAAAAACACACATACTATGGAATTATTAAAATAATAAATCTGTGCTCACAAGCATTAACCGCCTAAGTCGAAAATCATGCTTTCGAGAAAAATAACTTTTTATTTAAATGTAATAGAGCTTCATTACCATATCGGTCAGTATATTTTTATTAATAACTTTTTATAAGACAGTGTTAGAAAAATGGGAATTCACGTAATATAGTTTTTTTTTTTGTGGAATATGATAGCATACATAACTCAAATGTTCGAAAATCACTTTTCATATACACACATGTAATGGGGCTTCGTTACGACTTAAGTCAGTATGTTTCCATTAATAACTTTTGAAGCAACAGTGTTAGAGAAATGGGGATTTCACGTAAATATAAAGCGTTGTTAGTGGAATATGATAGCATAAATAACTCAAATCGTTATTAAGTCGACTTAGGCGCTTTTTGCTTGTGACCACAGAAATGTACTTTGGTAATACATATATTTGAAGAGAATAGATGGTAAAGAAAACCTTAAAGAGTACACAAAATACATGCAAATAATTATCAGATATATTAGTACCACAAAATGAAACTTGGTATATGATTTCTAGGTTTGGAAAATACTATTTTTGTTTTATCCTGTCATATACACACAAAATGTGATGTTGGCAATGAGTTTAGTAGAGATCTATTTAAAAACATTTAAAATGTAGTGAATTATGTTATTAGCTATTTGAAAACTTGAGATACAAAAAAAAAATGAAATATAAAAATAAAAATCATGAATCAATCTGCCTTATACGAACACAATAATCACACACAAAAAAAAAGAGAGCAATAATTTAAAATGATAATTTAGGGGCAATCACCACAAACATTTTGCGTTGAGGCTACTAATTTACGGTAAACCAATTCGCTAGGTTGGCCAACACTTAAATTGACAGCATTACCTCGTTTACGACGTCGGGCAATCAGCAGCGCCAAACCGAATGTTAGCAAAGCAAATAACAGCATTAAGGAAGCTACCAAAATAGCAGTACCGCCAGGTCTATGATGAGATTCTATTGTATCGTCTAAAACCAAATCGTCACTTGAGGGAGCAGAATGTGCTGAAGCTGAAGTTAAATTATTTGAATGTGTTGTTTGTAGTATAGCAGCGGACTGCTCTTTGCGGTTTTCTATTTCAACATTAGCTGTAGGTTTGGCAGCCGACAGTGGTATAGATTTCACCATAGATTTGTGCAGAAATTTGTGTATACGCATGGGATCTAATTCGGCTACATACACCTCATTGGCATCTACAGTGACGGCAATGTCATGTGGATTAGAAAATTCCATATTGTTAGGACCAAATTTTGTTAGAACTTTCTTAGTATTAAAGTCCATAACATAACCACGAACTTCATTGTATTGTTCAGCTTTTGAACCAAATTCAGCGGTAGGACCATTAACTATGAAAAATTGCCCACCTAAATTAGAAAAGAAAATATTAAGAATCATAAAAAAAAACAATCACGCTTTTAACAAAAAGCTAGGAAAGTAAAAAACTATATTTACCTTGAGCTGGCGTATAATCCATACTAAACAAACGATCACCTATAATCTGAGAATGATATTGTGAGTGGAATGTACCATTCGACCAAAAGAAACATTGTACTCGTCCATTTTCACGATCTGCGGTACACACCAATTCCTGTTCGGGCACCAGAGTCAAAGCATGCGGTATGGCAAAGAAATTCTGAGGCGCCACACCAAATGAAACTCCCGAAAATGTATTTTGACCCCAATGTAAAATTTTTTCTCCCTCCTTGGAATATTTCAGAATGCGAGCATTACAGTAACCATCGGCTACAAAGAAATCACCATTTTTTAAAACAGCCACTGAAGTGGGTTTGCAGAATTTTTGTTCACCGGCTCCGGGCGTAAAGGCTGTACCTAGTTTCATTAGGGGTTTATCGTTGGATCCACGAGGACCAAATTTAAAGACTTGATGTAGGGCTACATCTGTAATCCATACATTGTCGTCATGGTCAATGGTTAAACCATGAGGCATGTAAAACCTAAAAAGACATAAAGAACGCAAATCGTTGTATATTTGAAAGTTTTAATAAAATTAAGCAACAAAATTCTGATCACTGACTCATACTGTCTTCAAAAAAATACCTTTTCTGAAAAGAGCATCTTTTCTTAAAAAAATACCTTTTCTTAAAAAAGTACATTTTCTTAAAAGAGTACCATTTTTCAAAGAGTAACTTTCTTTAAAAATACTTTTTTTTTAAATACACTTAAAAAATATATATTATTGTAAAAAATTACATTTGCTTCAAAGAGTTTCTTTGAAAAAAAAGTGTTTCTTTTTTAAAGTACTTTTTTGTAAGTACCTTTTTCAAAAAGTACTTTCTTTAAAAAAATTATTTTTAAATTTGACTGTGCCGAATTTTTGATACCCTACAACTGTGTTTTAAACTCAATATTACAAACAATTGAGTATTGATTTTCTTGTTGGCAAGTTTCTATCATAGTTTCTTGTTATAAAAAAACAATATCGTGAAATAATTACTATCTGAATAACATCGATGGATGATGTAGACGAAATTTTATTGAGAGCTTCAGTTGGTCGTTCAAAAGAAAATCGTGCTGATATAGATGTCGAAGTGTTAAATTCGGCTGTGCCGAACTTTTGATACCCCTCCTCCCAATATTTGGTACGGCTATCACTTTGAAACTGTTGCCGATACTGAAACATTAAATCCGAATATCAATTAAATTTAAAGTCAATTGGTTTTCTTGTTGGCCAATTTCTATTATAAAAAAAAATGATGATTAAAAAGAATTAATTACTATTTGAAAAATTTGATTATTTTTCTTTTACTAGAGTTGAAAACCCCTAAGTACTTCATAGAACACCAATGAAATTCATTATTTAATGCAAAGTTTGATCCCTATAAACATGTTTTGAGACCTTAGAAGTCATACGATAACTAAAAAAAAATTCCAATGATTCATGGCAACAAATATTTATATTAAAAAAGGAAATTTTTAAATTATTTTATTTAATAAAAAAAACAAAAATAATAAAAACAGGTATGAAACTAAAGAATAAAACTAAAATTTTTAATTTTTAATTTAAAATTTTAAATTTTAATTTTTAATTTTTAATTTTTAATTTTTAATTTTTAATTTTTAGTTTTTAATTTTTAATTTTTAATTTTTAATTTTTAATTTTTAATTTTTAATTTTTAATTTTTAATTTTTAATTTTTAATTTTTAATTTTTAATTTCTAATTTTTAATTTTTAATTTTTAATTTTTAATTTTTAATTTTTAATTTTTAATTTTTAATTTTTAATTTTTAATTGTTAATTGTTAATTTTTAATTTTTAATTTTTAAATTTTAATTTTTAATTTTTAATTTTTAAATTTTAATTTTTAATTTTTAATTTGTAATTTGTAATTTTTAATTTTTAATTTTTAATTTGTAATTTTTAATTTTTGGTTCTTAATTTAAAATTTTAAATTTTTAAATTTTAAACGGACAGATGGGCATCGCTAAGTCAACTTAAGCATCAAGAAAATATATGGTTTATGGGGTCTCTGGAATTTATTTCGATGCGTTACAAACGGAATGACAAACTTATACATATTCTCTGCACAGTGGTGTGGAGGGTATAAAAATAATTTTTTTAAAGATAGGTACTTTTTAAAAAGTACTTTTTTTAAGAATAGATACTACTTTAAGAAAATGTACTTTTTTTAAGAAAAGGTACTTTTGAAAAAATTTATTATATCCTCCACAGCAGTGTGCAGAGGATATATGTATATACATAAGTTTGTCATTCAGTTTGTAATAATAAGCAGAAAATAATCTGGACACCATGAATACATATTCTTGATCCTTATAATAATTCGAGTCAATAACCGTTGTCTGTCTGTCGCTTGTCTGTCTGTTGAAATTACGCTCATTCACAAAATCAACCATTTACCTGGGTAAACTTGAATAATATTGTTTGTCATAACTTCGAGCAGGTTGATATTGAAAATGGTGTAAAATGGTGTAAATGGTGTAGTATCGAATTGTTTGCTTTTTCAAATATTTTACAATAAGTACAAATATAAATGTAAACGTAAATTTGTCATATAAAGATTTTCCTATTTTTCCTTTAAAAATATTTAAACATTAAATATTCAATATCTTTGACTATATATTTCATTCGCTGTAATATCTATAGATAAAATCTCGGAAAATTTAAATATGTAAATAAAAACTGTAAATAAAGATGAATTTAAAAATAAAAAAAAAAATTAATGAATGTAAACGTAAAACTCAAATGAAGGGTATCAAAGATTGGGCATAGCCGAATTTAACATTCTTGTTTTAAATATTTATTTTAAATACCATTTTTAAAAAATTAACTTTTCTTATAAATATATTTTATCTTAAAAAGTGTCTATTGTTAAAAAGCGGCTTTTCTTATTAAAATATATTTTCTTGAAAAAACCACTTTCACACACATTTTCATAAAAAAAAGTACATAGTCTTAAAAAAGTGACATATCTTGTACAAGCGCATTTTCTTAAAATGATTTTTTAAGTAGCTTTTCTTGAGTAGATTTTCAGATTTGGATAAACATTTCCTATAGAAAATTTTTCAAATCTGTATAAATATTTTTATAAAAACTTTTCAGATTTCGGTAATTGTTTTTGTAGAAAAGTTTCAGCTTGCAATTAATATTTTGGGAAGAAAATTTTTCAGTATAAATAAAATATTTTATATAATACATTTTTTAGTTTTCCAAAACTATTTTCTTATAAAAAATTATTAAGATTTCTATTGTAAGTTTTTATTTTTATACCCTCCACACCAGTGTGCAGAGGGTTTACAATAGTTTGTCATTCCGTTTGTAACGCATATAAAAATTCATTGGCCACTCCATAACAACAAAGCGAGTTTTTATAGCAATGTTCGTATGTCCGTCCGTCCGTTAAAATCACGCTCATTCTCAAAATAAACAATTTACCTAGGCAAACTTAGAATGATATTGTTTTTCATTATTACGAGGAAGTTGGTAATGAAAATAGAGTAAATCGGGTTTAAATGTGCACAGATGTGTCCAAAAATATTAAGACAATATGAATATGTAGTTTATCAAATTTGTTTACCTTTTAAAACATTAAATAATATGAAAGCTTCGGAACAGCCAAATTTAACACTCTTACTTGTTTGAAATATTTTCTGTAGGGAAAACAAATTAATTGAGAAAACAGCCGATTCGGAATGAGCTGTTTTCTGCTGTTTTCTAGATAACTTGTTTTCGCACGTAAACCCCCTTTTCAAAGATTTTAACAAGATTTTAACAAATAATCTCTCTAGAAAATTTATATAGATATTCATAATTTTTGGAAATTTTAATTATAAAAAAATTTTTGTACAGATAATGATACCATTTTACTTACATGTTTTTACCCCAATCATAAACTAATTTGCCGGTTTCTCTTTCCAATGCCAACACCGTACTATCACTTATAGCACCCTTATGGCGTTTTGTGAAAACATTATTAATTGAGAACGTATCTTGTTCCCAAAGACGATCACAACGATGAAAGATCACAACATTGCCAGCCTTATCGAAGCTAACAGCAGTAACAGAACCCAATTTAACATTCATTTGTGGCCATGACGATTGATAAACATAAGCTAAAAAAAAAAAAAAACAACAACACACAACCATAAATAAACAATATCAGAATTTGAGATATAGAACAAAACTTACTAATATTCAGATTGTTAATTTCTTTTTTAACATCTATTTTCTCTGATTTATGTTTATCCGACCATGCTTGATCCGAAGTACTTCCACCCTGCATAATTTGTTGAAAACGTTTGTCATTGTTAAGAAATTGATCTTCGGTGACCGTAGGAAAATAACGTTGTAAACGTTGTTTCTAGAAAAACAAATAGTGTAAAATTTAATTTCTTTGTAATAAACACATACATACAAACATGTAAGTTAAGGTTACAATAAAAGTTTAAACAAATGTTGTTATCTGATACGATGTGCATTATTTTTTTTTAAAATAAAAAAAACAATTTTAAAATTATTTTATATATACACAGTCCCCTGGGTTGTGTTGTTTTCCTAGAAAAAATTCCTTAAATAAAGATTAGTATTATCTAAAGAAAACTTTCACAGCCACTTTGTTACTGCTTACATTTGTATAATATAAATAAGCAAATTTTCAAGAAATAGTTAAGTTTTTAGTTTCAAAAATATATTTTTTTTTATATAACTAACGTTTACCCGGTATTCTTAAAATTATCGCTGCATAAATTTTGGAACACCCACGTACGAAAATTTCTACTGTATACACGCGGTATATTAGTGTCTACGTAGTAGCTGTCCCCACACCCACGTCCACATTTTGCTTATGAAAAAGTTCTTATGACGTTTTCACCAATATTCAACAACAAAAACGTCATATAAATAAACCGCCTGTTAACAAATCAATAAACAAAATATAAAAAATAACAAAAAAAAACGAAAACAAATAACTAAGAAAAAATTAACAAACGAGCCTACTAAATAATCATCCAGCTGTAACCATATGCCTCCAACAACAAAAATATGCATACATTATCGAATTACATATTTTTTTTTTTAACTCCAAACATAAAATATGTTGCTTATAACAAAGGAAGTTGTGTTTTCAAAGAAAAATTCATTAAAATAAACAAATTTTTCTAAATTATATTTTCTTTTTATAATTTTTGGTAAAACACGTAGTCTAAATATAATTACCTCATCTGTTGCTGATTCAATTATAAAAACCGTCAATACAATAAGCCAAGGTCCGATTAGCTGCTGTAGTATACTTAAACGCATTTTGTATGTGTCGTTTGTACTATTTTTGATCTGGTTCTTTTGTTTGGAAATAGGTATATAAAACCCAAATAAAGGAAATGCTCAGCAATGTATTTTTTTTTTTTAATATATGTTTCTTGTTTTAAAGCACTCTGATTTATTTCTTTGTTAGTTTAAACGTGTCTTTAATAATTATTACAGATTTACACGGTTATTCTCTTGCTTTATTTCAAATAGAATCACTAACTTCATCCTAATCTGCCATCAAGACAGCTTTTCTACTACTGCGGTTGATTATAGTTAATTTTATCTTAGTGTTAGGCATTGCCAGATGCAAATTGTAATAATTGTCAACAGTCAGAAGCATATGTTAACACTGAAAAAAATGCATTTTAATTTGCAGTTCACAGTGGAAGTGGAATAATAATATTTGCTTTACATAAAGATATATATATTCATATTTTTCCTATTATTTGATGATCGTTCTTGTAAAATATTTAAAATATGGTTTAATTTGATTCCATATAATTTAGACATGTTATATAAAAACATAAATAAAATTTATTTAAAAATCTATTTGTATATATGTCATAGTCGTTTACTATATTAAAAATATTTACCACTTTTACCGCAGAAGAGTTCAAGTACACCATTTTCTTTATGTATTTTAGTTAATGGAATAAATCTTTACAGGCATTAAAATTATATAACATAAAATTTTTAACATATAAAATTAATAATTTTGTGAATTTAAAATTTTAAATACCTTGGGGCGTCGCTTCACAAAAGCAAGTATGTACGCCTCTAGCTTTATTGACCGTCATATTAATATGTGGTATAAAACTTGGCTTATCATCAAGCAAAATGTTTATGTGCTATACGAAGTAACGTATTCAAGAATTATTGTCTTTTTTATTCTATTTTTACTAAAAAAAAAAAAATAGGCTGGACAAAATTCTGGAGGCAAATATAAGCTAATTATTCACAAAAAATATAATTTCATAATTGTAACAAACAACTTTTACTACATTTAAACATTAGCCGTTTCCTACATGCTTTTAATTAACCCTCTGTGTCTGTTTGTTCATTTGATTGAGGCGGAATCTTGTTACCAAATTTTCACGAACTTCCTGGCTAGCTAGCACTCAGCATTTACGTAAAGTGGAATACAACACAATATTTAATCATTTTCTACATGATTTCTACGTGTCTTAAAATTTTTTCGTTGAATGTTTTGAAGTTTATAGTTCAGTTATATATCTTTTATAACTGTAACTATACAAAGAAATCGAAAACAAATTATAAAATATATTTCTGATAGATTGTTACTCACATGTTATCTTAAATTTTGTTCTTATTAAATTATTTAAAATTATATTGTTAATATAACTATATCATATATTAGCTGGTGCGTTGCCAACATAAGGAATGGCAATGCCATTTTTTATTAACCACATCTGTATAAGCCGCTGTATTGGAATGTCAAAAACAGCTGTACACTAACGTAAGAAATTAATGAATTTCTGTTTGTTCTGAAAATTCTAAACATTTTATGAATAATTGTGAATTTAATCAAAAATAATGGCTAATACAGGCGAGCAATTGCAATTGCATCCCAATTGGCGAGCCTTAGCTACAGTGCACATTCCCATTAAACGTTTTATTAAAGAAGGGACGCATGAAACTGAGCAAGGCACACATAAACAAAAAGAAAAATATGAAATTCAAAATATAAAAGCGGACGAAATTAAAACGTTCTATGAAGAATTGGTTAATAAACCACTAGCAAAAAATTTAAATAAACAAAAAGAAAGTTTAAAATTCAACGCACATAAAAATGTTGAAATTAAACAAGACCTAACCAAGGAACATTTTGAGGTTAGAAAATATTTTCGTTGTGCCATGGAAAATAATGTAGAATGTTTAAAAATTATGGATTTTTGTGGGCACAATATTAATTGCTGTGATAGTTATGGTTGGTCTGCTTTGATGATGGCAGCCTGTGAAGGAGCCTATGATGCGGTTGAATTTCTGTTGTCTATAGGTGTGGAAAAAAATATCCAGGATAGGTCTGGCAAAACTGCTGCAGATATAGCCCAGAAAAAGGGTTATACTAAGATTAAAGAATTATTGGAAAAGAGTTGCGTTACAGAATCCATAGACCAAGACTTCCTACTTACACAAAATTTCAATTGTCAGCCTTTTTATTGTGAAGTTTGTGAAAAAAGTTTTACAGAAACTTCGGAGAGCCAACATCTAACCTCAACAGTTCATCAATTTAATGATAAATCTAAACTACCGGCCAATAAATTGCAAAAATTTAATATACCACCACGAAATAAAGGCCTACAGCTCATGGTTAAACAAGGCTGGGATAAAGAAAGTGGTTTGGGTCCTTCTCAAGAGGGACGATTGTATCCCATAAAGACGGTTATACGAAAACAACGTACGGGTCTGGGTATTGAACAGGAAGCAGCACGTGTTACACACTTTGAAGCCTTCGATCGTAAGGCGGTACATAGAGACAATTCGGACTATTATCGCAAAAAGCCTAGAAATAGAAATGACATGAGAAGAGAAAAAGTCAGAGAATGGAAACGCGATAGACGTCTAAGAAATGAACTTAACTAAGCATATGTTTGACCAGAGGATGCTATTGCTGGCCTGTATTAGCACAAATGATTCTTTACCCTTTCACAATTAAAAATATTTTTTTTTATAAAACTCCTTTGAAAAATAGATTCCTAAAAACAAAAACATGTCTAAATCTTCGGAACAAAAATGTCTGGAAATATTAAAATCCACAGAAGAAGTGGCCGATCAAGTTTTAGTCAATAAACAGGAACTTATTAATCTAGATAGAAGACGTCAACAAAACAGAGAGGCTATCAGGGAACTAGAAAAAAATCCTGAACAACAAGACAAAAAAATATGGACCACCATAGGCAGTATGTTGGTCAAATTGGATCGTTTAAAGGCATTGGAACTACTAAAAAAAGGTTTTAATTTGGAGCATTTTTATAGTAACTTTAATAATTTTACTTGATTTTAATTTGCAGATCAATCTCAGATAGAATGTGAAATTCAAATCTTACAATCAGATCAAAAAATATTGGTGAATAAACTTCGTGATCTGGAACATTTTTCTCCTTATACAGGTACAAATATAAAACCTTTGGATCGTAAAGAGTTTAATGCTTTGAAATCGAATTTACCAATGTTATAAACATAAGTACAATTTAAGAATACTTCAGTTAAAAATCTAAAATATTTTTTTGTATATAATAAAACGTAAAAAAAACTAAATTTTATAAAATAATTTTTTTTAATCATTTGGGCGTAAATTTATATATAGTCCAAATTTCTTTAAAAATATACAGATATATATATTTTCATAATTCCCTTTATTACATACTAGCAGATTCCAGCGCTCGAAATTCGAGTACAATTTCTAGGCACGTTATTTTTTCAACTTAGCCAATTCACAAACCAACACTTTTTTGGTTTATTATTATTGTGAATGAAGATAACAAATTTAATAAACACAGCATATGTATAATTTTATATATGTATGTGTTAGTAGCAACTTTAAGTGCAATTTACTCAAACGAAAAAATTTAAAAATCTGGTGAACAGCTAAAAAGAAATACCTTGCGACAAATAGACGTTTAGTCAAAATCGGAGTAAAACGGTAGAAAAAAATATCGGTAACAAAAAATCGCCTAGCCTATAAATATTATACATTAGTTTTATTATTATCATCTATTATTATTTATTATTATCATCTATTTTTATTTTTAATAATTGTCTTAAAGAATAGCTATATTTTGAAGATCTGGAATTGAAATGTACGTCCCCACTACACAAAACTAAGTACGTTAAGAATAAAAATCTCCAAAAATTACTAAATTTTTCAGGCGATAACAATAAACATTTTTCTTTAGCTATTATTCCTGAAAAATCGCGCACATTCTTCTTTAACTATTTGTTCTCAAAAATCGCCTTTTATTTTTTTGGTTAAATGAAAAACAAATACTTAAATATTTTTCTGCAGTTAACATTATGCAGTTATCATATCATTAAATAGGGTTAAAAAGTACTTCTCTTTATTTCCCATCCCTGGTTGATAAAACACCACAAACAGTGTTATTTGCTTAAACAGATGTGGAAAATTTCACCACTCTGTGCATGTTTTTAATACTTGTCTATATTCTTGTTTAAAGGTTTCCCCACACCATCAACATGAGCAGACCCCCACCACCCTGTTTAAAAAATTCCACCATACATTAAGAAAAACTTTTTTTTATTAATGTATCTCAAATGCAAAGAGAGTGAATAAGAGAATTGTACTTTTTTTTATTTGCCTACGACCATATGAACGTAAAGTTAAACATGAAAAGAATGAAAGAAAGACAACAGAAGTAGAATAAGAAAAAACTTGAATAGTGGTCGTCGTCTCGTTTGAGGTTGATTGTTGACTCCTCGTTTAACTAGACTTTATACAATACAACAATACATATATATATATAAATATACTTATATGTATGTATGTTTTTTTGCCATAGCGTAAATTAAGAAAATATTTTCAATCTAGTCGTTTGTCAAACTTTGCAAAAGACAAGTGTGTTTTATTTTGTTTTCATGATACTCAGTTGGGGTTTCATACATAAAAAATTTGCTATTGTTGTTGTTGTCGCTTTTAAAAACGTGTAATTTATTACGGTACGCTTTTAAATAAATCTACTACTGTTGAAAGACTTGTAAGTGAATGTAGTAGATACGGGCCTGCGAGATTCATACAATGTTGTGGTGTGTGATGTTATATCAATTAGAATTTGTAGGATTATGACGACGTTTATGAAGTTGTTATCGCTAAAGTGACGATTAGTCAGAGAATTAGTAAGTAAAGTGAAAAATTTATGGTAGATTTCATGAAAAGTGTATAGAATTAAATGCAAATATGAAAAATGTAAAAATTGTTTGCGGAAATTGTTTCGACATGGTTGTTTTTAAAAGCCATTGATTAAAAGTTTAATAAGTACGAAACAATAACAACAAATTCACCATTCATTGTTCGTGTGTGTGCGCGAGTGAGTGTAAAGAGAATCGAAAACGAAACGAAACAAAAAAGAAAATAACAAAACGCAAAAAACCTACAAAAAAAAAAAAAAAAACAACGTGCGCTTACGTCGTCCAATTGAAAAATACAATCATTTAAATTTTTACTCACCATTCTACACTATTAGAGGTGAATTAACAATCATATATAGCAAACAAAGGTGAAAATTAATAAAACATACAATTAACAAAAAATAAAAAAATTAAACACACATAAAATATCCAATAAAAATTTAAAATAATTTTGCAAAGTTTTACCCAAAAATAAAAAATAATAAAAATTAAAATTAACAATAATTAAAAAAAATAGATTTACTGTTGGCATATAAAAAACCTCCCGCTCTTTTTTTTGTACATATTCTATAATATATCATCATTCGCTGTGTTGCAATTCATTGCTGGCCGTTTCCGCCTTATCACCTCCCCCTTTCTTGTGCATATAAATTGTTTACACTTAATGATTGTGTGTATGTGTGTGTTGTTAATTGCAATTAAATTGAAAATTTAATAAATGCAAAATAATATTTAATACAACAAAATATATATTAAGTTTTTAATCTCTATTAAAAAGAAAAAACAAACAAAAACAATGAATTATTTCCCATGTACCTCCAATTAATTGCATACATTTTGTATAAAGAAAATTTGATCATCATCGTATAAAAACTGAGGTAAGTTTTATGTTGCTGTAATTTTTTATCTTTATGTTTGTTTGACGTATTTACTGTCCTTGTTTGCTGACTGTATTCTAAGGTAGTTTTGTTGTTGTTGTATTCGCTTAAAATGACCTTGAAATCGAGAAAATTCCTTAAGCTTTTCTTTGTTGTGTTTGTTTATTTCTTACCACTAGAAAAGAAAACCAACCATTCTTCTTTGTCAGCAGAGTTGTATTTTGTTTGGGGGGTTCTCTCAATCGATTGACAACATTTATTTGAACTTTAAATGATCTGAATATCAGGCAATTTCTAAATGTATTTCTGGGTAAAATTTTAACAGATATAGATGAGTATATGTAGATATGGAAAGATAATCCATATTTTAAAGTATTTATTTAAGGGGAAACACAATCAATAGAAAACAATTTTTGAAATAAAACATTTTATGCAAAATTTCTTCCAAATATTCCTATAATCGGTGGCTTAATACATATAGAGGTTATTTATCATTGTTGGTATTTTATAGATGTATAGTTGTAGTTGGTTAATGGTACTCGAGCCGATATACATACAAACGAAAAATTCGACTACTATAACGGAGTGTGTCATTCTATAAAACGAAACTGTAATGAAACGATTAAAATTTATATGAAAAATTCAGAACTTAAATATTTTTAAAATTTTTTCATGTGACGAAACGTTAAATTTAATATTGATAGAATGAGTCCCTGACTTTCAACCTAATTGTGCGGGTTTTAGCAAACATGTTATTCGGTTCGATAATCAATAATATTAATAGGCTAGGCGATTTCTTGTTACCGATGTTTTGTTCTACCGTTTTATCCCGCTTTTTAGCAAACGTATATTATTTGAAAGGTATTTGTTTTTAGCTGTTAGCCAGATTTAAAAATTTTTCAATTTTTTCCTTTATTTTGAGTAAATTGCATTTAAAGTCGCTACTAACACATACATAAAATTATACATATGTTATGATTGTGTTTATTAAATTTGTTAATGAGTTTGTTATCTTCATTCACAATAATAATAAACCAAAAATGTGTTGGTTTGTGAATTGGCTAAGTTGAGAAATAAGGTTGCCTAGAAATTGCACTCGAATTTCGTGCGCTGGAATCTGCTAGTTGAATTAGTTAGCCTCAACTTAATAGTCACAACGAAGAGCGTGGAAATTATGAATTATCCCGAAGCCGCAAAAACTACTTTAACGAGGTTCTTAGCTACTCCATACAATATCCACTAACTGTGTCCCAAACGATATACACAGTGAGTGACAGTACAATGAAAACTTTTGACATAATATATTTTCGACAACTTGAACGAAAATAATCTAACGCATAAAAAGCAAAGTTTTATTAAAACTCTTGCTTTCCTTGACTGTGCGTAACTTTGCGTGACTATTTTAAAATAAATCTTTGGCCAAAACAAGTCTAAGGACAAAGTTTCAGATTAGATCAGGGAAATGGGGTTTAAATCACTCCGTAACTGTGCGTGACTATGCGTGACTGTGTGTGACTATCTTCAAATTAATCTTTTCTCACAGCAAGTCTATCGACCAAGTTTCAGATCGATCGGATAAGGGGAAATGGGTTTTAAATCACTCCATGACTTTGCATGACTATATCGAAGTTAATTTTTTTTTCACAGCAAGTGTATAGACCAAGTTTCAGATCGATCGGGTAAATGACGTTTACATCACTCCGTGACAGTGCGTGACTGTGCGTATCTACCCCCAAAATTAATCTGTAGTTACAACAAGACTATGGGCCAAGTTTCAATCAATTGGATAAGGGGGAATGAGGTTGCCCCCCGACAGACAGACAGACAGAGATTGACCAAACGTATAATATTTGAAAGGTATTTATTTTTAGCCGTTTTGCAGATTTACAGATTTTTAAATTTTTTCCTTTATTTTGAGTAAATTATACATATGCTATGTGTGTTTTATTAAATTTGTTAATGTGTTTGTTAATGAATTTGTTATCTTCAATCACAGTAATAATAAACAATAAAAATGTTGGTTTGTGCTAGTTAATATAAAATAGCTTATTTCAGAAAAAAATAACAAAACTTAAAAGTATTAATTTTTATGCTTTTGACAAATCATTGGAGACCTTTATTATACAATAATTGAAAACTGTCCCTCTATTTTTGGTTTCAATATATTGTTGGGTATTCATTATTTTTCAGTAATGCATCACAACGCCGAGGTACGGAGTCACTTAAATTGTTGATGATATCCATTGAATTTTTTTGACACTCTGAAGAATTAACTGCCTCTATGCCTCAAATTCCCATAGATTTTCTATGGGATTGATATAGGACTAGCCATTCCAAAACACTGACTGCTTTATATTGTAGCCATTCGGGTAAACTTTGGAGATGTGTTTTGGGTGCTTGTCATGTTGAAACTTTCAGACAAAGGGCATATTTATCTCAGCGTATGGATGCATTACGTCATTTACTATTTTCCTATATACAATTCCAGTTAGAGTATCTTTTACTACATGAATTGGACCCATTCCTTGACCCATAATATTGCCGCCTCAAAACTTAACTTAACACTTGTATATTTTGGGTCTAGTCTTTTCCCTTTGGTCGTCGCACAGTGGCGCCCGTAGAGCAAACGAGGTTGCAAAAATCAAAATTTTCATGTGCGCCGACGGTGTTTTGAATAAACCCATGTTATAGGAAACTTTTCAACGATTTCAAATATGCTACTCTTAATAATATCACATTTTTAGTTTAGAAGATATAACCGTTCAAAGTTGACCGACTTTCGGTTTTCAAAAATATTGAGAGAAGCGAAATTATAAAAAATAATTTTTATCTGATATATGCAAATATTAAGGCAAAATGGGTGAAATCTAATCGAACCATTCAGAACTTCAACTCCAAATAAGAGGACTGGCTTAATGAAGACACCATCCTGGATATATTGGCAGTAGATAAACCCACCACATCAACCAGAGGAGCAAAGGGAAGGCCAAAAAAAAGTATTGAGGAGTGTTCAATTTTCACAAGAAAGAGGAAACTTGCCGATGCCACCAATGACTTGACCACGAAGCATTTTTCGGACGCGCTGTCTATTAAATATACAAAGGATAGTGAAAGAGTTAGGTCGCAGATTACAAAATCTGTTGCTGATGCAAGCCCACTGCGACTAAAAAGGATTAAGGAAAGCATTCCCACGCCCACAAACGCACACATTAAAAAGTATGGTTCCGAAGAAGCCTTGGCCTTGTTTATGGACTTACAACTTTCCAAAGAAAAATATGAGATACTACGGGCATCCTTGATGCGACACGGGGCTGACGTTTTACCAGGATACAAGCATATTACGCAAGCCAAAATAAATTCACGACCACTGCATACGGAGTTTACGGAAGTCTCTGTGAAAGCCAATCTGCAGGATCTTATGGGCCATACAGCAAAACGGTTGTTGGAGAGTCGTCCTGAAAATGAGGTGAAAATTCTTCCTGAGAAACTTACATTGATCAGCAAATGGGCCTGCGATGGATCATCCGGACAAAGCGTTTATAAGCAAAGGATATCTTCCGATGACGCTACAATATCGGACGGAAATATGTTTATGGCATCTGTTGTTCCTTTGCGGCTAAAATCTGATGTTTCCCTACACTGGAAAAATCCACGTCCGTCATCAGTGCATTATTGCCGACCAATAATATTTCAGTTTGCAAGGGAATCGGCAGAACTCATAAGGACCACGGTGAAGGACATTGAAGAACAAATAAGCAAGATTAAGCCTACAAAGCTGCAAATTGGAGAAGGAAAATATATTGAATGCAATTACGAGTTCCACCTGACCATGGTTGACGGAAAAGTCGTAAACGAACTGACAGGAACAACCTCAACATTGTCATGCCCGATTTGCAAAAAGAGTCAGAAGAACTTTGGTAATTTAAACGATTCTACAAACGAGGAGAATTATGAATATGGAATGTCACCATTGCACGCAAGGATAAGGTGTATGGAGTTCTTGCTATAACTGGCGTATACCCTACCACAAGAGGAGGAAAACTTCGATGAAAATACATCAATAAAGGATAAGGAAAAGATCAGAAAGAAGCAAATACAGGATGCTTTTTTAAACAAGTTGGACTAAAAGTAGACTGTCCCAAGCACGGATACGGTAACTCAAACGATGGAAACACTTCTAGGAGATTTTTTTGAAAATAATGAGGCAGTAACTAGAATCACTGGAATTGACAATCAAATCGTGAAAAGATTGGGAACGATCTTGAATATTTTAAACTGCAAAGAAAATGTCAATTCTACAAAATATGGAGAATATGCATCGAAAACTGCATCTCTTTTAGCAGAAATGTATCACAGAAGAAGTCGACCCCGACCGTACATAAAATATTGGCGCATGACAAAGATATAATTGAGTACTAGTCTTTGCCAATTGGAGAGCTTTTTGAAGAAGCACAGGAGTCTCTTAACAAATTTTATAAAAAATATAGATTGCAGAACACATCCAAAGCATCGAGGGTAAGGCAAAATGAGGACCTCTTCAACATGTTGGCAGCATCTTCCGATTCACTTAGTTCTTCCCTGCGGCATGTGAAGTCACGAATAGAGTTAGAAAATAATTATAGTTTAGAAATGATTAGTCTTTTAGATATACCTTCTCTTACGAATTGTGATGAATATTTTACAGAAAATTGAAAAAATAAATTTAAAAAAGAAGTAATTTTTTTTTTGATTTGTTGGGTAATAATTTAAAACATAAAACCCTAAAGAAAAAAAATAAAAACAATCTAAAAATGTTAAAATAATAATTTTTTTTAGTTACCATAAAATTGATTTTTCTAAAAATTTTAACTTTGATAACCCATAAGTAGGCCCCTACAAAGCGTAGCACCCTTTCCAAACGCTCATTTCATAGGCTGAACAGTTATCTATCATATGCTGTTCAATTATGTATTCGGTTCAAAAGATATGATTTTTGCAACGAAAAAACTCAAATGGCGCCACTGTGCGTCGTACTAACGTTTTTCCATAATGGCCTCCTAAATTAAACTTGGACTCATCGAATAATAAAACAGTATTCCAATTACATCTCGACCAGATCATGTGGTCTTTAGCAAAATATATGCGAGCCAGTCGATTTTTCTCTGATATCAGTGGTTCATTCACAGAACAACCATTTTAGGTAGCATTTTTTGAAATTTTTAAACTCTCTTGCTATTAAATTTTTCAGTCTTCGACTGGTTTGACGGGACCTGCCGCTTAAATGTTGAGTCGTCACCGTACCTCTTTCAAGATATTTCTTGATACATTTTCTTTTGTTTAAGACCAGCAAAAAAATCATATATTTTTCAGGTTTTTAACTCTTCACAAAACTTTATTCTTGCCATTATTTTATAATAATTAATTTTAAGACAGTGAAAAACACAATTTTGTTTAAAAAATAGTTGAAAGAAACGTCTGAAACTATAAATATTTTAATAACGATTAAGATTTTACACATTTTCTTTCGTACCATCTTCTATATTTATAGTTATGATCAACTCTGGTACAAAAGTTAACAAGTTTCCACTGTTTTGGCATCACTAAAAATGCTTTTCTTTCGTTTATCTATTTTTTTAAATTATATTTTTGTAACAAATTTATCTTTCGGTAGAGAACAAGAGTGATTTCGCAAAAAAACAAGTAAGAAAATTATAGTCGGTCTAGACCGACTATACGATACCCTATACCATGCATTTAGAGACCCTATCTCTTAGGCCAAACTAACTGGACATAGAAAATAAGCATAAACCAAATTTGAGTGGGATTTTTATTAATTTTTTTGGCTGCAGATATGAAAAAGTTCATATCGGATGCTATATCTATATGGGGACTAGGCCCAAAATTGGACCGATCCTGACCATGTTTGGTAAAGTCTCTTGTATTTTGCAAAAATATATACAAACAAAATTTGAGAAGAATCAGTGCAATATTTTTGTTTTTTGATAGATTTAGGTGAAGATCGGGAAGCAGCTCTTTATGGGGCCTATGAATAAGAGTTGTCCCATAGGGATCATTTTTGGACAACTCATTAGTGGATGGAATAAACGCATACAAACCCAATTTAAGTAAGATCTATATGACAATTTGGATCTTATGGCAATTTATGTCGATTTGTAAGGGGGGCTAGGTCTGAACATAAACCGATTCTCACTAATTTCAATAGCGTTAATCCTATGGCCAATAGCAGCTTATATACCAAATTTCATCAAAATATATTCATATTTGCGACCTGCAGTTTGATTACAAGGTTTACATGGACACACAGACGGACGGACATCGTTAAATCGAATCAGATAGTGATTCTGATTCGATCGGTATAATAATAGATGGGTTAGGTCAAATATTTTTGGTAGTTACAAACAGCAGCACAAAGTCATTATACCCAAACCACATAGTGGAATAGGGTATAAATATTAAAAAACGATATTGACAAATTTAGAAATTTGTAAAAGTTTCCAATGTACTATAGATGGCCATGTAACTATTCTACACAACTACTTTGCACAATTTCCGAGTTCGAACTAGTTCATGCAAAAATTCAGAGACTTATGCAAAATTTTAATAGGAGATGCCAAGACTCTCAATATACCCACTTTAACCCGTTTTTGCCCGAATGAATTTTTTTTCCTAAAAAATGCAAACTTTTATGTTTTTTTTTCATTTAAATTGCTCTACATTTTAGAGTCTAAAATAATAAGGTCTGAAGAATTAAAAAGAAAAACTTAACAAAAGGTGTGATTCTGGGCATGCTCCAATTTCGGAACAGGCACCGTTAAATGGACAAAATAAAACTCTTTACATAATTGTTCCTGTATAGCCAAATCCTAATTCTAGCAAACGATTTACCATTTGTAAAGAAGAAAAATATCCAACTGCATAAAATTTGAATCCCGAATTTACTGGAACATTGGATAATAAAGCTAAAACCCCAGAACTACCAGCTCCTAAATCCATATTTTTTATATTTTCTTGTTTTCCTTGATATGGTACAAAATTTATTTATTTATTTTATATCCATATCGAATAGGTTTTCCTTTTAAAAACAGTTTGGCTGAATATCTGCCAAAATATAGAACCATACTTTCATCGATAGAAAGATTTTCTTTCATATTGGCATATTTCATGTACCTTTTATTGAGTAAATCGAATCTAAGGCGAAGCTAAGCAAATTTGTCGTTATCTCAAGATTATTATTGTCCGAACAATGTGTGTACTTTTTAATTGGTCAAACCTATTACATCTCATTGCATTGGCTACCGTCAAGTTGTATGTTTCTGTATCACATTTCCATAACTATCTCCACCTTGGTATATTCAAATATCCCGATAATTATAGTATTGCAAAATAACATTTAAGATCGTGCACGTTCATATCAAAAATATGGTCACCTTAAGACCTCGCATATTTAATAAACACTAGTAGAGCCCAGCCCTCGAAATTCGAGTGCAAATTCTAGAAAATTTTATTTTTTCATTTAATAAATAATTTTTTCTCAGCTTCAACTACAAATATACAGTCGCAGAAGAATTTATAGAACTTGACAGAAATTGATTGGAAGCATAGAATAGGAAAACATATCTTCAGATCCAGTTAAATGTTATTGAGTTATTTTTTGATGAAGAAGTATATGAATACTTAAAAAGTATCTATAATATTATAAGGCAAAGCGATTTCTTGTGGCCGATATAAAAATTGTAGTTAAGAACCGATTTTGACCAAACAGACCTCATTTGAAAGGTACTTCTTTTTAGCTGTTCACCAGATTTACAGATTCGCACCGTCTGGGAATTTTTTTGTTTTGGATTAATGCTCATTTAAAGTTACTACTAACCAGAGTTCAGAAAAAAACACACACTGAATAAAAAACTCGTACATATATGTAAACAAACATAATTTAGACCAACACACACATATTTTTATTTTCATATCAATTATGTTTGTTTTTAAATTTTCTTCGGTGCCCAACACAATCATGAGTGTGTTCGTTTCAATATTTCGTTATTTACACGAACATTTTTGTATCACGTACTTTTTGTTTCAATCACACATAAACCACACATTTTTGAGTGTTGCTTTATTTGAAGTTCATGTTCTGGTACGTGTACTGAAAAAAAAAACAGAACATGTACAATAAACAGGTTCTAGTTCAGTTATATTTTAAGTCGTGTTGTGGCTCGTGTACTAAGAAAAAACAGAACATGTACAATAAACAGGTTGGAGTTCAGTTATATTTTAAACACGACTTAAAATATAACTGAACTCGAACCTGTTTATTGTACATGTTCTGTGTTTTTTTTCAGTACACGTACCAGAACATGAACGTCAAATAAAGCAACACTCAAAAATGTGTGGTTTATGTGTGATTGAAACAAAAAGTATGTGATACAAAAATGTTCGTGTAAATAGCGAAATATTAAAACGAACACAGTCATGGTTGTGTTGGGCACCGTAGAAAATCTAGAAACGCACATAATTGATATGAAAATAAAGATATGTGTTGGCTGCTTTTGAACAGAACATTGTGTGTTTCATGTGTGTATTTTCTGAACCTTGCTACTAACACATACATAAAATACATACTGTGTGTGTATTTATTATAAATATCAAAAGCCCTGTATTGAATTGTGACTTGGTCAAAATTGATTAGCATACCTTTAGGCTCCTTCAAAATTATTTATTAACAAACCCATTTATATATCTTATGTGTGTTCAACAAATATTTATAATGAAATTTAATGGAATTTTATTTAAAAAGTGTTGAATTGTGAATTGTCTAAAATTGATTAGCATACCTTTAGGCTCTTATAAAATTATTTATTAAATGAAAAAATAAAATTTCCTAGAATTTGCGCTCAAATTTCGAGGGCTGGGCTCTGCTAGTTTAATGTCTATGGCAATCGAAAATTGATTAAATGTATTATAAATTATATTTTCTCCCAAAAGTTGGCACCCAGTAATTAAATTATTCACCAGATAAATACTATAATAGTGCAACTGCTGAGAAGAAAGCTGAACGCTACCATTGTTTTTCTCGATCGATTTTCTATAACTTGTTTTCAATATTATCTTTAATCCTCATCATACTGGTATTTTGTAAAATTTACCAGACCAATCGATTGTGTGTTTACAAAATTCGTTAACAAAGTCATACTAAACATTAAAAGAACTTTTTTCTATTATTTATTTAACAAAAAAAAAATTGTTTTTTTTCGTGCTATTGAATTTATTTGCAAAGTCAATTAGTTTAGTGATAGTATTTAGGACAAATATACACAACAATTTTGCATGGTTACGGTATGTCTTTAATTTACAATGTTTATTGAACCAAATAATAAATCAATTTTCCAAATGAACTTCAGTATAGAGTCAAACACGAACAACAACCTTACTTAAATAAAAAATGTATTTGATCTCTAAATTATATATTTGAAAGCAAAGCTCTCTGTAATCTCTGAATCTCTCTGGAGGCATATTTCCTTATATGACCTTTTTCAGTATGTTTGATTTTATTTCCTTTAAACAATGACAACAAATAGTTGCGTAAATACAATATATGAATATACAATCAGAAAAATATATTTAAATAGATGCCAAGATTATGCTGCTCTTTGTTGTAAACAATCAATCATTGTGTTTATTTAATATCAATTATTTTATAATTTTACAATACTACACCTTAAAATGGATTGAATGGCACTTGGTTTGTTATAACATTTGTAAAATTAATAGATCCAGTCAGTTTTCGGTGTCCGATGTATAAATTGTTGTTTAGTTGATACTGCTGTGTGAGACTAATTTAGTTGTACACCAAATTCTTTCGTTTCCATTATGCACTTGCTAGAAAAGATATCCGTACAACTAATATTAAAACTATGCTACTAAGAAAAAAAGAAACTAATGCCGTTTTCTTTTCTGACAGAAAATGTCGCATTTTATTTGCACTTTTTTCGAAAAGTGTATTTTTTTATATATTCTAAATTAAGAGCAACCTTATCTTATATGGCGTTCACACTTAAGTGTTTAGCGAAGTGTTTAGTGTTTATGCGATAAACAAGTCAAATTGAGATGTTTTCCCATACATTTTTTCGTTTTGCTAAACATCTTAATTGAGATGTTTAAATCTTAAACAACTCAAAAACCGAAAATATGACAGAGTTGTATTTAACTTTGCGCATGTTCAGTGCAATATTTCTCATGTTTGCCAAGTTGGCATCCTTGTTTTTTTAACATTACTATTAAAGTGGCATTACAATCATAAAAATACAATACAAAATACAATACAAAAATGAAAATAACGCATCTATATTGATAATTTCATCATTAATATAATTTCAGTAGTTGGCCGCCAATTTAATGATATTATTTTTTATCAATTTTCACAATTTTATAACTTTTCAATTGTTTTTTATTTTTGAAACAGCTGTTCAATTTGCTGAAATGTTTAACTTAAACCCACTAAATCAAGTGTGAACGACTGTGTTTTGTTTTGCAAAACATGAGCTAAAACACCTCAAAATATCGTAGTGTGAACACCATATTATATATCAATCGAAAGGTCTCAAAGAGCTGTGTTCATAAAATGCAAAAACATTTTGTTATTATCCTTTTTGAAGTCATAGGGTGAAAATATTCAAAACAAGTAAGAAAATTATAGTCGGTCTAGACCGACTATACGATACCCTATACCATGCGTTTAGAAACCGTATCTCTTAGGCCCAACTAACTGGACATAGAAAATAAGCAAAAACCAAATTTGAGTGGGATTTTTATTAATTTTTTTGGAGAAATATTCTCACACTATGACCTGAAAGAAGTCAATGGCTGCAATTTTTTGCGATTTACGATGGCTTGACTTTGAGACCTTTCGATTGATGTATAAGTTAAGGTTGCTATTAATTCAGAATATATAAAAAATACACTTTTCGAAAAAAGTACAAATAAAGTGCGACATTTTTTGTCACAAAAGAAAACGGCATAAGCTGAATTAACTTTTAAAGCGAATTATGAAGCTTTTTATTAATTTGTTTTTTAATGCATTTAAGGTTTATTGCCTTTAATAAATTTTATTCAGGTAAAAAAAGTAGAAAAAAATTAACCCATAAAGAAGTTGTTATTATACTCCCTAAATTAAGCTTACCAGTCCTCACTAGTCTGCCTGCAAAGTTTCAGTTCGATTGGAGCACGGGAAAAGGGTTAACAGTCGATGTAAATTTTTTTCAATTCCGCGCCCATTGGTGCGATCCCGCCAATTTTTTGGGCGACTCGTCATACTAATAGCTCATGAACTCAGGCAAAGTCCCAAGGCTATAATAGTACTCCAGATATATGACATTAAATATTTACTTTTTAGGGGGTGCCACGCCCACTGATCTCATCCCGCCTATTTTTTCCGAGTACTCAAGTTATATCTATCTATAATATTAATAGACTAGGCGATTTCTTGCGACCGATGTTTTTTTCTACCGTTTTATCCCGATTTTGACCAAACGTATATTATTTGAAAGGTATTTCTTTTTAGCCGATTTGCAGATTTACAGATTGTTACAATTTTTCTTTTTTTTTTTGAGTAAATTGCATTTAAAGTTGCTACTAACACATACATAAAATTATACATATGCTATGTGTGTTTTATTAAATTTGTTAATGTGTTTGTTAATGAGTTTGTTATCTTCATTCACAATAATAATAAACCACAAAAGTGTTGGTTTGTGAATTGGCTAAGTTGAAAAATAAAGCTGCCTAGAAATTGCACTCGAATTTCGAGCGCTGGAATCTGCTAGTGATATTAAATATTTACTTTGTATGGGGGGTACCACGACCACTGATCTTATGCCGCCCATTTTTGTTAGATAATTTTTATCGTCGCCACTAGTCTGCCTGCAAAGCTTCAGCTCGATTAGATCACGGGAAAAGGCTTAAAAATGGATCCAAATTTTTTTCGGCAGACAGACAAGCAGTCACTGCGGGTTAAATTAAGGGAGTCTTCGTACATTTTAAATATTAATAAAAAAAAAACTAAATTTATATTAAATATTGCTTAGTCTGTGTTCACACAAGGCAATTTTTGTTGCGCAATATTTGAGTTTATAGGAGAGAGGGGAAAGAAGAGAGGTATTTGGTACGGAGTTGCTTGTACTCGGCAACTCGTTTTGTTGTGTCATTCGTAATTTTCAGCTGCAGCTGATATTCCTTGCTTCGCAGTGAAAAATTATAATTATTATTTTTATTATTCCATTTTTTCTTTGACTTCCATATTTCCACACAAATAGATTTTTCACTTTCAAGCAATAATAAATTCTTTTTACACAAACTAATAAAGTGAACTGTCAAAAATTTAAGAATTTAAAAGCAAAAGAAAACGAAAAGTTGCGGCAATAAATTTCTCTGTGCGACCATTAAGGTAACTTTAAAAGAGAATGGAAGAAAAGTTCCGCAACAAAAATTGCCTTGTGTGAACCCAGACTTAAGTTTGTAACTTGTGGGATGTCCTTTGCGATATAGGTGTTAATCAACTTTAAGGTATCCTCTTTACTTTTTTAACTCCACTCATCCAAAATGACGCTTTTTAACATTTCCTTTTAGTTCACTTTATGCTGGCGGCTTCAGAATTATATAGAATTTAGAACGGAAGTTTGAATTGGTGATTTAAATTGATTTTTAGTATTGTAGAGCAACCACAACATGACATTCTGCTGTATGTTTTGGATCATTATCCTGTCGGAATCAAAAATCTTCTCCAAGGCCATGTTGTTGTACGCTTTTTTATTTCTATTTAAAATCTTTATGTGTCTAATTTAATCCATTACACTCTGGAACAGGGTGAAAGTACTAGACCAGTATAGTAAAACTTTCAAAGGGTTTGGAGTTCTCAGATCAAACTTTTTTATGACCTTTTATATTTTTTCTCTTACTTTGATGTTTGTTTGCTTAGCTCAAGAGCCATTGACGATTTCTCAATTCATTCTTCAGGAAATCAAGTTGGTCTAATTTTATCGAATGAATAACAACATATTCAGGAATTACACAGTACAACACGATGTCTTGGGCATGCAAATCTCTACCACCGATTGAACGTACTTGGTAAGAATGTAATTATGTGATATAACATTTGGGGCTCTTGGGCATAATTTTCGCGAAAACGCGGTTTAAAATTTTTTTTCGAGAAAAGTTTAATCAAAATTCAAATATATGACTAACGAGTTCTCTGATTAAAATTCTACATTGACATTTGTTCTATGCAATTGGTCGGTGAATATTTTTTTTTTTGAATATTTTAGCCCTTGAGCTCCAACGGAAGTCGGTCGTTTAGGCCCTTATTTCCGAAATGTCCAAAATTATGGAAGAAATGTGCCGTCTGACTGTCGACAAAGCTACTACTAGTTTGTAATTGGATGTGCAGCTTATTTTTGGAACGAATGACCTTGATATACGGTCTAATTTGAATGGCGACAAGACTATTTTGAAAGGTTACTTTCAACTAATAAAATATGTTTTTGATACGAAATTTTACTGGGTGCCACGTAATGTCAAAGCTTTAAAAATTTGTCTCACTTTCGAAAAGTCATTAAACACTGTCAGTTTCACTTAAACTCACAACTCCCTGCAAGAAAATTTAGTGCTCAATAGTCTTTTCTGATATTTGCTAATCTCAATTAGTGCAAAATCTGAAACTCTCCTTGTTTCATCGTCCATATAATAAATAACCCATTCAAATAAGATGTTAATGGTTTAGGGTATCATTAAGTCAGCTTGGAATAACACATTTTTTTTTCAAATTTGTTTGTTTTCTGGCAATATATATGTACATCTGTATGTATGCATGTTTTATTGTTTCTAAATAAAATATGCTAACTAAAATGACATTTTGACAGAAAGAGGCATAGGAAAAGCATACAAATAATGTAAAACTATAGAAAAAAGCCCAATACAATATCAGATTATATTGATATTGTATTGATATTGTATTGATATTGTATGTAGTAGCATTGTATTGATATTGTAGTAGCATGGTGTATTGACAGTACACGGTGGAGGTGGTTTGGGGTTGCATGTCAAGCAACGGGATTGGTAAACTTGTACTTATTGAGTTTATAACGGATCGAATTTGATTCATAAACATTTTGAAACATAATTTAAAACAAAGCGCACAAGAATATTTTTGGTTCCAACAGGATTATTATCCAAAGTATACGGCGAACAATATCAAGCTCTAGAATACTAAAAATCCATTGAAATCACCACCCCAATCACCCGATTTTACTCCCAAAGAGCAGTATTAAATAACCTCCAAGGAAATGTTAAAAAGCTTCATTTTGAATGAGTAGCGTAAAATAAGTAAAGACGATACTTTAAAGTTGGTTAAGTCGATGCCAAATTGATGCCGTTTTTACCGGCAGAAAATTTATCTGAAAATGGGTCTCTGAATTCCGCTTGTATCAATGCTCTTTTTTTTACGAATATTTTCTGAATAAGGCAATCACCATTTTTGGCTCGGTATCAATTTGTATACCAATTCTCTTCATTGTCATGGTACTTTTCGATGAATCTTTCAAGTTCTGGTATGCACTTTTCATTATAAACGTTTGCATTTACAGTTAAGCCACCTTAAAAAAGATATTGGCTTACTGACACCACGCTCTCTAATCCACAATAAAACCTCTCCTGGAACTTTGGTCTTACATTTAAACTTGGATGTTTTTTGTGATTCCTGTTCACAAGATTCAAAGTTATACTTTTCTTGCAATTCATTGCCTTCCACTGTGAAGTAAGACTCGTCATCCATTACACATTTGTATTCAGTGGTTGCAGAGATGAAATTTTGAGAGTCTGGATTTAATAAATTTTTCTTGTCTCTGAGTTGATGCTGATGCCGTTTTTTCTTTTTCTTCTGACCACCCGTTAACTTAATAGTTTTTTTTGTGAAATTGATACTTGTTTTTCAACTCCCGGAAAGATTTTGCGGTGCGGACCACGGTTTCAGCTTTAAATTTACAACAAAGTTTTGAGTTTTGCAAACACCATTTCCTTCCCGAACTAGATTTTCTATCTAAACTTTTGTTCTTTATCTTGTTTAATTTCTTGTGGATAAAAATTTTTTTAAATCTCAGGTTTAAAAATGTCAATTTTGAATTTATTTTATTTTTATTATTAACCAACACTCAGGGGTGCCCCTTACAAATGCAGTGCATTGTGTAGATTTCAGGAAAATTGGGTATGGGAAGGAGGATAGAGGGAGTGGTGCTTGTGGATATTTGCCTTAAATTTTGGTAGATTTTAACTGTCAGGAAAGACTTGTGGGGGGAGTTTAGTCCACATACGGTTAGTTCGACTGATAAACGAATTTTCTCTGTAATGCGCTATGCGGTCAACTGGACAATAGACTACAAATGAATGTGATCTACTAGAGAAACAGGCAGAGCGAACTGAAACTCGGGCACTTGGTATGAGTTCGCTAATCTCAGAAGAATATTTTCCACGGTAGTAGAGTTGGATACCCTACTGTTATTAATGAGCATCAACGCCCTCCTTTGTGCACGGTCCAGAAGCTACATAATAGACTGTGAAACTTCTGCCCATGTTTGGATGTTGTATTCCGTTTTCGGTCGGATGTAAGTGGTATAGATTTAAGGAGATCAGAAGGAGTGAAAAGCATGTTCGTATTTAATTCTCAAACCCAGAACATCAAGAGTATCCGATTCCTTAACCATATATATATAAGGTGGGCCAAAAGTCACGTAAAAATAACTTAAATTTATATATATTTTTTATTTTTTTTTTATCAGATTATAAAATATACAAAATGGGAATTATTTTACACTAAGTATGGAAAACAATGTCACTTAAATGACCCCCGTTTTCAGATTCGCAGGGAGGGGCTCGTTTTAAAGCATTTTTCATAACATTTTTCCAAATTTGTGGCTGTAGCGTTTGAATTTCTGCAACAATGTTGACCTTGAGTTCAAGGATTATCTCGGGCTTGTGCACATATAATCGCTCCTTCAAATCTGGCGATTGAAGGAGATCTCCAAAAATTTGCCTTAAAAGTGCCATTGTGTCTCTGAAAATGTGGACAATGGCTCTATCCTGCTGAGACCACCTCTCAGGTCTGTTTTCAGGAGCAGGACGTAAACAATGTTCTATCATAAACCTATAACCCTCTCCATTTATTATTACAGCACTTCCATCTTCATTTTCGAAGAAGTAAGACCAAATGATATTTTCAGATGTAATGCCACACCATACTGTATATGTGACCATCTCCGAGAAAAGGGACCTAGTGTGTGAAAATTAAGTTTTGAGAAAAAAAAACGCATTTAAAGTTTCTACACCCTTTCAGGTACCAGAATCAACCGTTTTTCACAACCCGTTTTTTGACACACTAATGGGGTGTAATTGGCGTTGATGAATGGATCTTGGATTTTCAGAACCCCAGAACCTACAGCTTTGCTTATTCAATTAAATTGGTTTCATTTCTGGCCAACTGTTGAAATTTAATTCCAAAATTTAGACGTTACCGATGATCTACGGTTTTTAATTCTTGCACCAATTGCACCTTATATGGTAGTAACTGTAAAACTTTCTTTAAAATGCGCCGTAGTGACGTACGAGGCATTCCTAGCTGAGCAGAACGCCTTCTGGTAGATGTTTCTGGTGTTTCGTAAACACTTTGCTTACACGTTCAACATATTTCGCAGTGCCAATTAAACTTGGTCTAAAGATTCAAGGCAAATCTCTTACGGTGCCATGTTGGTGATGACGGTGAACTAAGCAACGAATCATTGCTTCAGAGGGCGGAATTCTGACAGTAAAATGGTGAAGATATGCTCTTCGCGGTAAAATAATTGATCGCTGATTTAAATAATAAAATTCTATTATTCTGATTCTTTGTTCGGTTGTGAATCTCTCCATTATTTATTCCCTAGGTGTTATTTATACACACTAGTATAGCCCAGCACTCGAAATTCGACTGCAAATTCTTGGAAATATTGTTTTTTCATTCAATTTTTTTCTTTCAATATTTTTTTTAGCTATATATATAAAAATTTTATGAATATTTAAGTGAGCCTAAAGGCATGCTAATCAATTTTGGCAATTCACAACATAACACAAGGTGTTGATATACAATTTAAATCATTCGCACTATCAGGATGTAACGAATTATTATAAATATTTTATTTTAATTAATTTAATACATTTTTAAGTCAGATTAGACTTAAATTTGTCATTCTCAGCTTCTCCTCCATATGAACTATAACTATGCCAATTTTCACACTCCTCCGTGCTCGCATATTGCTTAAAAAGGAAACTAAAAATTTACCTTCACGTTTTAATGTATAGATAACCTGAAAAAAAATGAAAAAAAATATATAAATGAAAAAGTTATTAAATTTTAAAACCCCATGGTTACTTTTGGCCCGCCCTGTACAAATGACATTGTTGAGTCAAACGCCCTATGAAGCAACAAAAAAGCTTGCCCTAAAATTGAGAAAATGAATGAGAAACGTTGTTGTCATCTGAAAGAAAGAGAATATAGGATTATAGATTTTGCTAAGAAGGCCAATCAGAAAATGTTACTGTCATCTGCGAAAGAGAATATAGGATTGTAGGTTTGACTAAGAAGGTCAATCAGAAAGATAAGGAAAAGAGGGTGAGAAAAACAGAAACTTGAGGTACCCTTATTGCATAAGACCCCATAAATAACAACACGTATTGTGCGGTCTCTGAGAAAAGAACAGAACCTTGAGATACCCCTAATTCGATGAGACCCCATCAATAACAACACGTAATGTGCGGTCTCGATATAAATCGAGAGAAATCAATGCCGACCCCAAATGCAATAAGCTTTAATATTAATGCACCGTCACATGCGTTCGAACGCCTTTGAAATATCTAAAGCAACCACTTTACTTTCATAAAAATTGTGAATGGATCGACACCAGCGCTCAGAACGAAGAGCTAATAGGTGTCCCGTAGAACGATTTCTACGGAAGCCATTAAGAAGTGAATTGGCCTCTAGATCAAAGGTTCCCACCTTAATTTGCTTCACGGACATTTTTACAAGCTCGCGGACCCCCAAATATTTTTATTTTAAAAAATTAATAAAACAAATGTGAAAATAATGAATAAAAAAATAAGTTTATTATTAAAAAAAACGTTAAAAACTAAATAAAAAAAATTTTAAAAATGTTTTGTAAAAAAAGAAAAAAAAATCAGTTTAAATTAATAAATAAAAACCATTTATAATTCAAAAATAAATAAAAATAACAGAAACTTTTAAAGTTCAAAAAGACACTTATTCAAAAAGGAACAAAACATTTCAGAATAAATGGAATACTAAATAAAAATTAAAATATATCGATGACTTAATATAAAAAGGCCCTAACTCGATTTTTTGTTGCTTGACAGGAGAAAGAAAAAACTTAATAAAATCCGTAAAATTTTAGATACAAAAAAAGTCTTATACAATTTCCAAAAATGTGTTGCCTCTTTTTATTAAAAATTGCATTAATAACTGTATCAAGCATTACGTTACCAACTGCGGCAATACAAGTTTTGATCAAGTGTTCTCCAATTATGTGTGGCTTTTTAACAATTAACATTGCTATTTTATAGGAAGCTTCCATAGTCCTTTCCTCTTCAACATTTAAATCACCTGTGGAATCCAATCTTACTTTATTCAGTGATCTGATTTTAGAAACAAAAAATTCAGCATTTTTATATATAAATGGTGGGTGGTTTGTAATTAGATGCCTCACTAATTTTGCTGGTTTCATAGCATCATCGGAAAGGGTTTTGAAGCAAATTACACACTGAGGCATTACAATATCGTTATTTATTACAAATGTAAATCCAAAATTCATATGACTTTCGTCATATATTCTTTTTTTTTTTTTTTAAATATTTTAGATTTTATTACTAGTTGAAAAACACACACACGACTAACGGCAATAAATATGAAATGAAAATAAAAACAAAATCAGCTGATTTATCTAGTGATATTAAACATGGTATATGTGATATCAGTGTTGACCGAAAGGTACTTTATCAATTTTAGTACACAATTATCAAAAGCTCTTTTTTATTGCAAGAGATGTAATATTTTATTTAAATTACTTATAATATAAGTATATTATGCTTAAAAAACAAATATTTAAATTTTACAAAAAAAATTTTGATCATAAATTTATCAAATAAATTATTTTTTAAAAATTATTTTATTGGGTTGGATATCTTTATCAAGAGTGCTTTTCTTTTCTTTTTTTATATTTCGTTTTAAAAGTTAATTTTGTCAGAACAGTTCGCGGACCCCCTGGAAGGCCTCCACAGACCCCTGGGGGTCCGCAGACCACCATTTGGGAACCATTGCTCCAGATAGTTGACAAGATGGGTAATTGATCATGCTCTCCATCCCATTTGAGTTTACGTGAATCTAATTCGTTTAGTGATATTTTAATACTAATTGATCAATGAGTCACGTTTTGATATTTTCTAATAAAAAATTTGTGGAAAATATCACGGTAATTATATTTTCTAAAAATTTTTTTGTTGTAAATAACTTAGGTTATATTTTAGTTACCGCATTTACATATTCCGTCTTTTTTCCCATACGTTTGTATGCTGTAGAAGAAATGGAACAAAATATCGCTTGAAGTAATCACAAAACTTGACCGATCTATGCTTACAAGATTGACTCTGGGTAGTTTTCAAAAATAAAGGTATGCGAAAAGCTACTTAACATTTTAAATAATGAATTTTACTAAAAGGATACATACAATTTTGTACGAATGCTTTTTCAGGCATTTTTCTAACTTTTTCTATATTTTGTTTGTTTCTTTTTTACTGCATTGTTTTCCTTATTTAATTTTGTGGTTATTGGCAAGAGTGAATAATAATTTTAATCTATAGTAATGCTCGTTACTTTCTCGTTTTAATATTTATGTAAACGTATGAGTGATAATTAATCATACGTATACGTACAGCGTTAAATATTCATCGAATCAGCGAATAAACTTCTAATAAGTACGTGAGATAAACTCAGGTTCCAAATTCCCTATGTAGGAAAATTTCATAAAGAAAGAATCTAATCAATCATAACACAATTATTACAACTAGCAGATTCCAGCCCTCGAAATTCGAGTGCAAATTCTAGGAAATTTTTATTTTTTCATTAAATAAAGACCCTGAAGGTATGCTAATCAATTATAGCCAATTCACAAATCAACACAAAAAACAAACTCATTTTTATTACAAACACATTAAGAAATTTAATAAACACACACATAGCATTGTATAATTTTATGTATGTGTTAGTAGCAACTTTAAATGCAATTTACTCAAAATAAAGGAAAAAATTAAAAAATCTGTAAATCTTACAAACGGCTAAAAAGAAATATCTTTCAAATAATATACGTTTGGTCAAAATCGGGATAAAACGGTAGAACAAAACATTGGTCACAAGAAATCGCCTAGCCTATTAATATTATAGATGTTCAATATAATCATTGATGAAGGCTTAATGTCAGATACCCGTCGGTTTAAGATCATTTACATCATTTAGTTATTATGATTTTTAGAAAAATATATTTTTTCTTCTTCTCTACAAAGCACTGTTGAAAAATTATATTTTTAAATTATATTTTTTTAAACGCTAACTTTAAAGCTTTTCAATCAGAATAAGCGCTTTTATTGCATTTCATTCATATATAAATTTGTTTCTTTTTCTAAAAAAAATGTTTAAAATTCTACAAAGTAGAAATTTTATGGTCAATTTTATAATAGAAAATGTTCAAATTTAGAATTTATTCTAGAAAAATCCGAATGCGCAAAAACCCGTTTTGAAATAATTCGATTTCACGCACTTATTTGCCAAAAAAACTTTTTTCAAAATTAAGCTTTGTTTGGACTTTTATATATGAAATAAATTTTTCACTGCAAGTTTTCACTGTAGTTAACAATAGAGATTCTTTGATAGACGCAACGGAACCATTAAATTCTGTTGTACCTATTATTCAATTAAGTAAATATTTAATCAATTACATCGTATAGTGAGTGGCGTGTAAGATGATTGTCGGTCATTGACGTATAAATTATACTTAGTTTTGGTTTGGACATGCGTCATTTAATCACATTAGTCACAACATTAATAAAAGTACATTTCCATTTTCATTTTGAATCTCAGGGAAAACCATACAACTCCGTAACAGAAGATATTCAAAAGTTGTTGACAGCGATGGAAAAGCATGTGACATTTTTGTTTTATGCAAAGAATCTCACATAAACAGATGGAGTTTTTACGAAAGGGAATATAATTACAGGATGTAATTTGAAAAAGGGTGATATTTTGAATACAAGCTTCAGACTGCTTGTTGAATGCAGTAAAAATTTATTTTGGACAATGTCTCAGAAAACTAAAATAATTGTTTAGATTACACTTTTTTCCCAAACTCTTATATTTTAGTGGTGAAAATTTATTTTAAATTGTCCTTTAGGATTTTAAATTTCACCTTAAGGCCTTTTGACAATTAGTATTTGTGTAATTGCTTAAAAACTTATTGATTAGAAACAGCGAGAAGACTAATCTTAGGAATAAACTCAGTCTATATACAGTGGGAGACAATACAATGGCAGCTTTTAAGAAAATACATTTTTGACGACTTGAAAGGTCAATACGAAATAATTGGATAATAAAATAAAAATTAAAAAACTCTTTTATTAATTTAAAAATCTGTATGTTGTTCTAATTAAAAAAGAACAAACATTAAATATAAAATGGCTTAACTTCAGAAAAAAATAACAAAACTTAAAAGTATTTATTTTTATGCTGTTGACAAAAAGCCTTTAATACAACAGAAAACTGCCCCTCTGTTTTTGGTTTCAATATTTTATTGGGTATCCATTACTTTTTAGTACTGCTTCACAACGCCCGGCCATGGAGTCAATTAAATTGTTGATGATATCCATTGAAATGAACTGCCTCTATGAGATCCATCTTGTTTGTGTAATTTCCGTACTTTTCGATCTACAATTTCCCATAGATTTTCTATGGGATTGAGATCTGGGGGCTAATCATCGCATTCGATATAGAGTAAAATCAATCGAAATTCCATATTATTATTTTTACGAGATGGACAAACGTTAGACCTCGTTTAACCTTTACTCTTAACTAGGGGCCATAATTAGTTAACTGTGACACAGTTAAATTATTTTTAGAATTTTATTTTGGAAAATAAAATGTAATAATTTCGATAACGAATGCGATTGGGCTGGCTTTTTCAAATAATAACTGCATTAGATTGTAGCCATTCGGTTACAACTTTGGAGGTGTGTTTTGGGTCATTGTTATGTTGGTACTTTCATATGGATAAATTACGTCATTTAGAATTTTTCTGTATCCAATTCCAGTTAGAATATCTTTTACGACTTGAACTGGATCCATTCCTTGGCTCAAAAAGCAACCACATACCATAATATTGCCACCGCCAAACTTAACAGTTTTATTTGTACTAGCAGATTCCAGCCCTCGAAATTCGAGCGCAAATTCTAGGAAATTTTATTTTTTCATTAAATAAAGATCCTAAAAGTATGCTAATCAATTATAGCCAATTCACAAATCAACACAAAAAACAAATTACTTTATATTACAAACACATTAACAAATTTAATAAACACACACATAGCATATGTATAATTTTATATATGTGTTAGTAGCAACTTTAAATGCAATTTACTCAAAATAAAGGAAAAAAATTTAAAAATCTGTAAATCTGCAAAACGGCTAAAAAGAAATACTTTTCAAATAATATACGTTTGCTCAAAATCCGGATAAAACGGTAGAACAGAACATCAGTCACAAGAAATCGCCTAGCTTAGTAATATTATAGATATTTTGGGTCTATTGTTTTTCCCATTCTTGCGCTCTGCAAGGTCACATTTGCACCAAAAATAATTTTTATCTTTCATAAAAACCAAGTTTTGGAGACAAATTTCAGAAAAATATGAGCCGAAATCAAAAATCCCAAAAAACGGATCGATAGCCAAATTCAAGGCGAACACTAAAAAAACCCAGCTCAAACAGTTGATCTATGTGGGGTGTAGAGTAATTTGTATGGCGATTAGCGCCACTTTACGCCGCCTAAATGTTGGGTCGTCACCGTACCTCTTTCACGATATTTCTTGATAATTTTCGAAATTATGAATTCATTCATAGAATATTTCACACAAATTTTCTTTTGCTTCAGACCAGCAGTAAAATCATCTACTATTCTTGTTTTGAACGGTTCAAAAAACTTTATTCTTGCCATAATTTTATAATAAAAATTATTAAGACTTAAAGGTTGAAAAATACAATTGTATTTAAAAAAAGTTGAAACAAAACGTCAGAAACTACAAATATTTAAACAATTGCTAAGATTTTATACATTTTCTTTTATACCATCTTCTATGTTTATTGTTTTAATGAATTTTGGCATTATTAAAAAACTATATTTTTTTTGTTTAACTAATTTTTTTAAATTGAGTTTTTTTAAAACAAAACTATTTTAGGACTTTTAGGACGAAATTATTAATAAAAAATCCAAAATTGACAAATTCAGAATTTTTTAAAAGTTTCCGATATATTGTCACCCACTGTACATCATATGAATTTTCTGCATCTTAATTTATTGAAGAAAATTCTTAAAAATTTGTATTATTACAATATATAATTTGGAACAACTTTTCAAATATAACCACTTAAGTTACTATCTGAGTGCCCTGGGAATTTGCGGGGCAACATACAAAATTATCATTACGTCAAATTATGATTTTCCTAAAAACTGCAATTCTAGTGAGTTGGCATCTCTTATAAAAACCTTTATTAAAAGATAAACAAGTTAATTAACTGCAAATAAAGGAAACACACAAACAAATATTCACCACTTTACAAGAAGAACTTTAAAAAATCTAACGAGTCATTTCGTGACACAGAGACACAAATTCCTAAATAATCAAGAGAATCACTTGCGTGTTTCTAAGATTAAGCTAAAAATGTTTAATTATTGAGTTGGAAGTTAATCAGTTTTAAGTTTAGGTAAAAATAAAAACCGGGAAGGAGAATACACGCATAACCACTTGTTGATGTTTAAGCAAATATAAAAGAGAGACAAAGACAGAGAGAGAGAGAGAATTGACAAGCATACAAATAAATTCACCACTTAACAATAAGATAGCAACAAGGAGAACAATGTTGTTATAAGAGCTCTAAATAAAGAGAGCTAGTTATCATTGTGTGGGTATCATTGATTTTATTAGCAAAACATCTTATTTATATTGAGTTTCTACTCGTTATATGTAAATTGTTGCGTGCAACTTGTTTGTCTGCTTTTTCGACGAAATAAACCAAACACATTACTATGCATACATGCAATGTATGGTTTGATACTTCCCCCCCATTTGCCACCCTTTAATTGCTGTAGTTTGTCATGTCGTGCTCAACCCTACTTTTGTTAAGCCCCCACCATAATGTATTTGGTATTTGTTGTCTCAGTTGTTGTTGTTGCTTAAATATTGAGAAAGGCATAAAACAAAAAACGCTAGTTTAGTTGTTTTTGTATTTTTCTAGTTTAAGTTCATTCTTCCTCATTTTCTTTGTCCATGATTACGTTCATTTTTTGATTTCATTTACCACTGTTTTTGAGGTTCTTGTTTGTATAGTGTTGGGTTCTTTATCAAGGTCGTTGTTTGGCGTCGTTTTTTTTGTATTGTATACTCTTGTTCTTCTTGTGTTATTATATGATTCTATGTGTCAGTGCTGCCAATGTATGTAGTTTTTTCAGTTTGCCAAAAATGTTAGGAAAACTTTTTATATTTAATATAAGAAGAGACTTTATTTATATACAAAAGAAAATTTTATAGTAGTTAACCATTTTCTACTGCGGTACAATACTTACTGTTAAGGCAATATAATTGTGATCATAATCAACTCGAAATTCTGTTATAAACTTCACTGAAATTCGATATCCACAATGAATCTGCTTTCTGTCTGTATAATTCGTTATAAATTTTTGACCATTGTTTCTCCTACTCTGTAAAGTATTTCATGGAAAAAAAGAAAATTTTCTGGCACAACCTCTAATTCAGCAAATTTTTAGCTTGAGATTAATAATACAAAAACTATCTCTATATTTTTATAAATAAATTGAGACCCACAAATGACGCGAAGCTAATAAAAGACAATTTATTCAAAAGAATATGAAACATAAAATTAATTTTATTTATTTTGGTGTATTTATGGCGATTTAGTGTGCGTATGTGTATTTAAGGATAATTTAGTTGTTTTCTGTAATCACTTCCCAATAAACATTTTTGTTTGCTATCAACTTGAGGTGCATTTGAGATCAAATACATTTCTCAAATCTCCAACGTTAATTCTCAAATACACCTCAATAGTCGGATTATAGTCTTCTCAACTTAAAAGGCACATTTTTTATATGGTGATTTTCTTAGTTATCAAATTGAGAAATTTGTGATTCTCAACTTGATAGCAAAGAAATTTCTCCAATTGGTATCAAATGGAAGGTACGGAATTGCCATATTAAAAAAAATCATATTAATTTTAGAAATGAAAAATTGTACTTTTTTCTGAATGTTTCAATTTAATTTTATTACATATTTAATATGTATTATCATGTACATGTTTTTTTTTAATTTAGAATTAAAAATAAATTAAATAATTATTTGTACTTTTTTGAATATTAATATTATATAGGACATAAGTAAGTATTTAAATTAAAAAATGCAAAAAATAGAATATATACAAATTAATTATTTGTAATTTTTCGGCAATTTTTAATTTAATTTATTATTTATGACACATTAAATATTATAACATGTTAAAAATTTTTTAACTATAGAATTAAAAATAAATTAATTAATTACTTGTACTTTTTTTGAAAGTTGCTGGAAAAGAGTATTGGAAGAGGTGAAATTTGGAGAAGGTACGGCAACCTTAAAACGTAAGCCAATATTGGCAAAAGCACCATTTAAGCAGGTAAGTTTGACAAAAATATAAGCAATATTCAAGGCTAATCACTCAACTTGTTATTAGGTTGCCGAACTTATGGCCTTAATTTGTGGCTATTAAACAAAATTTCTAAGAATCGCATGTTAAATATTTAAATTAATATTAAATTATATTAATATTAAAAAATTCAAAAAAAGTAGAAATAGTTAAAAATATATCAATTTATTTTGTTTCCATCCTTTTCATTTAAATATTTCACCTTTTTTTGTAGGCGGTTGTTGGCATGCTGGAAAAATGAAATTATCGTTCGTTCGAACTCGCTGTCCGAATAAGCAGCAGAAAATTTTTGATTGTAGGCATCTGGAAAGATTAATTAGATTTAATTAATATCAATTGGAATCAAAACATAAAAATATAATCACGTTTTAATACCGCCGTTACGCTGAGAGCTCGTACAGGTTCTTTGGAATTTGTTCCTTACCAGCAGTATTTGTTGGCTACTTCATCAGTGACCAATTTCCGCCATGCAATTTTTAGAAATTTTGTAGAATTGCCACAAATTATGGCCATAAGTTCGGCAACCTAATAACAAATTAAGTAATTAGCCTTGAATATTACTCATATTTTTGTGAAACTTACCAGGTCGCTAAACTTGTTTTCCGATGATTGTACTTTGGACTCGAATTCTTTAAATTCAGAGGCCTGCTTAAATGGTGCTTTTGGCAAGATGACAACACACTTTTCACTTTTTTGTTCTATAATGTATATCACAAATTTAATTATAGATATATATCATTATTTATATAAAACTTATTATACTTTTACCTCCCTGTTATTTATTTAATTTTTCTTTTCTGCAACAATTCCTTTTTAAATCAAGATAATTAAAATTTACCACAAAGCTGAAAACTTTCACAATTATTATTATTTCTAGAAATTAGAACATATGATTCGCAACGTTAAGGCCGAGTTAGCCACACATTTTTAAAATGTAACCGTACCGTAAATGTAACGTTAGCATTTAGTGCAATTATAGAACGTAAAATTAACCAAACTTTGTAAGCTGTTCACAAATGTAGCGTACAAAAGTAGCGAAAATCAAATTCAGCAGGTTGGGACGTTCCAGTTACGTTACAGTTCAGTTCGCTAACTGTTTTTATGTAAAAAAAAAACGGCTGACACGTTAGGTTACGGTTACATGGGGCTAACTCGGCCTTTACTGTGAGAAATGAACAGCGCTGCCATACGAGAATACAAAAGTTGTAAATAATATCTCAAACTCAACACAAATCGTACTCAAGTTGAGAAAAAGTTTGATCTCAAGTGGAGAAAAGTGTTGGTTAGCCAATTGATGTTAAAATATTTCTCAAAGATTGGAAAAAATTTTAAGTCTCAACTTGATATCAAGTTGAAAGCAAACAATGAGAAAAATTTTTCAACTCAAGTTGAGAATTATATTAGATATCAATTTGAGAACTTAACTTTTCTCCAACGTTGGAGAAATAATTTTTCAATGCATACTGGGTTACGACTTGCAATAAGTATTGCTTTTCTTGTTCGTTCTTTTGCTGTATCATTTACCACTTTTATTTTTGAAACAATATCACTTATGCATAAAATAATTTTATAACATAATTGGTTAAAAGTTGTTAATTTATATTCGCGAGCAATAAGCAGAAAATTTCACCAAAGTTATATCACAATGGATTATTATAATCCCAGGAGCACTGAAGGGTTAAATAAATAAAAATTAACCGAATTATTTTTCTTAAATTCTAAATAGTGGTTTCATCGAGTTTAATAGAAAAACTCGTTTTCGGTAATTTTTATTTAAAAATATCTTAAAATCCAAAGCTGGCCTTGGCAAATAATCGGTTAACGTTCTCGAATTTTAGGGACGGAAGTTCTACATATTTGGTTATTATATTTTAAGCGTCGCATCTAAAAATTCAACAGCACTTACAAAATATTTGAATGTTTTGAATAAATTGTCTTTTATTAGCTTGGGGTCATATGTGACCTCAATTCCAAAAGGTTAATGGGGTCATATAATTTTTTTTCCGAAACCCTAGGCTATTAAGATAAAATATAACATTTAAAAGTAGAAAAATGATGAATTTTGGATACAAAGTATTTAGAAACAGTACATTTACAGAATATTTTACAAAAAATCCCATTTTTCTCGAAATCCGCAAAAATAAAATCCTTGTCAAAAAAATTCTGGCTCAGGGATTTACCTAAAAATTCATACAGTTAATCTATAATATGTATTTAACAAAACCTTAAAGTGCCAGATCTATTTTTTTAAATTTTGTTTAAGAACATTTTTTAAAACTTGAAAAAGGAGTTTTCAAAATTTTCTCAACAACATTTCCCATTTTCGGTCTCAATGCGCAATAGGTTAACAACGTGATAATAAAACAATACTTCATATCTGATTACTTATAAGTATAGAGACAAAAAAAAGAAAGTATGGCTTTAATCAATTTCTCAAAGTTGAAAAAAATGCTATCAAATTTCTTAACTTAATTTTTTTTTTGGCACAAAAATGGTCTGGGGCATTTGCTATTTCTTGGCGAATTTTTATTCGATTTTGAACTTTTATAGGTTTTTGAAAAGATAATTTATTACTGATCCCGATTCTTAGAACAACTTGTCGCAAACTATAGAACGAAATTTTCGCAAAATATCAAAAAAGTAATATTTTCCCCCATATAAACACACCCAAAAAACAGCTAATTTTTGATTTTTTTAAAAATCGCACCTTTTTGACAATTTTTGATATTCTAGCTCAGGACCTGCCTGACGTGATGACCTACAAAACGCCGCCCGCCTAATTTCGATACGACTTCTGGTCCTCGAGAGAAAAAAGTGATTTCGAGAAAAACGCATTTAAAGTTTTATTAAAATTTTTTTCCATATTGTTGTAGGAATATATATGCATATACATATATATATAGCTCTGTAACTCCAAAAATAATTTGAATTTTAAAAAATCCTTTTCTGGGCATTATTTTTAAAGGATTTTATAAGACATTTGTAAAAAAAAGTTCGAAAAAAAATTTTTTTAACCGCAGGACTTACCTTAAAGTTGCTACTAACACATACATAAAATACATACTGTGTTTTTGATAAATATCAAAAGCCCTGTGTTGAATTGTGAATTTGCTAAAATTGATAAGCATACTTTTAGGTTCTTATAAAATTATTTATTAGCAAACCAATTTATATATCTGCTGTGAGTTAAACAAATTTTTATAACTCGAAATTCTGGTGCAAATTCTAGGAAATATTATTTTTTCATTAAATTTTTGTTTTCCAATGTTTTTTTAATCTATATATATAAAAAAATTTATGAATATTTACATGAGCCTAAAGGTATGTTAATCAATTTTAGCAATTCACAATAAAACACGGAGCTTTTGATACATAATTTAAATCATTCGCATTGACAGGGAATAACGTATTACTATAAATATTTTATTTTATTTAATTTTATATATTTTTAAGACAGATTAAACATAAATTTTATCATTATTAGCTTCTCCTTCATATGAACTATAACTATGCCAATTTTCATGCTCCTCCGTTCCCGCATATTGCTTAAAAAGGGAAATAAAAATTTACCTTCACGTATTAATATATAGATTTTATTTAAAAAGTATTGAATTGTGAATTGGCTAAAATTGAGTAGCATACCTTTAGGCTCTTACAAAATTATTTATTAAATGAGAAAATAAAGTTTCCTAAAATTTGCACTCGAATTTCGAGGGCTGGGCTCTGCTAGTAATATAGAATTGTAAAGGAAAAAAGTCATACTATAAAACTAAAAACAGAAGGAATTAATGAAATTTGAAAAAAAATATATAATTTTTTTAATATTTTGAATTTTTTCGGGTAAATATTGATTTTTAATAAAATTCATAATTTTTTTAAAACGCAAACATGAAAATTCATATATATGGTTGTGCACTATGCAAACTTTCTTTTTTTGTGTTATAAAAAAATCAAAGAATTTTATAGAAATCACTTAATTTTTTCTCTAAGAAACATACAGAAGTTTCACTAGAAATACATGGCTCTTTTTGTCAATGGCTATATTTATTTCACTGGCTTCATTTGTTTAAATCATGGTTGCATTGATTTGCATCAGTTTTCTTTATATGTAAAATATTGAAGCTGACTATAATTAAACAACATTTTAATCTGAATACAAAAGAGAACAAGTATAAGTAATAGCTAAGAAGGCGGCCGTCAGACTGTGGGTGACTGAGTGCGTCGAGCGCTGCTACTACAATTTTTTCGCCCATGTTCAAATCCTACTCAAGTCCTTTTGAAAAGGTTTATTTTTTCCATTAATGTTATTAATTTTTTTTTATTTTCATAAAATTACAAATTATAAAAAAAGAATTTCTACAGTTAATATTAAAAAAAAATCATGTGAGTCCGATCACAGGGGAGATGTGTTAACATATGACACTTTTTTAAAATCAAACTGAAAGCGTCATCTATGTATCACTTATAGCAATCAACTGCAGTGGCTCTGCTAATATAAAAATATTTATTATTATTTATTATTTCAACCGGTTAATTTTTAATTTTTCGTTTTTTATTTTTCATTTTTCGTTTTTAATTTTTCATTTTTTATTTTTCATTTTCTATTTTTCATTTTTTATTTTTTATTTTCAATTTTTCATTTTTTATTTTTATTTTTTCAGATTTTATTTTTCATTTTTTATTTTTCACTTTTTATTTTTAATTTTTTATTTTTCTTTTTTAATTTTTAATTTTTCGTTTTTCATTTTTAATTTTTTATTTTTCATTTTTTATTTTTCATTTTACATTTTTATTTTTTATTTTTCATTTTTCATTTTTCATTTTTCATTTTTCATTTTCCATTATTCATTTTTCATTTTTTTTTTTTTAATTTTTTATTTTTCATTTTTCATCTTTCATTTTTAATTTTTTATTTTTCGTTTTTCAGTTTAAATTTTTCTTTTTTCATTTTTAGTTTTTCATTTTTTATTTTTAATTTTTTATTTTTCATTTTTCATTTTTAATTTTTTATTTTTCATTTTTTATTCTTCATATGTTATTTTTCATTCTTCATTTTTTATTTTTCATTTTTAATTTTTTATTTTTAATTTTTCATTATTTATTTTTAATTTTTTTTTTCATTTTTAATTTTTCATTTTTATTTTTCATTTGTAATTTTTTACTTTAATTTTTCATTTTTCATTTTTTCTTTTTCCTTTTTATCTTACATTTTGTTTTTAATTTTTCATTTTAATTTTTCTTTTTCATTTTTTATTCCTCATTTGTTATTTTTCATTTTTTATTTTTAATTTTTAATTTTTAATTTTTAATTTTTAATTTTTAATTTTTAATTTTTAATTTTTAATTTTTAATTTTTAATTTTTAATTTTTAATTTTTAATTTTTAATTTTTAATTTTTAATTTTTAATTTTTAATTTTTAATTTTTAATTTTTAATTTTTAATTTTTAATTTTTAATTTTTAATTTTTAATTTTTAATTTTTAATTTTTAATTTTTAATTTTTAATTTTTAATTCTTAATTTTTAATTTTTAATTTTTAATTTTTAATTTTTAATTTTTAATTTTTAATTTTTAATTTTTAATTTTTAATTTTTAATTTTTAATTTTTAATTTTTAATTTTTAATTTTTAATTTTTAATTTTTAATTTTTAATTTTTAATTTTTAATTTTTAATTTTTAATTTTTAATTTTTAATTTTTAATTTTTAATTTTTAATTTTTAATTTTTAATTTTTAATTTTTAATTTTTAATTTTTAATTTTTAATTTTTAATTTTTAATTTTTAATTTTTAATTTTTAATTTTTAATTTTTAATTTTTAATTTTTAATTTTTAATTTTTAATTTTTAATTTTTAATTTTTAATTTTTAATTTTTAATTTTTAATTTTTAATTTTTAATTTTTAATTTTTAATTTTTAATTTTTAATTTTTAATTTTTAATTTTTAATTTTTAATTTTTAATTTTTAATTTTTAATTTTTAATTTTTAATTTTTAATTTTTAATTTTTAATTTTTAATTTTTAATTTTTAATTTTTAATTTTTAATTTTTAATTTTTAATTTTTAATTTTTAATTTTTAATTTTTAATTTTTAATTTTTAATTTTTAATTTTTAATTTTTAATTTTTAATTTTTAATTTTTAATTTTTAATATTTAATATTTAATTTTTAATTTTTAATTTTTAATTTTTAATTTTTAATTTTTAATTTTTAATTTTAATTTTTATTTTTTATTTTTTAATTTTTAATTTTTAATTTTTAATTTTTAATTTTTAATTTTTAATATTTAATTTTTAATATTTAATTTTTAATTTTTAATTTTTAATTTTTAATTTTTAATTTTTAATTTTTAATTTTTAATTTTTAATTTTTAATTTTTAATTTTTAATTTTTAATTTTTAATTTTTAATTTTTAATTTTTAATTTTTAATTTTTAATTTTTAATTTTTAATTTTTAATTTTTAATTTTTAATTTTTAATTTTTAATTTTTAATTTTTAATTTTTAATTTTTAATTTTTAATTTTTAATTTTTAATTTTTAATTTTTAATTTTTAATTTTTAATTTTTAATTTTTAATTTTTAATTTTTAATTTTTAATTTTTAATTTTTAATTTTTAATTTTTAATTTTTAATTTTTAATTTTTAATTTTTAATTTTTAATTTTTAATTTTTAATTTTTAATTTTTAATTTTTAATTTTTAATTTTTAATTTTTAATTTTTAATTTTTAATTTTTAATTTTTAATTTTTAATTTTTAATTTTTAATTTTTAATTTTTAATTTTTAATTTTTAATTTTTAATTTTTAATTTTTAATTTTTAATTTTTAATTTTTAATTTTTAATTTTTAATTTTTAATTTTTAATTTTTAATTTTTAATTTTTAATTTTTAATTTTTAATTTTTAATTTTTAATTTTTAATTTTTAATATTTAATTTTTAATTTTTAATTTTTAATTTTTAATTTTTAATTTTTAATTTTAATTTTTATTTTTTATTTTTTAATTTTTAATTTTTAATTTTTAATTTTTAATTTTTAATTTTTAATTTTTAATTTTTAATTTTTAATTTTTAATTTTTAATTTTTAATTTTTAATTTTTAATTTTTAATTTTTAATTTTTAATTTTTAATTTTTAATTTTTAATTTTTAATTTTTAATTTTTAATTTTTAATTTTTAATTTTTAATTTTTAATTTTTAATTTTTAATTTTTAATTTTTAATTTTTAATTTTTAATTTTTAATTTTTAATTTTTAATTTTTAATTTTTATTTTAATTTTTAATTTTTAATTTTTAATTTTTAATTTTGAATTTTGAATTTTTAACTTTTAATTTTTAATTTGAAATTTTTAATTTTTATTCTTTTATTTTTTTTTCACTTTTCGTTTTTCGTTTTTAATTTTTTATTTTTCAATTTTTATTTATAATTTTTCAATTTTCTATTTCAATTTTTATTATTCATTTTTCACTTTCAAACAGGTTATTACATATCATAATTTTTTCACCAATACAATCATAAGTCACACCGATTTTGTCTTACGCCTCACATGTTAATATGTTTTTGTGATTGTATTGTGAAATATAAATTTACCCCCCTGCGGCTATAGATGTTTACACAAAAAAAAATACAAAGTTCATAATTCAATATAAATCACAATTCCTTTTATAACACATATATTGTTTATCGAATTGTTGCAAAATTTTAACGCAACGCAACTTTTGTATATTGTTGCCAGAAAAACAAATGTTTATACATATGCATTGATATTCTTGAATTATTTGATCATATGTATTTGTTCTTGTTGTGTTCATGTTTTTGATTTTTCTTCCTTCTGCAAAGATTTTCTTTGTTCCTGTCAAATTTTATATAAAAGTGTATCTCTTATAGGTTCTTATGTTTCACTTGTACTACGTGTACAATACGACAGTTTATCTTCAATTATTCCCTCTCTCGCACATTTTTTTCCTTTTTAATAATATTGTGCTTTTTTGCTCTCTACCCATTAGGGTTTTTCTTGTTTTGGTTGCTATGGTTTTGACAGTAATTGTTTCTTTTATACTTTATACCAATTTAATAAGTTCAAAAGAATTTCTAAAAAAAAAGACACACTCGCTTGGTAAAGGTTCTAATTAAGTAATTATTTAGAAGGATTATGTGGGAAGAGAGTGTATATACACGTATACAAGTATACATATATCTATGTATGTATGTATGTTTATACGAAGTATATACTGTGAGTGTCAAAAGAAAGTAAACACCTTAGTTACTCATATGAAAAGTTTTATTAAAATGAAGTAAATAACTCAAAACTAAAAATAAATAAATATAAGGAATTCAAGAATTATTTAATAATAGCTGAACTCAATAAAAACATTACAAAACAGTAATACAAAGCAGAAATAAATGCACTTTATTTAGAAAATGACCAAATTTTACGCGTAAAAAAAAGAAAACAGCAAAGAAAGGGCAACAGAACTCTAATACAAAAAATAAACTTTTTAAATTTTTTAATATTTGGTTTATTTTCATTTGCCCTTTAGCATCTCATATAGTCTTCTAGGCATCGGCTCGACAATTTTTTTTTATTATATTGGGGAGATTATGCTCCATTCTTCCTTTAGAGCCTTCTTTAAGTTTTCCTTCCTTGAAATAGCCCTTCGACTTATTTTTCTGTCAAGATGCTAAAGTTCTTTCTGCTTGTCAGGGCAGCAAGAGCTTTTGGTCATTTGTTAAAAGAGTAGAGAATAATGCTAATTCTGCTATCCCAACTCTTATAATGAATGACCAAATATTCACTGACCCAGTTGATAAGGCTAACCTTTTAGCTGAACTTTTTTCAAAAAATGCATTTTTGCCTGATAGCGATCAACCACTGCCCAAACTCGAAAAAGTATATCTTACTATACCTAAAATATTCTTCCGAGCACGTGCAGTTAAAAAGGTTCTTTCGGATCTCAACATAAATAAGTCTCAGGGGCCGGATGGTATACCAGCACTGGTGCTAAAACAGTGCTCTTCGATGCTAGCCAGTCCATTGGCCAACCTTTTCAGCTTTTCGTACCGTGCGGGAGTCTTTCCCCCCTGCTGGAAGGTCCAAATAATCTCTAAAAAGAGTGCGGCTAATGACTCTGAATAGTACCGTCTAATTGCAATCTGCTCTGCGATCTCAAAGGTGTTGGAGAGCATGATCAATTTCCATCTTGTGCACTACCTAGAGGCCAACTCAATTCTTAATGATCGACAGTATGGCTTCCGTGGAAATCGTTCCACGGGAGACCTGTTAGCGCTACTTTTTGAGGGCTGGAGTCGATCCATTCATAATCTTGGCGAAAGTAAAGTGGTTGCTCTAGATATTTCCAAGGCATTCGATAGTATGTGGCAACGTGCATTGATATCAAAGCTTATTGCATTTGGGGTCGGTATTGACTCCTCACGATTTATATCGAGTTTTCTCAGAGATTGTACAGTACGTGTTGTTATTGATGGGATCTCATCTAATCAGTTTCAGCTTAATTCAGGGGTACGCCAAGGTTCCGTTCTTTCTCTCTCTCCTTCCCTTTTCCTTATCTTTCTGAATGACCTTCTTGGTCAAACTCTTAATGCTATATACTCTTTCGCAGATGACAGCAGCATTTCTCATTCACTTTCCTTTAATTGTAGACCAAGCCTCTTGGAGGTTGGGGTGGCAAAAGACGGACAATGAATGACACACTCAATCAGGACCTGTTAACAATCTAAGGGTAAAGCCAATAGGGTTGATTTTAATGCACTGAAGACTCAATCTTGTATGTTGACTCATAGGGCCATGCATTCAACAATGTCATCTGGATATATGGGTGGTATAGGTATTGAGGAATCGGATACTCTTGATGTTGTAGGCATGAGAATTCAATGTGATGTTTGTTAGAACGAGCATGTTTTTCAAGTGTTGAAAGAAGTATTCAAGTGTCTTGGTTTTCTAAAACGGTGCAAAAATTACTTCATTCCATCTGATCTGCTTAAAATCTATATCACTCATATCCGACCGAAAATGGAATACAAGTCCCATATATGGCCAGGAGCTTCAAATAGTATTTTAGAGCTACTGGACCGTGTGCAAGGGAGGGCGTTGGCGGTCATCATTGGAGCATCACCGAAATGTGGGTTGTGTAGCACTGTTCTAAAAATGCTACCATGGGAAATGTTCTTCTGAGATTAGCGAACTTATTCCAAGTTCCCGAGTTTCCGTTCGCTCTACCCGCTTCTCTAGTAGATCACATCCGTTTGTAGTCTATTGTCCAGTTGACCGCACAACGCATTACAGAGTAAATTCGTTTCTCAGTCGAACTAGATGTATGTGGAATAAACTCTCCGCACAGGTCTTGCCACAGTTATAATCCAATAAAATTTAAGTCAAATATCCACAAACGCTACTCCTTTTTTCTCCTTCCCATAACCTTGTTTCCTGAGATCTACACAAAGCACTGCATCTGTAGGGGGCATCCACTGAATGTGGTCAGTAATTAAAAAAAAAGATGCAGGTCCGGTGACTGCGGCGGATGATCAAGTGCCTTAGGAGTCCGGTACAGTAGCTACTCTTTCGCAATTTTAGATGTATGGTTTAGATCGTTGTCTTGTTGGAAGATCCCAGTTGTCACCCATGCCTTATTTCTCGACGATAGGCCCAACATTGTCCTTCAAAATAGCTAAGTAATCCATTTTGTTCATAGTGGAGTAAATAAAAGCAAGACTACCAATACTATATTTGGGATACTCCCTTCTTTATATGTGTCCATAAATTCTCGATTGGATTTAGATCTGGGGATCTGAGCTGGCCATTCCATCACTTTTATTTTATTGTCTTGAAATCACTTTTTTGCAGTTTGCTGGTACGTTTAAGGTCATTGTCTTGCTGCAAGACCTAAATCAGTGGCATTTTCTCAGGAACATATGGTAGAATTATTTCCTGAAGAATATTAATGTAAACTGTCTTATCCATGATTGTTATGATCCAATATATGGGTCCTACTCCATAGTATTAAAAGCATCCCCATACCATAATGCTAGAACGACCATGGTAAATGGTTTCTCTTGTGAATTTTGGATTAAATTCAGCGTTAGGAGATCTTCTGACGTAAGAACACGATCCTTTGCCTCAAAATAAAATAACTTTGGATTCATCTGTCCAAAGAACTTATCCCAACTTTTCAACTGGCCATTCCAAATTAATTCTAGCAAACTCCAAACGCTTTGCAAAATGCTTACGTGAGAGCAGAGGCAATTTTCGGGGACTAAAGGTGTTCAAGTTGCTGCCTCGCAATCTTCGACGAATAGTTTCTACACTACATGGGCAGAAGAAGAAGAGAAATTTAGTTTTTAATCAGTTGCTATTGAAAAAACCGGACAGGAATCGGGAATGAAGTTTTAGCTGCATCGTGGTATCGATTTTTAGTTTACAAGAAATGTTAAAAATGCAGTATAATACACACAGAAAACGGATTTGTTGTGGCAACGGACTTTGTTGCCAAACGAATTTTGATAGTCCCATATAAAGGGTTTTTCAATAAGAGCGCTATTGAAAAAACCGGACACGAATCGGGAATGAAGTTTTAGCTGCATCGTGGTACCGATTCTTAGTTTACAAGAAATGTTAAAAATGCAGTATAATATACACAGAAAACGGATTTGTTGTGGCAACAGACTTTGTTGCCAAACGAATTTTGATAGTCCCATATAAAGGGTTTTTCAATAAGAGCGCTACAAAAGTTTTTTTTAAATAAAACAAAAACGGTTTCGGATATCAATGAAATTCTTTATTCCTGTGAAAGTACGTTCGATGCCATTATGTATGGAAATCGATCTCTTTTGCATGGCCACCACGGGCACGCTTGCAGAAGTCCAGACGCTGAACCCAATTTTCGACGGTTTTCAAGAATAAATCGGCCGATACTGGTGCAATTTCACGTTCGATATTCGTACGAAGTTCATTAATCGTCGCTGGCTTGTTGGCATAGCCCATAGACTTGACTTAGCCCCACAGGAAATAGTCCAACGGCGTCAAATCGCACGACCGAGGCGGCCAATCGACTGGACCATTTCGTGAGATAACATGTTCTACAAACTTGGTTTCGAATAAATTGATTGTGACATCGCTATGTGGCTTGTGGCGCCGTCCTGTTGGAACCACATGTCCTCCAGGTCCATATCATCCAATTTGGGCCAAAAATATTCGGTTATCATTGAACGGTAGCGATTCCCATTCACAGTAACGTGCCGGTCTTGATCATCACGGAAGAAGTACGGCCCAATGACGCGACCGGCCCATAAACCGTAATTTTTTCGGGATGCAATGATGACTCATGGAGTACGTGTGGATTGCTGTCTGACCAATAATGCATATTTTGTTTATTGACGAAGCCATTCTGCCAGAAATGAGCCTCATCGCTGAAGGTGATTTTTCGAATAAAATCCGAATCATTTTCAAGTTGTTGCTCAGCCCAATTCACGAACATACGACGCTTCTGGTGGTCAAGCGGCTTCAGTTCTTGCGTCAGTTTGATCTTTTAAGGATGTAGGCCAAGATCTTTTCGCAAAATTCGCTACAACGACGTCACAGAGATGCCCAACGCTTGAGATCGACGTGTGAGAGACACATTTGGGCTTTCTTCAACTGAAGCCTCAGCGGCAGCAATATTTTCGACACTATGGGCACTTCTTTGTCTCACTGGCACGGGAACATTTTGTACTATACCTATGGATTCAAATTTTTCCACTAGACGCTCAATTGTTGATCTGCTAGGACGATTATGACGACCATAAATTAGACGTTGCGCTCTTAACGTTGAGGCCACTTACTCCGAATTTCGGTAGTAAATTTTAATAATTTCGACTCGTTGTTGGCTCGTATATCTTTCCATCATGAAATGGCAAACCTTACTGAAGAGAAATGTCAAAAGAGCGGCAAGAAATATGGCGTCGTTTGCTATCCCTGTCTTTCTACTTTTGTAACGTCCCTGTTGAAAAACCTTTTACTATTACATTGTTTTGTTGTGATTTCTAAATAATATTTTCGAAATAATCATACGTAGTTTAAGGCAACCAATGTTTTATATGAAATCGATTGTATGAACTGTTAAATTTAGTTAATGGTAGCCCAATGCATAACTACAGTAATTATAACCACACTTTTAAATAATTTTATAAATAATTTATTTCTTTTATAGTTATAAATTAAGGACTAATGTGTGTGTATGTGTTTAAGTGAGAGACGATAGAAGAAGAAAAATTATTATTATTCTTAACCAAACTGCTCGTAGGCCTGACTTTAGGTGAGTGTGTTAAAGCGCTGTGAGATAGACGCAGCTTCAAACCTCACGGCCGCCCTAAGTAGAAAAATTTAATATAGAAACAATCTATTCAATTATAACATAACAATTATCACAATGTTCAATAAATCGCTGATGAAGGCTGAAATGCCAGAAACCGGTCCGATTAAGAGTACAGTGTAGTTACAAATCTTCTCTACCACGCACCGTTGAAAGAAAAATTATATTGTAGAGAATATGAAAGACCTTAAAAAATGGTATTATTAGTACGAAAATGCCAAAAGATTTTTTATAGCTGTTGAAATGTCTAATTTAACTCTCATCATCACTAACACCACAATAAAAATAAATATAGATTAAATAATGCTTGAGTTAGTAACTTGTCGAATATCCTCTATGCTCTAGGACCTTTGTAAGCTGATTTGGCATCGACTTAATAAACTTTAAAGTGTCCTCTTTACTTATTTTACCCCACTCATTCAAAATGACGTTATTTAACACACAACATTTTAATGTCATCTTGTAGCAAATATTTTGATTCGGAAAAGTATTTGGTCATAATTAATTTTGGGCTATTGGGAACAAACATGCATTTGCATGAAAGTCACGCAGCCATGGTTAAAACTCATAATAGTATTTTTCAATCATTATTATTTAACTAATTCAATGTTTTTGGGGTATTTTCTTTGTTGTTTTTAATTATGTATATTTTGCAAATCTAAAACTTTAAGTTTCGCATATAAAATAAAGCTTTCACTTTACACACAAACGGCAAGTTCAAGGTTTTGACGTCACTTTGTTAATAAGAACTGCAAATCTAAAAGAGAATAGATATGTACAAGAAGTTACCTAAAGTAAACAATGTACTTTATACATATATTAAATGCACTTTTTGTTGTTGTTGTTTGTTTTTATTTTTTTAAAGTAGTTTAACACAATAAAATGCCTACAGAATAACAACTTTTGCAAAATGACAGGCTTAAGACGATGTTTCTGCACACAATATCATCAATAATATAGTGAGTGGTCAGGCATTTTGTGAGAGATTAGTGTGACCAACTAATATAAGTAAAACAGACCAAGTATCGCAATAAATTATCAAGAATTATAAAAAAAAAAAATAAGTTAATTCGATCTAAAATCTGATATCCAGAATAGTCTTTAAAAAAAATAAGAATGTTTAAATTTGGCTTTGTCGAATATATTATTACTCAATTACCACTTAATGTTAATTATTTTTGAGCAAGCAAAATTATTTAAATAAATACTTTTTAAAATGAAAAACAATCTTTTCAAGCTGAAATTTTTCTTTGCAAAGCTAAATGATAATCTATAATATTAATAGGCTAGGCGATTTATTGTGACCGATTTTTTGTTCTACCGTTTTATCCCAATTTTGACCAAACCTATATTATTTGAAAGGTATTTCTTTTTAGCCGTTTTGCAGATTTACAGATTTTTAAAATTTTTCTTTTATTTTGAGCAAATTGCATTTAAAGTTGTTACTAATACATACATAAAATTATACATATGCCATGTGTGTTTTATTAAATTTGTTAATGTGTTTATTAATGATTTTGTTATTTTCATTCACAATAATAATAAACCATAAAAGTGTTGGTTTGTGAATTGGCTAAGTTGAAAAATAAAGCTGTCTAGAAATTGCACTCGAATTTCGAGCACTGCAATCTGCTGGTTATAATTTTTAGCTGTAGAAAAATTCTGTAGTTTTTTCTACAGAAAAGGAGAAAAAATGAAGAAAAAAACTTTTTTTTTTAAATATTTTTTTAAGATATAAAAATATCTTTCTCCAGTTTTTTCTCGAAAGAATTTTTTGTTTTATTTTAAGAAATTTTATAGCGAAATATTCTTTTAGAAAAGCTATCATTAGGGCTGCGATTTCCATGCAAATGTATGTTATTTGTAGTTAGTCTAAAAACGATGTCGATCAATTATCTTTCCGAGTCAATAAATTTGCGTTAAAATGACATCGATTTGTTTTTACATATTTGGTAATAATGCATATTTTGCATATTTTGGCTTTAAATACATATTTTTGCATATTTTAAATTTGTAAATGCATATTTTGGCATTTTTGAGTGATTTTTTTTAAATTTACATGTTAATGAAAAAAAAAAAAATAATAATTTCCAAATACAGAAAAAATTTTTTTTTCCAAAAACACTTCCAAAAAAATTTTAAAATCAATAAATAAATAATTTTGGAGCTCTGCTTAAAATACAACTTTACATTAGAAAGAGACACATATACTACATAGCTTGATGTCGCATGCTAACACATTAATACACAAATTCACATTCAGTTTTCAAATAAAAATACATATGTAATTTTTTCCATTTTTTGCAACGTATTTAAAAAAAAACTGGAAAATTTTAACGTGAATTAATAATTTAATAATAACTAGCGAAATTCGAGCGCAAATTCTAGGAAATTTAATTTTTTCATTAAATAAAGACCCTAAAAATATGCTAATCAATTATAGCCAATTCACAAATCAACACAAAAAACACTAATTTTTATTACAAACACATTAACAAATTAAATAAACACACACATAGCATTGTATAATTTTATGTATGGGTTAGTAGCAACTTTAAATGCAATTTACTCAAAATAAAGGAAATAATTTAAAAATCTGTAAATCTGCAAAACGGCTAAAAAGAAATACCTTTCAAATAATATACGTTTGGTCAAAATCGGGATAAAGCGGTAGAACAAAACATCAGTCACAAGAAATCGCCTAGCCTATTAATATTATAGATTTAATTTAACACGTTTTTTAGGTCAAGATTTCGACAAAAAGCAGATTCTTCTATTTTTAACCAATGCAGCCAGCACCTTACATGTTTAAGGCTACCTATGTTCGGGATAGGTCATTTTTTCGACCAAGTCCCCATATAAATATAGTAGCCGATATGGACTTTTCCATATCTGCAGCCAAAAAAATTAATAATAGTGCCACTCAAATTTCGTTTAGGCTGATTCTCTATATCCAATTAGTTGGACCGAAGAGATAGGGTCTCTAAACTATGGTATAGGGTATCGTATAGTCGGTCTAGACCGACTATTATTTTATTACTTGTTTATTTTTGGAAGATGAGTATTTTTGCTGATGAACAAAATTTTACCTAATTATGTATATCAGATGGCAAGTCCTATGCTTGGAGAAAACCAAACACCACCCTAAATCCACATAATTTAAATAGTACGGTTAAACATGGTGTGGAACTGCATGTCATACTTAGGAGTCGGAAATTTTACCTTAATTTAAGGAAATATGGATAAAAAAAATGTATCTGGAACTGTCCTCATGTTGTACAGACACATGCTCAGAGCTCAGACCTTAACGTCACAGAGAATCTGTGGTCGAAGCTTGAAAAAAAAAATCCGAGATCATAATATTTTTCATGCTACATTAACCCTTTTGTAATTGGGGTCACATATGACCCCAAGCTAATAAAAGACAATTTATTCAAAAAATTCAAATATTTTGTAATTGCTATTGAATTTTTAGATGCGATGCTAAAAAAATATAATAACCAAATGTGTAGAACTTCCGCTCCTAAAATTTGGGATAAATCCTAGAACGTTAACCCATTATTTGCCAATGCCAGCTTTGGATTTTAAGATATTTTTAAATAAAAAATTACCGAAAACGAGTTATTCTGTTAAGCTCGATGAAACCACTATATAGAATTTAAGAAAAATAATTCGGTAAATTTTTATTTATTTAACCCTTTAGTGCTCCTGGGATCAAAATAATCGATTGTGATACATATTTTGTGCAATTATCTGCTTATTGCTCGCGAATACAAATTAGAGCAACTTTTAACCAATTTTGTTATAAAATTATTTTCTGTATAAAAACTTTCTATATTATTCAAAATAAAATAAGAAAACCCTTAAATGACCCAAAGCTAATAAAAGACATTTTATTCAAAAGAATATGAAATATAAAATTAATATAATAATATAAAATTAAAGAAAAGCAATACTTATTGCAAGTCGTAAGTGATTACAGAATACAATTTGAATCGCACACTAGATCATTCTTAAATACACCAAAATAAATATAATTAATTTTATATTTCATATTCTTTTGCATAAATTGTCTGCTATTAGCTTTGGGCCATTTGTGGGTCTCTTTATTTTATTTAGAATAATATAGATTTATTCCAAATTTTAGGAACGGAAGATCTACACATTTGGTTATAATATTGTAAAGTTACATTTATAAAAATTCAACAGCAGTTACGAAATATTTGATTTTTTTGAATAAATTGTCTTTAATTTGATTGGGGTCATATGCGACCCCAAGCCCAAAAGGGTTAATGGGGTCATATTATTTTTTTCACAAACCCTAGGCTATTACGATAAAATATTACTAATAAAGGTAGAAAAGTAATTAATTTTTGATACAAAGTATTTAGAAAGAGTACATTCACAGAATATTTTACTAAAATCCCATTTTTCTCCAAATCCGCAAAAATAAAATCCTTGTCCAAAAAATTCTGGGATAGGGATTTACATAAGAATTCACACAGTTAATCTGTAACATGTATTAAACAAAACCTTGAATTTTTAGATACAGTTCTTTAAACTTTGTTTAAGAAAATTTTTTAAAACTTGAAAAAGGAGTTTTCAAAATTTTATCAAAAAATTTTCCATTTTCGGTCTCAATGCGCAGTAGGTTAACAACGTGGTAATAAAATAATACTTCATATCTGAGTACTTATATGTATAGAGACCAAAAAGAAATTATGGCTTTAATCAATTTTTCAAAGTTGAAAAAAAACCATCAAATTTCTTGAGCTAGTTTTTTTAGCACAAAAGTGGTCTGGGGCATTTGCTATTTCTTGGCGAGGTTTTATTCGATTTTGAAGGTTTATAGCTTTTTGAAAAGATAATTTAATATTGATCCCGAATTATATAACAACTTGTCGGAAAAATTAAACTATAGAACGAAATTTTCGTAAAATCTAAAAAAAAAAAATATTTTCCCCAAACACACTTGAAATTTTCAATCTCGTTGAGGCACGACTAATTGTTTTTTGATTGGCCCAAAACTTTGCTATTCGCATATTTTAAGGGGTTGAGACCGAGAGTTTGAAGACTTTTTTTTTCCTTCATATAATGAAGGGCCACCCTACTGCACACCACTGTCCTTGTTACTCCATTTGTAATGCATCGAAATGTATTAAGAAGACCCCAAAACCATATATTTTCTTGATTCTTATAACAAGGGAAGTTGATTTTGCGATGACCGTCTACTTGTCTGTCTGTGGAAAGCACGATCACACCTTCAATAACTAAGCTAGACTCTTGTTTTGTGCATAGTTTATTAACATTCCAAAGGAGTTGCTTTTTAAAGTCATCAAAATCGGGCCACAGAGTCACTAGATGTGAATAACATTGTGAAAAACTCTTGAAAAAAATAAAAACGTTCAATTCTGATGTTGCAATTCTTCTTATTGTTGTAGTTATTGTAGTTGTGGCATTTTGTTTCATGAGGGTGAGTGTGTAGTTATACTGCCCGTGTCACATTAGCCTAAGGCAGTATTAACACATATTCTTTTTGTCGCTATCACGATATAATAAAGAAAATCGCAAATATGAAAGAAAAAATAGAATCCCTGAAAAAGTAAACTTTTTTAAAAAAGCACAAACGAAATTTTTTTTTAAAAAGCACTTTTTCTTAAAAAAGTAAATTTTCTTTAAAAATATCTTATTTTAAAAAAAGTTTTTTTAACCCAGATTTTTTTTCTTTAAAATACTTTTAAAAAAAATTCCAGCTATTATAAAAAATATTCTTAAAAATAAAATTTTTTTAAAATACTTTTGTTTGAAAAGTATCTTATTTTAAAAAAGTACCTTATTTTTAAAAAGTATCTTTTTTTAAAAGACATATTTTTAAAAAAGTCGAAAATATCAGTTTATTTATTTATTTATTTTTATTTATTTATTTATTTGTTAGCCTGTGTAACAAGACTGAAGTCTTAAAACAACACAGGGGTACATTAAGGACAAATGTGATAATTTGACATAGCTTTTGATAAAAATAATAACAAAACTGATAATAAAAGTCTCAGAAGAAATTAATACATTAAAATAACAAAAATTATAAAATAAAAAAATAAAAAATAACAATTAAAAATTTAAAAATTAAGAATTAAAAACTAAAAATTAAGAATCACAAATTAAGCAATTAAAAATCAAAAATTAAAAAGCAAAAGTTAAAGATTAAAAATTAAAAATAAAAATAAAAATAAAAATAAAAATTAAAAATCAAAAATTAAAAATTAATAATTAAGAATTAAAAATAAAAAATATAATATAAAATGCATTAATTACAATTTATATCAATAAGTTTAGTTAAATAAACAAAAACAGTATTGAAATTTTAAATAATAATAATAAATATTTTAATAATACAAAAAATAGAAAAAAAGAAAAACTATGTATTGTTTTTCTTTTTTTCTATTTTTTGTATTATTACTTTTACGAGTATAGCTCAAATAATTTTTTCTTAAAAAAACGTGCGTTGCTTATATCTTTAATGTTTACTGGTAGCATGTTCCAAAGACGAATAGCATTAATACAAAATTGCCATTCTGATATTAATCTATGATGCCTGCTTTGAATTATATTTTTGGTTCTATTAAATCTACTGAATTTTAATCTATTAGATAGTCAGGCTCTCGAGCGATAATAATTTTATGTAAAAAGATTAAAATACGTATTTTCAATAGGTCCTTAAATTGTACACCATATAGTTTCTTCGAATACGATGAAATGCCGTCAAATCTCCGCAGTCCAAATACATATCTAGTAATGTTATTGTAAACAACGTTTAATCTTCGTTTACTTTCTGAGTCGCAACAGGAGAAAACCTCACATCCATACACCAGAATCGGTAACAAATATGTTTTCGCGAGTAAAATTCTAATTTTTATGGGTGTACAGCATTGTGTGGGCCAGAGTGTTCTAAGCATAGAATAAGTTCTGCCAAATGCTGCATTTACATGATCAGACCAAGTAAGCTTTCAACAATTTCAATCGGCTGATTATTTATAAGTATGTTTGGCCTAATTATAATTTTGCTAGTCCTTTTGCGTATAACAATACATTTAGATTTTCGTGGATTTAAACTTAATCCATTTGCTGAGGCCCAAAGAAAAACTCTGTTGAGATCCTCATTCAATTTTCTGATACAGTCCTCAACACCTTCATTTCTGTTGCTTATATATAATTGTGCATCTTCAGCATACAAGCGAATCTTACTATGCAACAACTGGTTGGGAAGATCATTAGAGTAAATTGAAAAAAGAAGAGGTCACAGAATTGACCCTTGCAGAACTCCTCGTTTTACATAAAGTAAATTTGACATTCCAGACTGGGTTTCCACACACTGCATTCTGTTTTTAAGATAAGATGACATTAAGCTGACCGATGTTGAAGAAAAATTCATAATTTTCTGTAATTTCTGAATTAATATGTTGTGGTCTACAGTGTCAAATGCTTTGGAATGGTCCAACAATACTAACATGGTAAAAAAACCATCATCAAAAACTTCTTTTCTTAAATCTTCGGGTACATCAGTAAGAGCAGAGATGCAGCTATGCCCTGCCCGAAAACCAGGTTGTCTGTTAGTAAGTAGCCGATTATCATTAACGTATGAAGTAATTTGATTATGTAGTATTTTTTCCAATGCCTTAGAGAGGAATGGTTGGATTGCTATGGGTCGATATTCAGTGGGTGATTTTGGTATTGGCAAAATTTTAGCTTCTTTCCATCGTGAAGAAAAAGTGCTTGTAGTAATAATGTTATTAAAAATATAAGTAATTTGAGGCAAAAGTGACGGACGGAAGTATCATCTTCAAAAATTTTGGATTTATACCATCAATGCCTGTAGCATTGGATTTTATGGATATGCAACTTCTATATACATCGTTCTCTGTGACACAGTTAAAAGAAACAAGTAAGAAAATTATAGTCGGTCTAGACCGACTATACGATACCCTATACCATGCGTTTAGAAACCCTATCTCTTAGGCCCAACTAACTGAACATAGAAAATAAGCAAAAACCAAATTTGAGTGGGATTTTTATTAATTTTTTTGGCTGCAGATATGAAAAAGTTCATATCGGATGCTATATCTGTATGGGGACTAGGTCCAAAAATGGACCGATCCTGATCATGTTTCGTAAAGTCTCTTGTATTTTGCAAAAATATATACAAACAAAATTTGAGAAGAATCAGTGCAATATTTTTGTTTTTTAATAGATTTAAGTGAAAATCGGGAAGCAGTTCTATATGGGGCCAAAGGTATCATTTTTGGACTACTCATTAATGGATGTAATGAACGCATATAAACCCAATTTGAGTAAGTTCTATATGACAATTTGCATCTTATAACAATTTATGTCGATTTCATAGGGGTAATTTGTATGGGGGCTAGGTCTGAACATGGACCGATTCTCACCAATTTCAATAGCGTTCATCCCATGGCCGATAAGAGCTTATATACCAAATTTCATCAAAATATATTCATATTTGCGACCTGCAGTTTGATTACAAGGTTTACATGGACACACAGACGGACGGACGGACGGACGGACATTGTTAAATCAACTCAGAAAGTGATTCTGATTCGATCGGTATAATTAAAGATGGGTCTAGGTCAAATATTTTTGGTTGTTACAAACAGCAGCATAAAGTCATTATACCCAAACCACATAGTGGTATAGGGTATAAAAAGGCGTGTTGGAAGAGAATTCACATGGAAGTCATCATAAAATTTATTATCCGCTTCCAGCATATTTACATTGATAAATTTCTTGTTTAAATCGTCCGGACTTTCATTAATAATATTATTGCTATTTTTGTTTTTACAAATTCCAATCTCTTGTATTGATTTCCACTTTTTTGTGTCTATAATGTTGTTGAATTTTTCGACGTAATACTTAGATTTAGCATCTTTTATTTTTTTGGTTACTATTCTCCTAGCTAAACGATAATTTTCATGTAACTCTGTAGTTTTATAGTGTTTCCACCGAGAATATGCAAAGTCACGTTGTTCTATTAGACCACTAATTGCTGGTGTGTACCATGGTTTTTGCCTAACATTGATTATCTTCGTTTTCAAAGGAACAGTTAGATTAAATAAATTTTTAAGATGGTGCTCCAGGAAATTCAATTGTTCATCAACCGATACCATGTAGTAAATACAATTCCAGTCAATTTTCCTATATTCATCATGCAAAGTTATATATTCAATATTCTTGGAATCACGAAATGTAAATGTTTGGTTTCGAATTTGTATTTCAAAATCATACACCATAAGGATGAGATCATGCTTAGAAAAGCAGGGAGCTGATATTTGATCATACAATAAGAGATTCGATTCGTGAGAAATAAAAAATAGATCAATGAATGTGCTGCTTGTTGATGTAAAATGTGTGGGCATGTACATATTGGTAGCAGTGAGTCCAATAAATTTCATGCTGTTGGTAAGACTAGAGTCAATTAGAACATTTGAATTAAAATCACCTGCAATCACAATATAATCATACGCCATTGTTAAGCTTTCCAAGATTTTCATAAATGGACTAATGTTTACATTACAATTAGGCCTGTACACACTGCCAATAAGAATCTTCCTGTTTAAGTTGGACAGCTCAAGAAAAATGAATTCAATAAGATTTATGTCTTCAGATCTACTATTATTGCCTTCAGCATCAGACTTGCATTTAACATTGCAACTCAAACCACTTTTAACATAGATTGCAACTTTGGCAAATTTTTAGACCATTTCTTTGTTTAGTAAGAATTCTAACCATGTTTGCAGTTACGTCTTTGTAACTAAATTCATCATTAAGTAATGAAGTCATACTCATAATCATTAAAGACCCTAACAGCAACGCTCGTAGCGGTGATTTCAAATAAAATATTTAGTATTGTTATGATATTCAATAATATAATAGTAATAAATAGAATTTTAGAGAAGTTTTAATAATATAAAAGTCAATAAATACGGTTACATTAACATTTATTTCTATCGTTGGCTTCAGGACGAAATAAGCGGTTAAAGTCGGATACATCATCAATGCGTATAGGTTGATCAGCAACTGATAATTTAATATAGATGAGACCATGCATTGAAAAAGCAGCATAAATTAACTTATCCTTTCTGAATTTAATACCTTCTTTAAGTATGCGATAGTTTGTGGCCGTGAGATTTTCATTTATAAAAAATTTTATGTCTGAATTGTATTGATCATTTGTTTGCTCATCACCGATGTCCTTTAGTCGAAACGAAAAGTTCTTGTTAGACTTAGTGAACTGCCCCAAAGATTTTAAGAAAAAGTTTTTTTTTTTTTACAAACGTTTTATAAAATTTGACCATTCATCAAAAATTTGCACGGATCGGAAGATCATCAATTTATTAATACTTACAGATTCCAGCACTCGAAATTCGAGTGCAAATTCTATGAAATTGTATTTTTTCATTTAATAAAGACCCTAAAGATATGCTTCACAATTTAACTCATTTTAAATGAAGAAAAAAAAAACTCAACACATTAACACAAACACATTAACAAATTTAATAAACACACAGATTGCATTGTATAATTTTATGTATGTGTTAGTAGCAACTTTAAACGATCATAACTCCAAAAAAATATTCCAGACGATGAAAATCTGTAAATCTGGGTAACAGCTAAACAGAAATACCTTTCAAATGATAAATTTTTTGTCAGAATCGGGATAAAACTGTGAAACTTTCATCGGTCACAAGAAATCAACTTGCCTATTAATTTTATAGATTTTACTTCTTATTAATTTCACTTTTTTCAATTTAATAATAAACATATGTTTTTTTGTTTACATTCTCTGTTTTATATATCTGGGGGTTTCTAGAATAACTGCGTATGTCATAAAATCAAAATGTTCAGGGAAGCCAAAAAAAGTTATATTTGAAATTATTGGCTCGATATAAAGATTTAAGAGCTTTTTATTTAACAGTCCTGTAGATATGGGCAATAAATACTTTGTACAAAATTTTGAGTCAAATATCTTCGGAAGAATAGATCCTAGAGAAAGACGAAAAAAACTATATGTAAATTACACTTATAGTGTGTGCAGATAAAACAACTTATGTCGTTTCTTTGAAAAACGTCGTTTCTTTGAAAAAGAAAACTACCAATGCAACCACCCATTTAGACATAAGTTGTTGTTGCTTGAAAAATGGATTTTTTTGTTCGTCAACAAAAAGTTAACGGGACTTAGGATGAGAATATAACAACGTATCAAGAATAATAGTGACAAAAAATAACAGAAATAAACACACAAGTTTTTTTAAGTGGTTATAAACTGAAAAATAATCCAAAATTATTTTGCATTTTTTTTCATTAATAACAACGTATGTCGCTATGTGTCGTTTTCTGAGAAAATAATTTGTCAGCTATCAATGGTATGTTGACATACGTCGTTAGTGCCGCAAATTAATGTAATAAACATTTAAGTTACGTCGTTATTTAAAGAAAAAAAACTCAAAAATGGTCAATATTAAAAAAAAACAAGTAAGAAAATTATAGTCGGTCTAGACCGACTATACGATACCCTATACCATGCGTTTAGAAACCCTATCTCTTGGGCCCAACTAACTGGACATAGAAAATAAGCAAAAACCAAATTTGAGTGGGATTTTTATTAATTTTTTTGGCTGCAGATATGAAAAAGTTTATATCGGATGCTATATCTATATGGGGACTAGGTCCAAAAATGGACCGATCCTGATCATGTTTGGAAAAGTCTCTTGTATTTTGCAAAAATATATACAAACCAAATCTGAGAAGAATCAGTGCAATATTTTTGTTTTTTAATAGATTTAAGTGAAGATCGGGAAGCAGCCCTATATGGGGCCAAAGGGATCATTTTTGGATTACTCATTAATGGACGTAATGAACGCATACAAAACCCAATTTGAGTAAGATCTATATGACAATTTGGATCTTATGGCAATTTATGTCGATTTCATAAGGGGTAATTTGTATGGTGGCTAGGTCTGAACATGGACCGATTCGCACCAATTTCAATAGCATTCATCCCATGGCCAATAAAAGCTTATATACCAAATTTCGTCAAAATATATTCATATTTGCGACCTGCAGTTTGATTACAAGGTTTACATGGACACACAGACGGACGGACGGACGGACGGACGGACGGACATTGTTAAATCAACTCAAAAAGTGATTCTGATTCGATCGGTATAATTGAAGATGGGTCTAGGTCAAATATTTTTGGTTGTTACAAACAGCAGCACAAAGTCATTATACCCAAACCACATAGTGGTATAGGGTATAAAAATTGAACACATGTAAAGAGAGTTAAAAATTAATATATTTGGCATCGTTAACTCAAAACTGACAAAAATGGACATACGTGGTTATTCCAGAAAACCACAGATATTACATTTATGCAGTGTTGTAAAACATATTTATTTCCATATTTTACAATATTGAAACAATATAAATATTTACGAAATTAAAAATATTTACACTATTGAAATAAATTTCGATACGGAATTATTTAGATCACGACTGCGAAAATTTGGCCCCAGTAGTGTGATTAAAAGGTTTACATGGGCATACAGACGATGGACAGACAGACGGACATCGCTAAATTGACTTAAAAAGTGATTCTGATTCCCATTAATAAAAGATGGGTGCGAGTTCAAATATTTTTAGTAGTTGCAAACATCAGGACAAACACATTTTACCCTGACCACATAGCGGTATAGGTTATAATTATAATGTTCTTAGTTGACATCCCACGCGTCCTAATTATCCCAAAAGTCTTTCAGCAAATCTTTAAGAAAAACTCTCACATTTCAAACCCGCATAAAAAAATTATAGCTGGCCACATTGTGATTGCCTTCCATAAAGTGACTTGTTATTGTTCTGTCAATCATTCAACATACTTTAAAGCCTGTATTTTATGAACTATTTATACATACAAGAATGTCTAAAAATAGTAACCACTCATTAGAAAAAATTCTAAAAATAAACTTCAGCCAAATACAAGTTCATCTTTATAAATATTTGCAATACAAATGTGGAAGAATCGAAAAAAAAAACATAAAAACTCGAAATAATTTTCCAGTAGAATATTCAAGGCGTTTGTACTTTAATAGTGCAGATTTCTGAAGTTAAAGCTGAAGGTGACGGCGAAAACAACAACAACAACAACAAACAACAACAACAAGCCAATAATAATCATCAACCTCATCATCAATGTCGCTGTTGGGCGGAGATGGGTAAAATGAGTACAGTGAACTTCATAAAAAGCTTTGTTTTAATTTTTTTTTTCTACTGACGACTGACTACAAGAATATTGTTGTTATATCTTCCACTACATGTATTTAGTTTAGTTGCAGTGACTGCTGACAATTATGCACATCTACACATAGAATTCCTATGAAGAACTTTTCATACTTATTGTGGTGTAAAATATGTGTGTATGTGCATTTTCTTATATCTTTGGTCAGAATCCACGTCTTCTGCTGTTCAGCAAGTAATTTCAGGGGAAGTTAACCACATTAGAAAAGTTGAGAATTAATTCTACTTAATTTAAAATTAATTTAAAAACTAGTAAAATTTTATGAATGATTTTTTTTTTTTTGTTAATAACATTTTTAAATGAATTTAATGTTACACCTTATTCTGCCCTTTATAACAGCCTTTCCAAAAAAGATAATTTTAGTAGCAGAATACCTTCCTAATGCAGATGATGTTTCATCTGTTGTTGTTGTTTTATGGTCAGTGTTGCTTTTAAAAATTCATGTCAAGTATGTTTAAAAGAAGTAAAGCAGTTGGAAGCAGCAACTTTTAATATCAGATTTTTGTTGTTGTTTTTGTCATATTTTTAGTATTTTAGTTATACCTCTTCTTCTTAATTTTTTTAATTTTGCTTGTTTTTGTTTTGAAGTAAAATTGCATATCTTGTCAAACTCATACTTGAATGATGTTTATTGTAGTGGGTATTTATTTATTTTTTTGATATTAAACGGGATTATGTTAGCAATTGGCTGTCTGTCTGTTGGTTGCAAGAAAGATATACCGTGAGTGTCATAAGAAAGTAAACATCAATTTTGTCTTATTACGAAGTTATTATTGACTTACTAAAAAAATTAATAGTAGAGAGTTTATAACTACTAGCAGATTCCAGCCCTCGAAATTCGAGCGCAAATTCGAGGAAATTTTATTTTTTTATTAAATAAAGACCCTAAAAGTATGCTAATCAATTATAGCCAATTCACGAATCAGCAAAAAAAAAAACAAACTCATTTTTATTACAAACACATTAACAAATTTGATAAACACTCACATAGCATTGTATAATTTTATGTATGTGTTAGTTGCAATTTTAAATGCAATTTACTCAAAATATAGGAAAAAATTTAAGAATCTGTAAATCTGCAAAACGGCTAAAAAGAAATACCTTTCAAATAATATACGTTTGGTCGAAATCGGAATAAAACGGTAGAACAAAACATCAGTCACAAAAAATCACCTAGCCTATTAATATTATAGATACCATTTAGAGATCGGCTACTATAAAACATAAAATTAACGGCAACAATGCACAAATTTCTCGAAAGTGAAAATGCATCAGATATTACGCGTCACAAAAAGTAAACAGTGGTAACACTTACTTCGCTTTTGTATATTTCGGGGAAAACCCTAAACTTTTTGTGACAAATTTGCACTCATCACATGGTTCACTTCATTAAAAATCATTTTAAGCTGATTTGTACTAATTATTAATAACTAAAAAGATGTAAAAGGAAATATTCTCAGCAAACAGCGGCTTATACTCGGAAAATTATTTTAGATTGAAAAGAAAAAGGTAAATACTTGCATGAAAGTGTTGAAATTATGGGTAGGAATCACTGAACAATAAAAATATAGTTGATCTTTAATATTAATAGGTTAGGCGATTTCTTGGGACTGATGTTTTGCTCTACCGTTTTATCCTGAGTTTGACCAAACGTATATTATTTGAAAGGTATTTCTTTTTAGCCGTTATACATAAAATTATACAATGTATGTGTGTGTTTATTAAATTTTTTTAACGTGTTTGTAATAAAAATGAGTTTGTTTTTTCTGTGGTTTTCTGGAATAACCGCGTATGTCCATTTTTGTCAGTTTTGAGTTAACGATGCCAAATATATTAATTTTTAATGCTCTTTACATGTGTTAAATTAAAAAAAAATATTGACCATTTCTGACTTTTTTCTTTAAATAACGACGTAACTTAAATGTTTATTAAATTAATTTGCAGTACTATGGACGTATGTCAACCTACGTTTGATCGCTGACAAATTATTTTCTCAGAAAACGACACATAGCGACATATGTTGTTATTAATGAAAAAAAAAAAAAAAAAATTCAAAATAACTCTGGATTATTTTTCAGTTTATAATAACTTATAAAAACTTGTGTGTTTATTTCTGTTATTTTTTGTCACTATTATTCTTGATACGTTGTTATATTCTCATCCTAAGTCCCGTTAACTTTTTGTTGACGAAGAAAAAAAATCCATTTTTCAAGCAACAGCAACTTATGTCTACATGGGGTTGCATTGCTAGTTTTCTTTTTCAAAGAAAACGACGTTTGTCGACATAAGTTGTTTTATCTGCACACACTGTAAGTGTTATTTACATATTGTTTTTTCGTCCTTCTCTAGGATCTATCCTCTGAAGATTTTTGACTCAAAATTTTATGTAAAGAATTTATTGCCCATATCTGTTAAATAAAAAGCTATAAAAACTTTATATCGAGCCCATAATTTCAAATATAACGTTTTTTGGCTCCCCCTAACATTTTGATTTTATTCTAGAAAACCACAGTTTTTGTGTTGATTTGCCAATTGGCTATAATTGATTAGGATACCTTTAGGGTCTTTATTTAATGAAAAAATGAAATTTTCTAGAATTTGCACTCGAATTTCAAGGGCTGGAATCTGCTAGTAGTTGATAAATACGTCAACCACCGTCCGAATGAAATCTTCATGCTTAAAGTTGCTTATTGGTACCTGTAGTAAGTGAATTAAAGACATATCCAGCCTCAAGTGCAGAAAACATAACGCAGTCGTCAGGCAAACCAGTACAGTACAGTCAGGAAGCATACCACACCGAAACAGGGCATGCTTATGGCTTTCGCTAAAAAGTACAAAAATGAGGCTCTATTGTTTTGTGAAAACATATTATATACCGATAAGAACAACTCCGAAATTTTTGGCTCGAAAAGGCCCTTAAAAATATGACGTGCTAAATTAATGTGGCCAAAAAATTAGGTTAAACTATTGTTAATTGTAGGCGTGGCATGTTGTCAAACTCAACTGTTTCTTCTTTACAAGGTTGGTAAAATTGCAGTCTTTAGTTGTTAGGGGGTTCTGAAGTCTATAATATTAATAAGCTACGCGATTTCTGGTGACCGATGTTTTGTTCTACCGTTTTATCCCGATTTTGACCAAACGTAGATTATTTTTTTTTAGCCGTTTTGCAGATTTACAGATTTTTAATTTTTTTCCTTTATTTTGAGTAAATTGCATTTAAAGTTGCTACTAACACATACATAAAATTATACAGTACTATGTGTGTGTTTATTTAATTTGTTAATGTGTTTGTAATAAAAATGCTTTGTATTTTTTTGTGTTGCTTTGTGAATTGGCAATAATTGATTAGCATACCTTTAGGGCCTTTATTTAATGAAAAAAATTTCCTAGAATTTGCACTCTAATTTCGAGGGCTGGAATCTGCTAGTATTTATTAAACTACTATATTTGTGTCAAATTTCAAATTTAGTGGAATAGAACTTCTAGGGAACAAAAGGGAACAAGAAACGTATACCACCAGAAAGGTTAAAGTATCCTCTTTAAGCCTATGTACACTTTTGCACCCGTCACGATCCGCGGGTAGAACACTTTTTTAATTTTAATGAAATTACTCAAAAAAAATTTCAAATTACGGTTATTTAAATAGCCCTATAAGTATACAATATACGTATACCGATCGACTCAGAATCACTTTCTGAATCACTTTCTGAGTCGATTTAGCGATGTCCGTCCGTCCGTCCGTCCGTCTGTGGGTCCATGTAAACCTTGTAATCAAACTACAGGTCGCAAATATGTATATATTTTGATGAAATTTGGTACATAAGCCTTTATCGGCCATAGGATGAGCGCTGTTGAAATTGGTGAGAATAGGTCCATCTTCAGACCTAGTCCCCATACAAATGACCCCTATGAAATCGACATAAATTGGCATAAGATCCAAATTATCATATTAATCTCAGTCAAATTGGGTTTGTATGTGTTTTGACATCCATTAATCAGTAGCCGAAAAATAATCCCTATAGGGCAATTCTTAGTCGTAAGCCCCATATAGAGCTGCTTCCCCATTTTCACTTAAATCTATCAAAAAACAAAAAATTTTGCACAGATTTTTCTTAAATTTGGTTTGTATATATTTATTGAAAATATAAGTGACTTTACCAAATATGGTTAGGATCGTTCCATTTTTCGACCTAGTCCCCATATAAATATAGCGTCCAATATGACCTTTTTCATATCTGCAGCCAAAAAAAATTAATAAAAATGCCACTCAAATTTGGTTTATGTTTATTTACTATATCCAATTAGCTGGACCTAAGAGATAGGGTCTCTAAACGCATGGTATATGGTATTGTATAGTCGGTCTAGACCGACTATAATTTTCTTATTTGTTTTTAAAATGTTTTTTTTACCCACATACATATGTATGAAATGTTTTAATAAATAAAAAAGATTCAAAAAATAAAAACCCGTATTTTCATATCAAAATCAGAATCAGTGCGCTAATGTTCAGCAGATTTATTTTGCAAAAATTAACAAATTTGATAGCAAAAAATGATAAATTTTTCTAAGGTTTTTTTTAGTGTAAATATTCTTTGGGTGTAAAAAAATTTGCAAATTTGACAGCAAAAAAATTTTAATTTTGGGAAACACCCTAAATGAGAAGCTTGTATCATATAGTATTGACATGGTTTATCCATTTGATAATTCATATGTGCCCAGCAGTTTCAATAGACAAGGTTCTACTCTTGATTTTTTTCTAACAAATATAACGGAAATTATTTCTCCCGCAACTGTTATTAATGATCTCAATTCTGATCACCTACCGGTTCAGGTAAAACTCTCGGATCAAATATCGAGGACTAGGTTTTTTAAACTTGACTATGAAAAAGCGAACTGGCGAGCTTTTCGTAATTATCTTAATACGAATACCAACATTCCCAATATGGGGAACATTGCTTCCGAAGAACAGATAGATTTCGCAGTTATGCAATTTAAGAATCTCATTAATACGGCAATTGACATAAGCGTTCCAAGAAAAACCCAATCTTCGCATACAAAACCCCTACCTACTTATTTGAAAACATTAATTCAACAAAGGAATACTTTTCGCAGAAACTGGCAAAGATTCCGCAATTTAACGGATTTAAACGAAATGAAGACCCTTAGTAGAATAATAAGTGACGAATTAGAAAAACTACGAAATATATACTGGAATAACTTACTGACTAAATTGGATAATGGTTCAACTCCATTCTGGAATCTTACAAAAATAATTAGGAAAAAAAGAAACACCATTCCCATTTTAACTTATAATAACACTAGGTACACCAGTAACATTGATAAATGTAATTTAATGGCTCAAACATTTGAATACAGTCACTCAAATTCTTTTAATATAGGTGATCAGGAAACGAATTTACAAGTAACAGAATTTCGAACGAAATGTTAGTAACCAATTGCCAAATACAAAACATCATTAAAAATCTTAAATCAAAAAAAGCCACGGGTCTCGACGGAATCAGTAACAAAATTCTAAAATAAAAAATCGGCCCCATTCTTAACTGCTATTTTCAATGCATGTCTTAAATTAGGGTACTTTCCGCGCGATTTTAAAATAGCAAAAGTTATTCCAATACGTAAGCCAAATAAACCTGCAGATAATCCTTCATCTTATCGCCCAATAAACCTATTGTCCTCTATAAGTAAAATATTTGAGAAAATTATCAATGAAAAGTTAATGCTTTTTATTGAATCAAACAATATCTATCCTCAACATCAATATGGATTCCGAAGGGAACATAACACATCACAATCTTTAGTTCGAATTAAAAACTTGGTAACCAAAAATTTTGATCTTCAAAAATCGACTGGAATGGTATTACTGGACGTCAAGGCAGCTTTCGATTCAGTGTTTCACGACGGCTTAATTTATAAAATGATTCGTTTTAATATCCCTAGTTTCTTGATAAAAATAATCGAAAGTTTTCTTAGTAAACGCTCATTTAAAGTTCATATCGGTTCATTGTGTTCTGAAAGCTTTGATATAGGCTCCTGTTTATCTCCCTCATTATACAACCTTTACACCTCAGATTTACCCGAACTAGAAAGTTGTACCCTATCGGTTTTCGCTGATGATACTGCTATTCTATGCTCCGAAAGACTATCCTCAAATATTATATCTAATTTACAAAGGGCACTGGACACGTTGACGCAATATTATAATAAATGGAGGATTGGCCTGAATGCTGAAAAAACAAAGGCAATTTATTTCACAAGAAAACGAAAAGCTTCTTACATTCTTCATAGCAATATATTGTTCCTGAACACGGAAGTTCAATGGGAAGCGAAAGCAAAATATTTGGGAGTATTACTCGATCCAAAATTGAAATTCAAGGACCATATACATTATGTTATAAACAAAGTTAATACTCTCACACGCATACTCTATCCTTTTATTAACAAAAACTCAAGTCTTAGCATATGCAACAAAATGCTTATTTTTAAATTGATTTTTCAGGCAGTAATATTTTATGCAGCTCCTATGTGGGCAAACAGTGCAGTTTGTCACATTAAAAAACTACAGGTTGCACAAAATAAATTATTTAAACTGATATTTAACTTTCCTTGGTTCTTTTCGACATCTAGGCTTCACTCTATTACCAATATAGAACTTGTTGCGTCTAAATTAAATAGACTAAGTACAAATTTTTACTTCATATGCTCTGGATCGGCACATACTCATATTAATTATCTTCATCTTAGGTAGCTAGTAAGTAGATTAGGTAGCTAGTAAGTAGATTAGGTAGATAGTAAGCTGTTTTTATTAAAAATTTATTTAAATAGGTTTTTTCAAATTTTGCCTCCAATATTATTATAAATGTATATGTATATATTAAATTTTAAAATTCACGAATAATTTTTAAGAAGAAAAAGTGGAATACTTGTACTATTTATATATAACTTAAAGAGAAATTGTAAAGAAACATATCATCTGAATAAATTGAATTGAATTGAATTTTAATTTTTCAGTAGTAATAGCAAAATCTTCAGCAAAGTTTTCAGATTTTACTATTTTTCTGAGTGAAAACATTTTTTTGAGTGTAAGCATTAAAAAAAATCCAATTATTGCCAAAAATGCTTGTAATTATTATTAAAATCAAAATATGACATTTTTTAATAAATAAATAAAAAAAAAAAAAAAATAAAAAAATATTTCACTCTAAAAGTTAAAACAAAAAATGCAAAATTTAACTTTAACCTAGAATTTCTTAAAAGGTACTCAATCAATTTTAATGAAATTAAAACAGGCTCAAGTTAAACTAAATATCTACCCACTAGAAAAAGAATTGCTAAAATATTTTAATCGGTTCAAAAGTTACAGGATTTTGGCCAATGAAAAACAATTTTCAGCCACTGTGAGGCATTGGTAATCTTGTTTTTATTAACTCCACTATGAGCAAAATGGATTACTTAGCCATTTTGAAGGACAATGTTGGCTCTATCGTCGAGATATTAGGCCTGGCTGGAAACTGGATCCTCCAACAGAACAACGATCCAAAGCATACATACGTATAATTTTCTGAAAGAGTGGCTACTGTACCGGACACCTAAGAGGAATGCTCATCCGCCGCAGTCCTAGAACCTTAACTGATCGAGCATCTGTGACAAAAGCTTGACAGAAAAAGTAAACAAAGGGTAATTTCAAGCAAGGCCGACTTATAGAAGGTTCTAAAGGAAAAATGCAGCGAAATCTCCTCCGATACGAAACGAAATAACTTCTCGAGTTGAGGCCTAGGAGACTAAATGAGGTACTTAAGTCCAAAAGAAAACATGTCTGGCTTTCATTTGCTGTTTTGTTTTTTTGACGCGTAATATTTGGTAAATAAAGTGCATTTATTTTTGCTTTGTATTACTTTTGTTTAATGTTTATACCGAGTTCAGCTAATATTAAATTGTTTTTGAATTTCTTATATTTTTTTTTTCAGTTTGTGTTAATTATTTAATTTTAATAAAACTTCTAATATGAGTAACTAAGGTGTTTACTTTATTTCAACGCTCACAGTATATTATTCTATAAAATTCAACAGAAAATAAGTCAGAATACAATAGATTGTGTAACTGGTCGTTTTCTTTGTAAGTGGCTATTTTCAACAGAGATTCAAGTTAACTTGTTAATACAATCTGTTTATTTAGTTTAGCTAGATGTAAATTTTAAGAAATCTTTTTTAAACGATTTGAGGATTATACTCGTATAATTCTTGTAAACCTTATATTCCAAGTATGGGTCGCAAATGTAAAGCTATTTTGTAATTTATAATTTAAGTTTTGATCGGCTCAAGTACTATCGCTATTGAAATTAGACAAATTCAGTGTACATCTGTCAGTTTATATAGTTCCGTGCAACTAATTAGTAACACAATGCTGATATGGTAGCTTTAAGCAAGTAAAACAAAATGTACTTTTTTCTTGGTTTCATAGAGAGCGAAATTTCTATATGCGATAGGCATAGCAATTCATACAGATTTATTGTGGAGACTTCAACGAACGGGTGGTTGACCAGATATAAACAAACGTTTTGAAAAAAACAAAGTGAAGAAAAATTGTCTTCAAATATGCAAGATATTGAACCATTTAACAGGAAACTGCAGCAAGTTATCTTGGAAATAACTTACCAATGGATACAACTTTTAGTACCGACGAAACCGTTATTTTTTTTTGGAAGAATTTAGCTTACAAAACGGTTGTAAATGATGAAGAGACTTTGTTGAAATTTTTTCTCAATTTATGTTATGATAAGAACGATGTTTTTAAGAACTAAGCTAAAATTAATGATTTAAAATTTCATAATGAAATATTAGCCAACGATTTAAACAGATGGATTGAAAACAATCCTTCACCAGAAAAAGAAGATAAAGAAGATGAGCAAAATTTAGAGCAACAAATAAAATATGTAGATGCTGTCAATTAATTTGAAATCTATAATATTAATAGGCTAGACGATTTCTTGTGACTGATGTTTTGTTCTACCGTTTTATCCCGATTTTGACCAAGCGTATATTATTTGAAAGGTATTTCTTTTTAGTCGTTTTGCAGATTTACGGATTTTTAAATTTTTTCCTTTATTTTGAGTAAATTGTATTTAAAGTTACTACTAACACATACATAAAAGTATACAATGCTATGTGTGTGTTTATTAAATTTTTTAATGTGTTTGTAATAAAAATGAGTTTTTTTGTGTTGATTTGTGAATTGTCTATCATTGATTAGCATACTTTAAGGGTTTTTATTTAATGAAAAAATAAAATTTCGTAGAATTTGCGCTCGAATTTCGAGGGCTGGAGTCTGCTAGTTTGTGTTAAATGGGCTCAACAAAAAACAATCATATTGCCGCTAAAACCATGATTTTGAGAGAGCTTCAAAAAGATGCTATTAAACAGAACATTTCTATTCCAAAAAACAAACACTGCTCGAACAGTCTTATAAGTAATCTCTTTTGTGGAATTTGTGAATAAATTTTTACCTATGTTTACTTTGAACTTAATTTTGTATGTTCTTTACAATGATATATATTTATTGTTAAAGCAATAATCCGGTTCGAAGGACCAAATGTTAAATCTAAAATCCGGTTCAAAGGATCAAATGTTAAATCTAAAATCCGGTTCAAAGGATCAAATGTTACATCTAAACTGGCAATACTTCAATTTAGACACCGTCACCTTATATACGTTTATTAATAATTTAAACGACTTCCGTTGAATGCTTGTAAGACACTCAACTTAATAATATAGAAACTACCGTCTCTTTTGAGTATTTGTATGATACTAACTTTATTTAAGAAATTTAAATCTTAACTACTATATACAAAAATCTTAAAACTTATCTAGGCTACCTGCAAACACATTTTCATCTCCTTGACGGATATGACACACTGCTACATTATCAGTGTGTCTAACATGTGTTTGCCAGATGTCTTTACTAAAACACTTATCTTCAATTTGAGAATTTACTATAACCAAGAAATATAGTGATTTTAGATTATATTACCTATACTTAATTGTGGGATTTTTCCACAAAAATACCCATAGAAATATAAAGAATTATTTATGATTATGCTAACTACGAAGTAACATTCTAGTATACTAATCTAATCGTGTTCATATTTGAACATTTATTGTGTGCAACACATTTTTTAAAGTAATTACTGTGTACGAGTATAACGATCTCTTCAGTTAAATGAACAGGCCTGACAACTTACAGCTTCGTTAATCGGAAAACTACTGAAGTTAATGCTTTGCAAGCACTCAAAAATACTCAATGTTATCACAATCAATTAAATATAACTTTTAAAATTTACCTGAATTTGGAAATATAGAAAAATGTATCAAATTTTAAAAAACACAAAAAAAAATCGGTAAAATAAGTGTTACGATTGGTGAATTTTAGATGAACAGAGTTGAATTAGCTAAACAGAGTCAAGTTTTAGTATTTTATTTCATGAGTATTAACTTTAACACGCAGATTCCAGCACTCGAAATTCGAGTGCAATTTTAGGCAACTTTATTTCGCAACTTAGACAATTCACAAACCAACACTTTTTAGTTTATTATTATTGTGAATGAAGATAACAAACTCATTAACAAACACATTAACAAATTTTATAAGCACACACATAGCATATGTACAATTTATATATGTGTTGGAAGCTACTTTAAATGCAATTTACTCAAAATAAAGAAAAAAAAAATTAAAAATCTGGAAATCTGGAAATCAGCTAAAAAGAAATACCTTTCAAATTATATACGTTTGGTCAAAATCGCTATAAAATGGTAGAACAAAACATCGGTTACAAGAAATCGTCTAGCCTATTATTAATATTTTAGATATGCCGATTTAATTATTGGATACTACTGTACCTAATTAATTGTGTATATCTTTAGTATGTGGTTTATATGTGTTTCATACAATCATAAACTGTCAGTTCAAAAATAAACTGTCCAGGGTCATTTTAAGCCTCCATTTGCATAAAAGTGTAAACACAATCAAACTTACAAAAAAAATCCCAGAGCATTCGGCCCTTAAATAAAATTTATTTAATTTTACTTGTGGAGTTTCTTCAATTTTCATTTGTCAACTCTCATTCACTCGCTAAGGTTGCCACATTATTACAAAATTGCTGTGGTGAATATCAAGTTTGTAAAGAAAATAAAACAGCTGTTTTTGATGTTTGGGGAAATTATTGAAAAAACTAATTATTTCCAAATTTTCCAGCAGGAATGGGAAAAGTAGCAAGGGAAGTGACAACAAAGTTAGTTGACTCAATGGTAAATATGTTAAAATAAGTTTCAGAAAGAAAAAAGTCTTTGCAACAAGTTATTAATCTTAACATTAATAGAAGTACAACCAAATGTGTAAATATAATTTAGTCCTCATGAAAATGGATGTAATGTTATTTACTTGTTAATTATATAAAGTTATTTATGTTTAGTTTTGTAATATTTTTAATAACTTTATTTATAAGTAAATATTTCATATAAATTTAAAATTATTTCTTTAAGAGAAAAAGTTTGACATTTAAAAAGCAAAGGCACGGTGTGAAGAAAATTGTGCGCCTCTGTATAAGTGACCTCAAAAAGTACTATCGTGATCGAATCAATTTTAGGCCTAAGACCCATATAATATTTACATCCAAAATGAAAATCACATCTGTAGACAACAAATTGGAAAAAAAACTTGGCTTATATATATTTTCTTTGTCCATTTATCACATCATGGTTGGACCGCAGACCATTTACCGAAACTCATGGCACTTTTTAAATTATCTTTTGGGTGTTTGTTAGCTCTGGGCAAAAATTTGGCCTTAAAATGCAGTTGTGTTTAATTTTAAAATTTGATTTGATCTCTTAAGCCTGATTAATTCTTGACGCTTGGAAAAAAAATATGGAAAATTCTAAAGGTGCTAAAAAAATATAACTAAAGTATTTAGTTGTAAATTCCAAAAATAACCCCATTTTCTTTTTGGATCATAGTTTTGAAGAGGTCAGTCTATGAATCAAAAAGAAGCTCTTAATTCATACCTTTATTAAGAAAATATACTTATTAAGAAAATATACTTCTTAAGAAATGTTAATTTTTTTCCTTTTTAAAGAAGAGGTACGTTTTTAAAAAAAAATTTTTTTTAAAGAAAAGGTACTTTTTGACAAAAGGTACCTTTTTACGAAACGTCACTTTTTTAAGAAAAAGGTACTTAAAAAACGGAAATTGAATAAAACTACTTTCTTAACTAAGGGTAATTTTTAAATAAAAGGCACCTTTTAAACAAAAGATACTTTTTAAGAAAATATAATTTTTTAAGAAAATGTACTTATTTAAGAAAATATACTTTATAAGAAAGGTACTTTTTAAGAAAATTTTTTTTTAAGAAACGGCACTTTTTTAAGAAAAGGTAAGTTTTTTAAGAAAAGGTACCTTTTAACAAAAGGTACTTTCTTAACAAAATGTACTTTTTGGTAATAGGTACCTTTTTTACGAACCTCACTTTTTTAAGAAAAATGTACTTAAAAAAAAAGAAATTGAATAAAACTACTTTCTTAACTAAGGGTACTTTTTTTAAAAAAGGCACCTTTTAAACAAAAGGTACTTTTTAAGAAAATATAATTTTTTGGGAGAATATGCTTTTTTAAGTAAAAAATATACTTTATAAGAAAAGTACTATTTAAGAAAAAGTAATACCGCATAAGAAAGGTACTCTTTAAGAAAAGGTAATTTTTAGACAAAAGATACTTTGTAAACGTAATGTACCGTATAAAGGAAATGTACTTTTTTAAGAAAATAAACTTTTTTAGCATAAGTTACTTTTTTTTAAAAGAAAATTTACTTTTTTAAGAAAATTTACTTATTTAAGTAAACGTACTTTTTAAAGAAAAGGTACTTTTTAAAGAAGAGGTACTTTTTAAAGAAAAGGTATTTTTTAAAGAAAAGGTATTTTTTAAAGTAAAGGAAAGGTACTTTTTTACAAAAGGTAATTTGAAAAAGTACTTTCTTAACGAAAGATACTTTTTTAAAGAAAAGGTACGCACTCTTAAAACGAGAGGTACCTTTTTAAGAAAATGTACTTTTTTAAGAAAAGGTGTGTTTTAAGAAAATTAATTTATAAACAACAGGTACTTTTTATATCCTATACCAGTATGTGGTTAGGGTGTAATGACTTTGTGCTGATTTTTGTAACTACCAAAAATATTTGACCTAGATCCTCTTTTACTATACCGATCGAATCAGAATCACTTTCTGAGTCGATTTAGCGATGTCCGTCTGTCCATCCATCCGTTCGTTCATCTCTGTATCCAAATAGGAATATATTTTGATGAAACTTGACACATAAGCTTCTATCGGTCATAGCATGAACGCCATTGAAATTGGTGAAAATCGGTGCATGTTCAGACCTAGTCAGAAAGTAATTCTTAATCGATCGGTATAATAAAAGATGGATGTAGGCAAAAAAATCTGGAGTATATATATTTATCAAGAAAAGTTCCTAAAAAATGTATTGTTGTTGGCCATTATTGAACTTAGTATCAATGAACCAATAATTTTCAAAGGAGAATTTGCTGTGAATGCGCAACATGATAATGAAAAATATATTCAAGATCTTCTGAAATTTATAGAAACGAGTCTTAATTACTTTCTGGCTACAATATAAAACTTGAAAAGATAAAAAACCGTATTTATACGAAAAGAATTCCACAGCACAAAAATTACCCAACTAAGACCAATTAAAACTAATTGGGCTTATTTGATAAGAAAGGTTATGGAAACGGCTGCCGTGAAAAATATTAAATGCCTAATTTAAAAAATAACAAGTAAGAAAATTATACGATACCCTATACCATGCGTTTAGAAACCCTATCTCTTAGGCCCAACTAACTGGACATTGAAAATAAGCAAAAACCAAATTTAAGTGGGATTTTTATTAATTTTTTTGGCTGCAGATATGAAAAAGTTCATATCGGATGCTATATCAGGACCGATCCTGATCATGTTTGGTAAGGTCTCTTGTATTTTGCGAAAATATATAAAAACAAAATTTGAGAAGAATCAGTGCAATATTTTTGTTTTTTGATAGATTTAAGTGAAGATCGGGAAGCACCTCTATATGGGGTCAAAGGGATCATTTTTGGACTACTCATTAGTGGATGTAATGAACGCATACAAACCCAATTTGAGTAAGATCTATATGACAATTTGGATCTTATGGAAATTTATGTCGATTTCATATGGGTAATTTGTATGGGGGCTAGGTCTGAACATGGACCGATTCTCACCAATTTCAATAGCGTTCATCCCATGGCCGATAAAAGCTTACATACCAAATTTCATCAAAATATATTCATATTTGCGACCTGCAGTTTGATTACAAGCTTTACATGGACACACAGACGGACGGACGGACGGACGGACGGACATTGTTAAATCAACTCAGAAAGTGATTCTGATTCGATCGGTATAATTAAAGATTGGTCTAGGTCAAATATTTTTGGTTGTTACACACAGCAGCACAAAGTCATTATAGCCAAACCACATAGTGGTATAGGGTATAAAAATGCAAAGGTTATTTAAACGTGCATGGCTAAAAATACGATAAAAGTTCGGAAATTTAATTTTAATTTTAGTCTTATTTTGTATACTATGTATAAATAAATTAATAATTTATTGAAAAACTCTTCTTCTTCATTACTTTTATATTTTTCCATATTTTTTTCCACGTTAGTTATTATAGATCATGGTTCGCATAACGATATAGGAGATAATTTGCTTTTTATACGGATCTTTGATATCCCAAATCTCTAATGAGTTCATCTCTAATCGAAATATCGGTTAAAACTACTCCTTTTTAAACCATCCAACAAGATGTGTATGAAAGCAGAGTACATAATTATATGTATTTGATTGCTTCTGTTTAACACAACACACTGTACATATGTTTGGTCACATTAAAGATAATGCTGATGCTGGCTAATGTTTAAAGTAATTTTTATGTTATTTAATATTCGATTGTGTTTATTTAACTTACCTTGACCATGATTATTAACATAATAATATTTATCTGCAACATTACTAACATTACTATTGTCATGTTTAATATTTGATTTGTTTTTATAAACAGTAAACCCCGGTTAAGACAGATTATCACTTTGTAACACCGAATAAATTTGCAAATTTTTATTATAACTGCGATATTATAGTTTTTATATCAGTTATTAAAAAAGAAATTTAAAATGTAAAAATATTTTAAAATTAATTTATTCAAAAGTAAATATCATAGGGGAAAATAGTCGGTTGCCAGCACCCCTTTGTTTTTGGCTCATAACTTTTGTCCAATTGCACAATATGTGGACATATGCATACCAATGGAAAGCTAGATACCGACCACTTTTCTCTATATACGATGAGTAATTTAATTAAAAATCTTGTATATGATTTTAATTAAAAATATTTTATTTCTACAAATAAGACGTATTAGGCGAGTATCACTGTAAACATTTATGAATATTTATTAAAGTAAGTCTTTAGCCATTTTTTTTATTAATATTTTTTTTTATTTATTTTTGCTAAATGAGTTTTTTATGCATAAAATCTACCGAGAAAAATAGGCAAACATTATTAAAATCATGAAACAAACAAAAAAAAACTTTTAAAAACAAACGTGTTTAGGACAAATGGACATAAAAACTGGTTATCTGTATTTCTTATGTACGTTTTTTTTTTCTTGAAAGAATTAATATATTTTTAATGACTCATTGGATCCAATTACGCTTTTAAAATTACAAGTAAATTTTGTTTAACTATATATACGGCAGTACAAAATGTTCTCATATGTATATGCAATGAGATATCGTTATATATAGTTTCGTACATGGCGACAGATTTGAATATATACAATAGGGCCAAAACTTCCCCTATACCTTCCTTATACACCAATGTGCAGAGTGTATATTTCAGTTTACCATTCCGTTTGTTAAGCATCGAAAAACTAATTATTATTGTTTTTGTATGTTAATTTTTTTTATTCTACCGAAATTGTACATGATACTTCTTTTTTATTTTAATACTTACGATATGGCAATGCATTTGAAAATGAAAAATAATCCGCTACTTCTCCGATTTTTTTTTTTTGATTCCTGTATGTTTCAATGTATTTCCGTATTTTTATATTATCAAGCTGCATGAATTTTTCAATACTCAAAGGCTGAATTCGAAAGTGCAATGAATTCTTTGATACACATTAAATATGGACTAAAGATTAAAAATGTCTGTTGTATCAATTATAAAACTAACAGATTCCAGCCCTCGAAATTCGAGTGCAAATTCTAGGAAATTTTATTTTTTCATTAAATAAAGACCCTAAAGGTATACTAATCAATTATAGCCAATTCACAGATCAACACAAAAACAAACTCCCCAGTTGGCAATATCGTCGTAGATGACATTGTCTTTAACGATTCCTTTAGGACATTTTATAATATTTCACGCGCGCCATTTGACGATTAAGTTTTCTATGACGATGATATAATGGATGCTGTCGTAAGCGTCAAGCTGGGAGACAATTTACACAGATAGTCGTGTATCACATCACGTTGACGACCAATTCAGCGACAAAAAAATATTTGCCGTGTATCAAGGTCCGTTGACGACAATATGAGCGACAACGTTTTGTACTTGTCATACATCGAACTTTATTAACGACAAGTTAAGCGACAATGTCTATGATTCTTTCGTGCAGAGAATTAATACAAAATTAACGACAAGTTAAGTGACAAAACCGGTTTTGTCGTGTATGAGTCTGTTGACGTCAAGATGAAGTCAAGTTGTTCGTAAATTGAACACCGTTAAATACAGTAACAATGTTTCAAATTGTTCACGTACTACATTTATCTTATTGTATATGCTTTGCGTGTTCAAAAAGTAATTCTCTTAGGAAAAATAACGGGATTTAAATACGGCTACAAGACAAAACAAAATAATTAGAAAAATCATAATCAATTATAATTCAGTTGGTTAACAAAGAGAGATGGTGTCATTTAAATTGTACGAAAGGGTAAAAAGTTAATATTAACAAGTAAGAAAATTATAGTCGGTCTAGACCGACTATACGATACCCTATACCATGCGTTTGGAAACCCTATCTCTTAGGCCCAACTAACTGGACATAGAAAATAAGCAAAAAACAAATTTGAGTGGGATTTTTATTAATTTTTTTGGCTGCAGATATGAAAAAGTTCATATCGGATGCTATATCTATATGGGGACTAGGTCCAAAAATGGACCGATCCTGACCATGGTTGGTAACGTCTCTTGTATTTTGCAAAAACATTAATGGATGTAATGAACGCATACAAACCCAATTTGAGTAAGATCTATATGACAATTTGGATCTTATGGCAATTTATGTCGATTTCATAGGGGTAATTTGTATGGGGGCTAGGTCTGAACATGGACCGAATTTCACCAATTTCAATAGCGTTCATCCCATGGCCGATAAAAGCTTATATACCAAATTTCATCAAAATATATTCATATTTGCGATCTGCAGTTTGATTACAAGGTTTACATGGACACACAGACGGACGGACGGACGGACGGACGGACATTGTTAAATCAACTCAAAAAGTGATTCTGATTCGATCGGTATAATTAAAAATGGGTCTGGGTCAAATATTTTTGGTTGTTACAAACAGCAGCACAAAGTCATTATACCCAAACCACATAGTGGTATAGGGTATAAAAATTTATAAGTGATTTATTATAAAGGTAAGTAAATCAATTATTAATAAAATGTCTTCATCGAGGGCTTTACGTTATTTCCGATACAGTTGGATGATACTTAAAAAAAGTTGGAACAAGATTTAGCTTCTGAAGGAAAAAAGTAAGATTATGGGGTTATTGAATTTAGTAATGTCTACTTGTATTTATACCCTATACCAATATGTGGTTTGGGTATAATGACTTTGTGCTGTTGTTTGTAACAACCAAAATATTAATATCTTTTATTATACCGATCGAATCAGAATCACTTTTTGAATCGATTTAACTATGTCCGTCCGTCCGTCCGTCCGTCTGTGTGTCCATGTAAACCTTGTAATCAAACTGCAGGTCGCAAATATGAATATATTTTGATGAAATTTAAGCTTTTATCGACCATAGGATGAACGCTGCTGAAATTGGTGAGAATCGGTCCATGTTCAGACTTAGCCCCCATACAAATTACCCATATGAAATCGACATAAATTGCCATAAGATCCAAATTGTCATATAGATCTTACTCAAATTGGGTTTGTATGTGTTTATTACATCCATTAATCAGTAGTCCAAAATTGATCCCTATGGGCCAACTCTTGGTCATAGGCCCCATATAGAGCTGCTTACCGATTTTCACTTAAATCTATCAAAAAACAAAAATATTGCACTGATTCATCTCAAATTTTGTTTGTATATGTTTTCGCAAAATACAAGAGACTTTACCAACCATGGTCACGATCGGTCCATTTTTGGACCTAGTTCCCATATAGACATAGCATCCGCTATGAACTTTTTCATATCTGCAGCCAAAAAAATTAATAAAAATGCCACTCAAATTTGGTTTATGCTTATTTTCTATATCCAATTAGTTGGGCCTAAGAGATAGGGTCTCTAAACGCATGGTATAGGGTATCGTATTGTCGGTCTAGACCGACTATAATTTTCTTACTTGTTTTTTATTATTTCAGGTTGGCGCGTTTCATCGCATCGTAGACGGCAGCATAAAAAATATAAGTCGAGTTTTAGGGAAGACATAATAATGAATTTCGACTATGATGGAACAAAAGGAAAATAATTACTAAAAACTTATGGAAACGTATTAAATGCTATATTTGATAAGTTAATAAAACAACAGAACTCTTTGATTGATCTTTATGTAAAATAAATCTTTATTTTCTTTTGATAGAAGCCACAAAAACTGAAGGCCAAACGTACGAAGATTTTACGAAAGAACTACGTTTAATTTTTCGTAAAATTAAAAATACAACAAATAAGGAAAAAAAACAAGAATAGAAAATAAGGAAAATCAATAAATAATTTCAAGTTAAATTATTTTTAAAATTGATAAATTATTTTTATAACTTTTTTTGTGTATGTATTTTTATACTTTAATTCATTATTGTGACTAATTAAAATTAAATCAAAAAATAAAAATGTGTGCTGTTTACTTTGTTGACAGAGAAGTGTCCCTCGTACAGTCGTTGACGATAGTATGAGCGAAAGTGTCCCTCATATTGTCGTTGACGACAGTGTGTGGGAATGTGTCTATTATATTGTCGTCAACGACAGTATGAAGGATAATGTCGCCCGAATGGATATTCACCATCACATTGTAGATTATATCGCCTACGGCGTCGTCGACGACAAGATGGAGCATATTGTCGATTATATGATCGTCGGCGATAATGTGGAACTTTTTTGGCTCATACAATCGTCAACAATCTTGTATGATTCCGCGGACATTTATATGAAAATTTCGTCAACGTTTTGTTTGAACTGTCCTCAATTGGTCTTCCACGATTTACTATTGTCTTGTACACGTCGTTTAACGTGTCTTAAAGACGTGGCCAACTGGGTCATTTTTATTACAAACACATTAACAAATTTAATAAACATACACATAGCATTGTATAATTTTATGTATGTGTTAGTAGCAACTTTAAATACATTTACTCAAAATAAAGAAAAAAATTTAAAAATCTGTAAATCTGCAAAACGGCTGTAAAGAAATACCTTTCAAATAATATACGTTTGGTCAAAATCGGGATAAAACGGTAGAACAAAACATCGATCACAAGAAATCGCCTAGCCTATTAATATTATAGATTCCAGCAAATGTTTCTGTTAAAATTAATTCTCTTTAAACATAAAAAAACTTAATTTTGAATTAAAACAATGTATAATATTTTATTAAATATCAAAGGATCTTAAATGTACATAGTATAGGTTTTTTGAAAATTTAAAAATGCATATAAACATTTTCAAACATATAAATAGGGTTTTTTTGGTGTTTTTTGTGTCTTTTAGCGCTTTCTGGGGTACTGTTTTGCGCTTTTTGGTTGCAAAAAGTTGGCATCAATCAGAGAGTAAAATTTCAATCATTTTGCTCTACAATAGTCAGTTTTCTAGATAGTGGTTTTATTTTCCCCGCCAAAATTTTAACGTTTTTCGATCTAGCAAGCTTGAGATGTTTACCGCCCAATTCATATGCCCACCAAAATTTTATATATTTGCATCTGACAACCCTAGAAATAGTTCTTAAAGAGGGTTAAAAACTTAAACAATTTTGCTCTGTGACGCTTAGTTTAATACGTATACAGAAAGTTTTACAAAAGCACAAGATCCAGATATCTTCAAATCAGTGAGTCAGTGAAGGGCACAACTATTATAACGACTCTTTCTGGAATGCATAAAAAAATAAGGGTAAAAGTACGAAAGAAAACTTTGAATATATACTAATATTTTTATATCCTCCACACCACTGCACAGTGTCAGATTTTGCCATTTTAAGGGGACTAAAGTCTGTACTTTGAAATCAGAGCCATCAGTGCACTGTACAAAGGTTACATATATATCAAATCCGTAAATCCATTTGTAACACTTAGCAACCCCATACATATATTTTTGATCCTCATAACATTAACTCGAGTCGATATAACGATGTCCATTTGTCCGTCCGTCAGTTTGTTGAAATCACGCGCATTCACAAAATAAACCATATACCTGGGCAAAGTTAGGACAATATTGTTTGCGATTATTTTGAGCAGGTTGGTATTGAAAATAGGGTTAATCGGTCGTCGTTGTGCACAGATATGGCTTAAAATGTGGGGATACCTCTAAAAAAATAAAATTACACATAAATAAAATTAAATAAAATTACACATAAATAACTAAAAATAGTGAACAATATTTATACGTAACAGAACATGTGCATATAGGTATGTATCAGCGATGCATACACACACATTTTTGTTTTCTTGTTGTTTCTGTTTTGTTTTTCTTTTGTACATGTGAACGAATGGTTTATCGATAAGAGTGAGAGCATAACAAAGGCAATTACTCACTTTGAACAAAAAAAAAAAAAAAAAAAAAAAATATATATATATATATATATATATATATGTATGTATTTACATATACATACATATATTACATTTACATTTCTGCTGATTATATTTAATAATTCCTTTAATTAAAAAAAGCACGACAATACCTAACATTTTTGTAATTATCTTATTAATTTTAAATAGCTAGATGGCCATTAAAATGTGAAATCTAACCTTTTTTGTTGTCTCTTAGTGTCAACACTTGGTTATAATAATGTGTTTAAATTCGGCACAATCGAAATTAATACTCTTACTGGCTTTAAATTAACTTTTTCAATCCTTATAGACTGATCCCATAAATTTAATAAATTTATTAAGACAAAAACACAAGAGTTAAATAGTGGTAACTGTCATACACACACCCCTTTTAAATTCTATTTAGACAATTTCGATAACACGTTTTATGCGGACATGTTTTTGATTATTGATTTCTCAATTAAAATAAACCTTGAACAATAGGCCAATGTTCAGTTTTATTTATTCATTATAATACACAAACATATATACATGAATACAAAAATACCACATACTGTTGTATATATTCTTCAGCACTTCCATGCTAATAACTAAAAAGAAAAACGATTTTTCTATATTTTGATTTTGAATAACTCGTGTCCTGTATTTAGGGAACTAAGAATTACTTTTATACTTAAACATTTACCTACTGACGTAGATGACATCAAGTGTATACTTGTAATTACTAAAAGTCATTGACCGTTTGGAATTAACATAAGTGGAATAAAATGTATTTGTCCATTGACATTATGTATTGAAAGGTCTCTTATGTTAAGTTACCAATGGTGAAAGCTCTAATTAAAACTATATTAATTATTGATGGATGAACAATAGCCATTATGAAGGAGGATTAGATTGAGAATATATGTAGGTTGGAGCGCAAAAGGCAAAGGTTTGAAGAAATTTTGTAATAAGAGGAAATCGAAATATGAAATATTGAATTAACTAACAAAAAGGAAGTACAAAAAATATGGAAATTTAGGTGGGTTTTAAAAGGTTTTTCCGTTCCATAATGTTGAGATTAAATGAATAATGGACATAAGAAATATACATAAAACGAGTATGAGTTACATTTTTATGAATTTTATGCCTGGGGATAGGCAATAGAGCACTCGATTATAAAAATGTAACCGTTGGGTGGATACCAATTACCCAAATTGTATAGATCGAAATAATTTCAAGTTCATAATATAGTTCGGAGTGGTCATAAAAAATGATTTTAGTACATTCCCAATTCAAATATTACTAACCATTATCTTATTTGTGATGACTTAATCAGATTTTATTGCAATTCGGGAGAATAGTTAATATGGGAAATATAGTGGGTAACAATACATTGGAAACTTTAAAAAAATTCTGAATTTGCCAATTTTGTTTTTCAATAACTTTCCGCTAAGTCCTAAAATTGTATATTTTTTTGCGAAGTCACTCTTTGGTGTGTTCTAAATCGATAGATAACAAATTAACTATAAAAAGTACAATAAAAAAAATGTTAAACGGAAAAAACTATTTTTCTAGTGATGACAAAACAATGGAGACTTTTAAACTTCTTTACCAGATTTGATTGAAAACAATAAAAATGGAAGATGGTACGAGAAAAAATTTATAAAACCTTAACAGTTATTTCTGTGGTTTTCTAGAATAACCGCTTATGTCATAAAATCAAAATATTCAGGAGAGCCAAAAAACGGTATATTTGAAATTATGGGCTCGATATAAAGTTTTTAGGACTTTTTATTTAACAGTCCTGTAGATATGGGCAATAAATACTTTATAAAAAATTGTGAGTCAAAAATCTTAAGAGGAATAGATCCTAGAGAAGGACGAAAAAACAATATGTAAATTACACTTAAAGTGTGTGCAGAAAAACAACTTATGTCGACAAATGTCGTTTTCTTTGAAAAAGAAAACTACCAGTGCAACTACACATTTAGACATGAGTTGTTGTTGCTTGAAAAATTGATTTTTTTTTCGTCAACAGAAAGTTAACGGGACTTGGGGTGAGAATATAACAACGTATCAAGAATAATAGTGACATCAAATAACAGAAATAAACACAGTTTTTATAAGTGGTTTTAAACTGAAAAATAATCCAAAATTATTTTGCATTTTTTTTCATTAATAACAACGTATGTCGCTATGTGTCGTTTTCTGAGAAAATAATTTGTCAGCGATCAAACGTAGGTTGACATACGTCGTTAGTGCTGCAAATTAATTTAATAAACATTTAAGTTACGTCGTTATTTAAAGAAAAAACTCAGAAATGGTCAATATTTTTTTTTTAATTAAACACATTTAAGAGCGTTAAAAATTATTATATTTGGCATCGTTAACTCAAAACTGACAAAAATGGACATACGCGGTTATTCCAGAAAACCACAGATTTAAATATTTATAGTTTCCAGCAACACGTAACGATAGGCCTTGAATTTAAAATATTATTTTGCAATTTCATATTTTAGCGATTTTTGATTTTGACGATTTTTGATTCTGGTGATTTTTGGTTTTGGCGCTTTTTGATTTTAAAGATTTTTCTTTTTGGTTTTGGCGCTTTTTGATTTTAAAGATTTTTGTTTTTTGGCGCTTTTTTATTTTAAATATTTTTGTTTTGGAGAGTTTTATTTTTCGCGAATTCCGGTTTGGCGATTTTTGTTTTGGCGATTTTTGAATTTGGCGAATCCGCCCATATTTTCCACGACTACAAACATTGATAATTAATGTACTTGTCAAAATTTCAAGACTGTCACTTTTTTGTATAGGAGGTGCCATGCCCGTTAATCCTATCCAGATCATTATACCCTATACGACTATGTGCTCAGTGTATAATGAGTTTGTTCTAATGTTTGTAACTACCAAAAATATTCGGCCTATACCCAGCATTTATTATACCATTCGACTCAGAATCACTTTCTGAGCCGATTTAACGACGTCACTCGGCTATAGCATGAACGCAATTGAAATTGGTGAAAATCGGTTTATATTTAAACCTAGTCCCCATACAAATGGCCCCTATGAGATCGACTTAAATTGCCATAATATCCAAATTATCATATAGATCTCAGTCAAATTGTTTGTATATGTTTTTTACATCCGTTTATCAGTAGTCCAAAAATAAACCCTATAGGACAACTCTTAGTCATAGCACCCATATGAAGCTGATTCCCGATCTTCACTTAAATCTATTACAAAACAAAACTATCAGCCCTGTTCTTGAAACGTTGTTATCTGAATAAGAGTGAATTTAAAATCACATGAAATTGAAATTTTGGGTTTCTTGAAACCACTTTTTTTTTATTTATTTACTGAAAACATATGTTTGAGTTAAGAACATATGTTATCTAGAAACCGAGGTGCCATATGGTTCTTTATTCAGTTTCACAAAAAACTTTTAAGTATTTTGTGCATGTTTTTTTCTTAAGTTTATAGAAAAAGTATAAAGAAAAATATTTTCTTTTAAAATAACAACTTATTTGTTCATTTAATTGTTTTTGTTCTTCAATTTCATTCAATTAACAATGACTTTTCTATTTTTAAGAAGTTAGGCATCACCAAAAAAAAATTTCGATATTCAAATAAATTGGATTTGACTGGCATCACTACTGTTTCGAACATATGCAAAAAAATAAAAATATGTGATTTGATGAAAAAATTTTTTTTAATTCCTTTATTTGCAATAATTATTGCATAAAGAATCTACGTTATAATTGAAAATATTATAATGGAAAATAGATTGTGTAAATAAAAAGTTTTTATTATAGTTATAGAACAGCATCATCGCAAAAAGTGTGTTTTATTAACATCGACCACTTATTACGAGTTTTTTTGTTTAAATCAGCGCAAAATGTAGACGTTTTTTAAAAACGTTATTTTTTCATAAAATGAATGACTAATTTTTTAAAAAAATGACAAGGTTCAATAAAAAACATGTTAGAGTTTAAATATCAATTAGTTTTTTTTATCTCTTAAGACCTGCTTAGTAGAAAAAAAGGGCATTTGTTTTCATTTCACAAAGAATTTTCTATGTGAATTAAAACGAGAAAAAATATTCTTATTGAAATTAGAGAACAGCAAAAAACTCGTAGATTTAAGAATTTTTTCATTTACGAGTTTTTTTTTTGTGATAGTGGTTTCAAGAACAGGGGTATATATATGTCCGAAGACAAATAAATTAATAACAATGCCACTCAAATTTGGTTTGTGCTTATTTTCTAATTAGTTGAACATAAGAGATAGGGCCTGTAAACGCATGGTATAGGGTATCGTTTTGGCGATCTAGACTGACACCATGTCAAGGCTTTCCATTTTATAGTACTCCAGTTACATATATGACGAGAATTTTGCTTACATTATATTATATATTTTATATTAGAATTACATTATATTTTAGAATTCTCGTTTATTTATTTTCAAATTATGTACCAGTAAACAATTTTTTACATCAGTTCATTGAATTTTATTTTCTGATCATCCCCGAATAATGAAAGAGCAAAAAGCGAAAAAATTTACTAAAAATTAAAAACCTGGTTAATTGAGTTTTCCGGTTAATTGGATGCCGAATAATCGGGCTTTTACTGTACTTTAAATTTTGTGAACTAGTTTATATGCAAAATATAAAATGAAATATTAAAAAAAATTAAATTTTAAGAAATATTTCGTGAATATTAAATTAAAGTTTTTTTAAATTTTCAACGCGTTACCACTGGAACTCAAATCAAAGTAATCGAAAACGAAAAATACCAAAATCAAGTTATGAGTTTATAATTATCACGTCAAACTTTAATACATAATTTTAAGCCTACTATTAATTGTAACTCTTCACCTGATATTAAATTTTGTCTTAAGTGTGAACCAATCAAAAATTAATCAATTAACCTGAACTACAGATTGTTTAACCAATAAATCTTAACGTATTACACAAAAATTAGCATATTTAAACAAAAGTCAAATACAAAACAATAATATTGCAAAAAAAAACATATTAATAACAAATATTCTCTCTCACACTCTCTTTGTGGTATTTGGAATGTAAAATATTTACTCACACTCTCTTTGCGGTGTTTGAAATGTAAAATATTTACTTGTGTTAAATGTGTTCGAAGTTAGCGATAAACTGTAAAATACAGATAATTAAGCTACCGTCACCTATGCCAAAGCTCTCTCAACAATCATATGGTGAGTAAATACCGATGATGATGACGACGATGATGTCATTCTGTTAAATGATCATGCAAACAAATCAATAGATAAGCAAGCAAACAATAACAGACACACACACTCACTCACACTTCTATCGATTTGTCTGTAGATTATAGAATTGTTAAAATGGTAGTACGAGTAGACTCTATGGAAATCATGTACACCAGTAGTTAAAGTTGTTTTGACAGACTTCAAATAAGTACCATAACAAATAAACAATTTTAATTTCTTGTTTAAACATTTTTATTAACAATTAGTAACAGACCAATTGAAAATGATGACGTATGTTTTGTGCAAACATTACGCTATACACTCATTCGTACAGTTGTAAATATTTAGTAAGTGATAACGTTTCGAATAAATGTTGGTTAATTTTGCCAACATGTAACTTGATCTATAAGCAGCACTGTCAATGAAATCTTAATTAACTTGGTTGTGTTGCAGATATAAAACAAAACTAGAGAAGGAAATTTGAAAAATATTTATTTGTGGTTTTGAAAGCACATGACTTTTAACACGTTTTAGGTTCTATGGATTAATGGATTTGGTATAATGGGAATATTATTGTTCTATTTTTGTGAGATATATTGGAAGGACTATTCTAAGACGACTATTCCACAAGACCTTTGTTTTTCTAAACCAATTTTATAATATATGTTTTTTACTTCTAAAATTAGGGTATGTTACCTACTAGTTAAGCAGATCAAAGGTTCATAGAATTCTTTAAAATTTTCGCTATTAAATATATTTAAGAAAAAGTACTTTTTTTTAAGAAAATTAACTTTTTTAAGAAAAGGAGTTTTTTTTTTAAGAAAAAGCACTTTTTTTAAGAAAAGGTACTTTTTTTTAAGAAAAAGCACTTTTTTTAAGAAAAAGTACTTAAAAAAATAACTATTTAAGAAAAGGTACTTTTTTTAGATATATGATTTTTAAGAAAAGTACTTTTTTAAGAAAAGTTAATAATAAATAAATAAATGGTTGAGCAAAAACTTTTTTTTAAGAAAAGTTTCTACTTTTTAAGAAAAGGTAATTTTTTAGAAAGGGTAATTTTTTAAAAAAAGGTACTCTTTTAAGAAAATGTACCTTTATAAAAAAATCTACTTTTTTAAGAAAGGGAATTGTTTTAAAATAAAATGTACATTTTTTGAGAAAAGGTTATGTCTTAAGTACAAGGGCATTTAAGAGAAGGAACTTTTTTATGAAAAGGTACTTTTTTAAGAAAATGTACTTTTTAAAGAAAAGGTGCTTATTAAGAAAGGGTACTTTTTAAAGAAAAGGTACTTGTTTTATCTTATGCTTTTTTAAGAAATTGTTGCTAAATTAATATTTGCAACCACTATTATTTTAAATTAAGTTTAATTTTTTAAATAGTAGGTAGTTAATATAGCGAACTATTTTTAAATATATGATTCGCACGAAAATGAAAAGGTACACGACCGATTTCAATACAAAAATGATTTTATTGAAAATTCAAAATGGATCCTTAAAGCTAACAATTCAAATTTACCAAGCGTTTTGACATGTAGTGATGACAATTCAATATTAAAACTTATTATAGCCGATAACTTAAATAAAAATACTAATACTTAAAGGAGTTAATTCATAAAATTCAAAAATAATAAAAAGAATATAAATTACAAAAATATAAAGTGACGAAAAATATAAAACGATGAAAAAATAATAATAAAATGCAAAAAATCCATGAAATGACTAAACAGTACTTCTTTAAGAAAGGGTACTTTTTAAAGAAAATTTACCTTTTTAAGAAATGGTACTTCTTTTGTTTAAAAAATTTAATTTTTTAAGAATACTTTTTTAACAAACGGTACTTTTATAAGAAAGGGTACTTTTTAAAGAAAATATACTTTTTTAAGAAAAGGTAGTTAGTTCTCTAAGAAAATGTATTTTTCAAGAAAAGGTCCAATTTTGACGAGGAGGTAGTTGTTCAGAAAATGTAATTTTTTAAAAGAGGTACTTTTTGTAAGAAAAGGTAACTTGTGAAGAAAATTTATTCTTTTAATAAAAGGTACTTTTTTTTAAAAGAAAAAACACTTTTTTAAGAAAATGTACATTTTTAAGGGAAGGTACTTTTTTAAGAAAATGTACTATTTTAAGAGAAGGTACTTTTTTTTTAAAGAAAATGTACTTTATTAAAAAAAGATATCCTTTTTTAAGAAAAGGTAATTCTTTAAGAAAATGTACTTATTGAAGTAAATGTATTTTTTGCAGAAAAGGTACTTTTTAAGAAAATATCTTTTTTTAAGAAAAGGTGATTTCTTAAGAAAATGTGATTTTTTAAGAAAATTTACTTTTTTCAGAAAAGGTACTTTTTTTTAAGGAAATGTACTTTTTTTAAAAAGATTCTTTTTTACAAAAAGGTGATTCTTTAAGAAAAGGTATGTTTTGAAGAAAATTTATTTTTTGAAGAAAAGGTTTTTTTTAAGAAAAAGTACTTTTTAAGTGCAATAATTTTGAAGAAAGTGTATTTTTTGAAGAGATGATACTTGTTGAAGAAAGAGTACGTTTTTAAAGAAAATGTACTTTTTTAAGAAACCGTACCTTTTTAAGAAAAGGTTCTTTTTCAAAAAAATTTGCTTTTTTAGCAAGAGGTACTTTTTTTAACAAAAATTACTTTTCAAGAAAAGGTACTTTTTGAAGAAAGGGTATATTTTTAAGATATGGTATTACTTTGAAAAAAGGTACATTTTAAGAAAAGTTACTTATTTAAGAAAATTTAATTTTTTAAGAGAATGTAATTTTATTGAAAAAATTTACTTTTTTTAAGAAAAGGCAACTTGTCAAGAAAAGGTATTTTTTAATAAAAGGTACAGAAAAAAACACTTTTTTAAGAAAATATGCATTTTTAAGGGAAGGTACTATTTTAAGAAAAGATACTTTCTCAAGAAAAGGGTGCTTTTTAAGAAAATGTACTTTTTTAAGAAAAGGTACTTTTTTAAGAAAATTTACTTTTTTAAAATAGGTAATTTTTTAAGAAAAGTATTTCTTTAAGAAGAGGTACGTTCTAAAGAAAATGTATTTTTTGAAGAAAATGTACTTTTCAAGAAAAAGTACTTTTTTAGGACAAAATAATTTTGAAGAAAGGGTATTTTTTGAAGAAAAGTACGTTTTTAAAGAAAAGGTACTTTTTCAAAAAATTTAGTTTTTTAGAAGAGGTACTTTTTTAACAAAATTTTCTTTTTAAGAAAAGGTACTTTGAAGAAAGTACCTTTTATGGAAATTTAATTTTTTTGGAACATTTGATTTTTGAAGGCATTTTGTAAGAAAATGCAAATTTTTAAGAAAATGTACTTTTTAAGGAAATGCACGTTTTTAAGAAAATGTACTTTTTAAGAAAATGTACTTTTTTAAGAAAAAGTACTTTTTTTAAGTAAAAATTATTTTTTAAATAAAAGTACTTATTAAAGAAAAGATACTTTTTAAAGAAAAGTTACTCTATTAAGAAAATGTAAGTTGTTAAGAAAAAGTACCCTTTTAATAAAATATACTTTTTAAAGAATAGGTACCTTTTTTTGGAAAATTAAATTTTTTAATAACAAGTACTTTATCAAGAAAAGGTACTTTATTATAAAATGAGTTTTTTAATAAATGGATTTTTTTTTTGGAAGAAGGGGTATTTTTTAAGAAAAGGTACTTTTTTTAAGAAAAGTTTTCTATTTTCGTTTTAGGAAAAAAGATAACGATCCCGTTTGAGAAAAGTTATTTGGCAATTAATTAAAAGTTGGTTTATTTCAGCAAATCTTTAAATGTATTTACTTGTATTCACAAAATTTGTGAATATGTTTACGGTAACAATAATGAGAGACACAAACATTGTTGTTATTGAATATATTAACATCACAAAGAATAGAAACTCCTCTTTGTTTTTGTGAAAAAGAACAAACTTTTGGTTCTTCAAAATACACAAAAATATTTTTTAAAGCACTAAAAGCACTAATTGATCCAGCGTGAAAAAGTCAAAGGTGGCACTACACTAGTAATATGCGACTTAAAAAAATTTTAAAATTTCGCACACGTTTTAATTAAACGTTACGAATTCGTCACGCTGAACGTTATAGGGATAATTCGTCTATAATATAGAGTTATTTTAAATATAATTATTGTTAATTTAATAAAAGCTAACAAAACAATGTCGCGTGGCCGATAATACTAACGATATGGTATTAACTAATTATGTTGTTAACTTAATTATTACTCATAAGACGAACATACAATGTTTAACAAACGTTTATTTAGTAATTAAATCGAAGTCTTACAAAGAATTCTTTTTTTTTTCTAACTCTATTAGGTAAAATAGTTACAAGAATATTGTAGTTAAAATGTTTCAACTTAAGTTTCAATTAGTAAGAGTGTTAAAATTAGCTGTGCTTAATTATAACGTTTACTTCGGAAAGTAAGGAAAAACAGGACATTTTTGGAGATGTCTTTCGTTACACTCAGAAAAAAGGAGAGCGATTTAATATTAAAAGGCTTATTATGTCTTCATGTTCTTTAAAACTTATTATCAGTTATCAATTTTATATTATTTTCAACAATATGAATTTATATTAAAAATTTTCTTCTTTTTTTTTACAGGTATGTCTTGGTAACAATTTTATTTGACCATCTCTCAGAGGTAACTTAACTAAATAAACTGCTCGTATTTAGAATTCGGTAAAATTATAGAGCTTTTATATAATCAAAAATATTTTTAAGTTTTCTACATTTTGCATTTTTTACGTAAAAATATTACTATTGCACAGATTTTTCCAATTTTTTTTAGTTTTGTTTTTTTTAAAATAAATGAATTTTCTAAATATGGCCGTGATCGGTCCATTTTTCAACCCAACCCTCACATAAAAATAGTAACCGATATGAACTTGTTTATATCTGCAGGCCACAGATTCGTACAAATTTCATTAAAATTTGGTTAATGCTTAATTTCTATATCTATTGATGACATAAAGCAAGTTGTCTTTTTTATTTTGTATTTCATTCTATAATTTTACTGTCACTTTCGATTGCTCTATAAATTTGTACTACCAAATATTAATTTGATTAGTGTGGATTTGTTTTTTCATTATAAATATTTGTTGAACACACAGAAATAAGAACCTAAAGGTATGCTAATTTAAGGCAATTCACAATTCAACACAGGGTGTGTGATATGCAATTATTATTATCGGTATTGTCGTTATTCGTTTATGTCCAAAATTATTTTTGATGTGAAAACATCTATACGCGCAGGGGGGTAAATTTCTATTTCACAATACAATCACAAAAACAGCGAAAATAAAAAATTAAAAATAAAAAATGGAAAAATAAAAAAAGGAAAAAAGTAAAATGAAAAATAAAAATTTAAAAATTAAAAATAAAAAATGAAAAATGAAACAAAAAAAAAATTAAAATGTAAAATGAAAAAAGAAAAATTAAAATTGAAAAACGAAAAATATAAAATAAAAACTTAAAAATGCAGGATGAAAAATGAAACATGAAAAATTAAAAATGAAAAATGAAAAATAAAAAATTAAAAAAATATGAAAAATGAATAATGAAAAATGGGAAATGAAAAATAAAAATGTAAAATGAAAAATAAAAAATAAAAAATTAAAAATGAAAAACCAAAAATTAAAAAAGAAAAATAAAAAATGCAAAATGAAAAATTAAAAATAAAAAATTAAAAATGAAAAATAAAAAAATTAAAAATGAATAATAAAAATAAAGAATTAAAATTGAAAAATGAAAAATAAAAAAATGAAGAAGAAAAATTAAAATGAAAAATTAAAAATAAAAAAATTAAGATAAAAAGAAAAAGAAAAAATTAAAAATAAGAAATGAAGAATACAAAATGAGAAATGAAAAATGGTAAAATAAAAATGAAAAACAAAAAATCAAAAATGAAAATGAAAAATGAAAAATAAAAAATGAAAAATAAAAAATTTAAATTAAAAAATAGAAAATTACAATTGAAAAATAAAAAATAAAAAATTAAAAATAAAAAATGAAAAATTAAAAATTAAAAGTAAAAAATAACAAATGAAAAATAATAATGAAAAATAAAAAATTAAAAATGAAAAAAAAAAATTAAAAATAAAAAATGAAAAATGAAAAATTAAAATTGAAAAATAAAAAATGAAATATAAAAAATTAAAAATAAAAAATTAAAAATAAAAAATTAAAAAGAAAAATAAAAAGTAAAAAATATAAATTGAAAAATAAAAAATTACAAATGAAGAACAAAACAAGAAAAATAAAAAATGAAAAACGAAAAATTAAAAAAGAAAAATAAAAATGAAAAATAAAAGATTAAAAATGAAAAATAAAAAATGACAAATGAAAAATAACAAATGAAAAAAAAAATAAAGAAGAAAAATTGAAACGAAATATTAAAAATGAAAAGAAAAAATTAAGGTAAAAAGAAAAAGAAAAAATGAAAAATGAAAATTAAGAAATGAAGAATACAAAATGAGAAATGAAAAATGGAAAAATAAAAATGAAAAATCAAAATCAAAAATGAAAATGAAAAATTAAAAAAAAAAATTAAAATAAAAAATTAAAAACTAAAAATGAAAAATGAAAAATTAAAAGGAAAAATGAAAAACGAAAACTGAAAAATGAAAAATGAAAAATAAAAAATGAAAAACGAAAACTGAAAAATGAAAAAAAAAATTACAAATGAAAGATGAAAAATTAAACATGAAAAATTAAAAATGCAAAATGAAAAAAAAAATGAAAAATGAATAATGAAAAATGAAAAATTAAAAATTAAAAATTAAAAATTAAAAATTAAAAATTAAAAATAAAAAATTAAAAATTAAAAATTAAAAATTAAAAATTAAAAATTAAAAATTAAAAATTAAAAATTAAAAATTAAAAATTAAAAATTAAAAATTAAAAATTAAAAATTAAAAATTAAAAATTAAAAATTAAAAATTAAAAATTAAAAATTAAAAATTAAAAATTAAAAATTAAAAATTAAAAATTAAAAATTAAAAATTAAAAATTAAAAATTAAAAATTAAAAATTAAAAATTAAAAATTAAAAATTAAAAATTAAAAATTAAAAATTAAAAATTTAAAATTAAAAATTAAAAATTAAAAATTAAAAATTAAAAATTAAAAATTAAAAATTAAAAATTAAAAATTAAAAATTAAAAATTAAAAATTAAAAATTAAAAATTAAAAATTAAAAATTAAAAATTAAAAATTAAAAATTAAAAATTAAAAATTAAAAATTAAAAATTAAAAATTAAAAATTAAAAATTAAAAATTAAAAATTAAAAATTAAAAATTAAAAATTAAAAATTAAAAATTAAAAATTAAAAATTAAAAATTAAAAATTAAATGTAAAAAATAACAAATGAAAAATAAAAATGAAAAATTAAAAATGAAAAAAAAATTAAAAATCAAAAATGAAAAATGAAAAATAAAAAATAAAAATTGAAAAATAAAAAATGAAATATAAAAAATTAAAAATAAAAAATGAAAAATAAAAAATGAAAACTGAAAAATTAAAAATAAAAATAAAAATTGAAAAATAAAAAATGAAATATAAAAAATGAAAAATAAAAAATTAAAAATAAAAAATGAAAAGCGAAAACTGAAAAATGAAAAATAAATAATGAAAAATAAAAAATGAAAAATGGAAAAAAAATTTAAAAATGAAAGATGAAAAATTAAACATGAACGATTAAAAATGCAAATTAAAAAAAAATGAAAAATTAATAATGAAAAATAAAAAATAAAAATGTAAAATGAAAAATAAAAAATTGAAAATGAAAAACAGAAAATAAAAAATGAAAAACGAAAAATTAAAAAAGAAAAATAAAAAATTAAAAATAAAAATGAAAAATAAAAAATAAAAAATGAAAAACTAATAATGAAAAAAGAAAAATGAAAAGTGAAAAACGAAAAAAAAAATAAAAATTAAAGATGAAAAAGGAAACATGAAAAATTAATAATGAAAAATAAAAAATAAAAATGTAAAATGAAAAATAAAAAATGGAAAAATAAAAAATTAACCATAAAATATAAAAATGTAAACTGAAAAATAAAAATTGAAAAATGAAAAATAAAAAATTAAAAATGAAAAACGAAAAATTAAAAAAGAAAAATAAAAAATTAAAAATTGAGAAATAAAAAAGTAAAAATGAAAAATAAAAAATTAAAGATAAAAAATTAAAAATGAAAGTAACAAATGAAGAATAAAAAAATGAAAAAGAAAAATTAAAATGAAAAAAAATTAAAATGAAAATGAAAACTGAAAAATTAAAAATAAAAATAAAAATTGAAAAATAAAAAATGAAATATAAAAAATGAAAAATAAAAAATTAAAAATAAAAAATGAAAAGCGAAAACTGAAAAATGAAAAACAAATAATGAAAAATAAAAAATGAAAAATGGAAAAAAAATTTAAAAATGAAAGATGAAAAATTAAACATGAACGATTAAAAATGCAAATTAAAAAAAAAAATGAAAAATGAATAATGAAAAATAAAAAATAAAAATGTAAAATGAAAAATAAAAAATTAAAAATGAAAAACAGAAAATAAAAAATGAAAAACTAATAATGAAAAAAGAAAAATGAAAAGTGAAAAACGAAAAAAAAATTAAAAATTAAAGATGAAAAAGGAAACATGAAAAATTAATAATGAAAAATAAAAAATAAAAATGTAAAATGAAAAATAAAAAATGGAAAAATAAAAAATTAACCATAAAATATAAAAATGTAAACTGAAAAATAAAAATTGAAAAATGAAAAATAAAAAAAATTAAAAATGAAAAACGAAAAATTAAAAAAGAAAAATAAAAAATTAAAAATGAGAAATAAAAGAGTAAAAATGAAAAATAAAAAATTAAAGATAAAAAATTAAAAATGAAGGTAACAAATGAAGAATAAAAAAATGAAAAAGAAAAATTAAAATGAAAAACAAAACTTAAGTTAAAAAAGAAAAAAAAATAAATAATAAATGAAGAATACAAAATGAGAAATGAAAAATGAAAAGTGGAAAAATAAAAATGAAAAACAAAAAATCAAAAATGAAAATGAAAAATAAAAAATAAAAAAGAAAAATCAAAAAATTTAAGTGAAAAATTAAAAAGAAAAATAAAAAATTAAAAATAAAAATTGAAAATTGAAAAATGAAAAATTAAAAATTAAAAATTAAAAATTTAATGAAAATTAAAAATAACAAATGAAAATAAAAGGAAAAATAAAAAATGAAAAATGAAAAATTAAAAATAAAAAATAAATAAAAAATAAAAATTGAAAAATAAAAAATGATATATAAAAAATGAAAAATAAAAAATAAGAAATGAAAAATGAAGAATAGAAAATGAAAAATGAAAAACGAAAACTGAAAAATGAAAAATATAAAATGGAAAACGAAAATTTTAAAATTAACCAGTTGAAATAATAAATAATAATAAATATTTTTATACTGCATTTGATTGCTATAATTGATTGATGACGCTTTCTGTGTGATTTTAAAAAAGTGCCATAAAAATTCAGTAATTAGTAGATGTTTATACATCTCCCCTATGAACGGACTCACATGACATTATTAACAATTCACATGACACATTAACAAATTTAATAAACACACACACAGCATTGTATACTTTTATGTATATGTTAGTAGCAACTTTAAATGAATTTTACTCAAAAGGAATGTTCCAGACTGTAAATCTGTAAATCAGAAATATCAGAATCAGAAGAAATACCTTTCAAATGAGATATGTTTGGACAAAATCTGTTCAAAACTGGCAAAGTTACATCGATCACAAGAAATCGCCTAGGTATTAATTAATTATATATTATAACAAATAACATATATATAATATAATATAAACAGTGTCCCAAAATTCAGCAGCAAAGCGGTGCCATCCAAACGTAAAAGGCAGTGTTGTCAGTATTAAAAAAGTTTGGCGGCTACAAAATTATAATAACCGATTATGAAAACTGATTCTTAACCACACTGCTCATAGGTCTGACTTTAGGTGAGTGTGTTAATGCGCTGACCAAAAAGTGCAAGTACGAGTGTATGTGAGATAGACGCATGTTCAAATCTTACGGCCGCCCAAACTAGAAAAATTTTCATAAAGAAACAACATATTAATTATAACATAACAATTATCACAATGTTCAATAAATCGCTGATGAAGGCTGAAATGCTAGAGACCGGAATACAGTGTAGTTATGAATTTTTAGAAATATATGCACGATTGAAAACAAAGTCAAAAATTGCATATTAATTACAGTATTAATAGGACGTCAAAATCTAACAAACAATATTTTCTGTTTAATTCAAATTTTTTTTTGAATTTTGGTGCACACATTATTAAATGTTATGATAAATTATAAAAAAATTGAATTGAGTTTATTTCAATTAAAAAATAAAAACAACGTTATAGTTTTGACTTAAAAATTCAAAATATACGATAGTCTTTATATAAATAATCTTCTTCCTCTTGTTCACATGTCTATCTGTTACCATGAGAATCTTATGGTTATATCCGATATAGCAATGTAAAACTGACTTTGAATTAAATAATATTCTAACTACTTCAGTATGTTTATTGGTTTCAATACAAAAGAATTTATTTTAAAAACTTTCATAATTGCCGTGGTATATTTTTAAACTACGATACAATTTTATTTTCGTTTTTTTTTTCTGCGATTTATGTAGGTTTTTTTGCTATAATTTCTGAAGTTCAAGTAAAAACAAAAACTTTTCTGCTTTTATATGTATTAGTTTGTGTGAAAAGGTCAACTGTAATATGTCTATTTCCGGGATTTTTCCACCGCTTTATTATTTGCTCTCTCTCTCTCTCTCTCTATTTCTCTAATGTGAATTAAAGCCAGCAGAGTACAAAAAGAAAGATATACATACGACTACATACTTATGTATATAAATTTACACTAATAAAGTTTTCATGTTTTGCCATAACTACGTTTAGTTCTTTCATTTTAATGTCTTTTACATTAGCAGTTTGCTAAAATGGTTTGTGACCACAATGAAATACGATGGAATATAACGTTCCTTTAGGACTTTGAAGATACACTTTATTCGTTTGTGAAAATGAAGTGTACTTAATACAGATCGTAGATATGAAGAAAATTTTTGAATTTATCTAGATTAAAACTGATACAACATAATTTATTGCAAAGTTTATAATTTATTTGGACAATTATGATATAATCATATAATGAATATAAGAGAATACATTTTTCCTGGATGCTTTGATCTGTGCAACTGGTATTTGAAGTATTTTTCAATAATAAACTTCATTTAAACTTGAGATCCCTTTTTGTATTTAGTTGTGAGTTCATATTGTGATCATATTAAGTCCATGTTTTGATTGAAGTTTTCGCAACAATTTCTGCCATAAGCTTGAATTCTGGCTTTTAACTATTTTAAATTTTAATCAGCAATTTTACACAGAACTTGAATCAATCGAGTTTTATCTTTTTACAAAAATTTAATCATTTCAATCTGTTACAAACTCATGCTCAAACTTAAATTACCACATCTAATGGTCTTTTGAGTAGACCATAAAAAGTTTTTCATGTTCTTTGATAAAAAAAAAAAAAATAAATGTTAGGGAAATTAAATTAAATTTACATTTGACATTGTATTTTTAGTTTGAATTAAACACGTCCTCTTGCGTAGTTTAGTTTTATGTATTTGTTGTATTTTATGGAGAATTGCAATGCATGTTTTGAGTTTTTGCATAAATTAACTGGCCCGTAACTAAATTAATGAAACAACACAGCGTATAAGTGATATTTTAAAATAATGACGCATACGCATGCATGCGTTTATAAATTATTATGGATTATGAAATTTATTATTAGCTCTATGTTAAAGCTAATGAGATTTATTTTCAATTAAACAAAAACTTAAATTCTTTGGATAATTTGGAATAAGGAATTTTTGGGATTATATTTAAAGGCAGCAGTTATGAAGGTGAATAGAAATAAATGAGTTTGAATTAAGTCTTTGTAGAATCACAATTAAATTTATGAATTTTTTTTATCGAATTTGTGAGATCTGGTTTAAGATGCTTAAAATATAAATAAATAAATTTTTTCTGATTGCGTGCTCTTTACATAAAAGAGAATTAAAAAAAAAAAGAAATTAGACCTTGCTAAAAAGTATTTTTATTTTAATGGTTTAACAATGACCACAATCGTTTTACTGCGAATCGTCGCACTTGTTGCCGAAATTATTTTTTTATTTTCCAAAATAAAATACTAAGAGTAATTTTACTCTGTCACAGCTAACTTGTTACGGTCCACAGTTGATAGTTAAAGTGAAACGAGGTCTGATCGCTTGGAACGTTGTATCTTCGTTAGGTTTTTCCGCTATACTTGAAATCTTGACACAATACTCTCGACATATTGTGCATTCAGATAAGAAATAAAAAAAAAATGGAAAAAAAGTTTTGAAAACTTACCGCCGCACTGTGGACCATATTTTGAGAAGGCAGCCAAAAATAATTTTTTTATGGTTACCGATTTTAAAGTTATGTTATTCATTTGAAAGTAAATACCAGTGAACCTCGGGAGCCAAAAAATTGCGACTTTATTTCAACTAAATCACAGCGATCAGAGTCTTCGAAAATGGACTTTCTCAGTATTTTTTTTAAAATTAAAAATTTTGTTGTAAATTTTGTTGCATAACTCCTACCCATCGAAAGCCATCAAAATGATCTTGCACTCTTCTGTAGTCCAAACTCCTATACCCCATTGTATACCCGCCGGTTTCCGCCCGTGTGCACCAGAACAATTTTTCTGACCCAAGGTCACAGATATTTTGTGCAAAATTTATGAATACAAAAGTTTTCCATTATGTGGTTAGGGTATAATGAGTTTGCCCTGATGTTTGTAACTACCAAAAATATTGGACCCATCCCTTATTATACGGATCGACTCCGTCCGTCCGTCCGTCTGTGTGTTATGAATACAAAAGTTGGTCGTTCCGGTGAATTTCTTTTGCGTGAGTTAATTTGTTTTTTATACCGACAGAAAAAGGAAACGGAGGAGGTGACACGAGTTGTTATATATTTATAAAAAAAAAGGGTTGAGACATAATGCGCTCAATTGTTAAATTATACTAATGGGTAAAATCTTTTTAATTTTGACAGGTACATTTACATATGTATTTTTCAAAAACACTAATAGTCGGAACTTGAGTTATATAGTTTAAATACCTGGCAAAATGGGAAACAAATTTAAGATGTGAGTAGGTATGCTTCACCTTTTAAATGGGGTTAGGGAGGGGGTTATTTATGCTTTAAAAAGTGATAATAAAGGCTAAAAAATTGTATTTTACATAATTGCAAGAAAAAGTATTTATAATAATGTTTCCACAATTATTATTCATTACAGTTTGAACAATGGCTAAGTACATTTAACTTTTTTGACATTTTGTAAGATTTTGTTTCCACACTAATAAACAGCTGATTAAAATAAAACATATAAACTAGACACACCAAAAGTAAACAAAACAATAGGAAAATGGAAATATCGTAAATTCTAAAAAGGTACAGATTTTATTATTATATTATGCATCAAGAATGAAAAAAGCACAATCTGAAATAGAAATTTGCGAAAAGAAAAACCTCAGCATTTGTTAAATGTATTGTTTGAACAACAAAAACAAATGAATTTTGCACAATTATTATACAGCAGAGGGGAATGGACACATATAAGTATAAAAAATTATAACTTCAATTACTAAATATTGTTTTATTGTAGATTCGTCATTTTTATTAATAATAAATATGTTATTTCTTTTTTATTCAAATTGTTTGCTTTTGTTTTTGTTTTTGTTTTTAAATGTCGATTTTTCAGTCGCTGCGTTGTTATTTTCTATTACAATATTAAAAATTCACAGTAGTATCATTTGGTAGTGCCCAAGTTTGATAAGATTTTGTGAGATTTTGCTAAAATCTAGTAACGAGCTAGATTTTGTTTTGTATGGGAAATCTAATAAAAATGCGCTAGATTGTGCTCGAAATCTCGTATATACTAGATTTTGCTTAGATGTAAACGCACTATTTTAGAGATCTCGCTGATATTTATTTTCAACAAAAAGATGTAGACGATACAATTTTGCACATATTGAGTAACTATTTCTTTAAGAATTGTAACCTGAAAGAAAAGAAAAAATTACAACTTTTGCATCAAATTTGAAAAAATGGTACTTTGAGTGCTCTCATAGCAAGGCAAAGATGTACAAACGTCACCAATACTGGTTATTAAAGGAACTTTGTTTTGAGAGTTCATCTACTACTGCCAACGAAAGTGAAAAAAAGGGTCAACCAGCAAAACCAATTGATGGAATCAAGCTGAAAGCAATGAATAAATTTCTCAAAGAATTATTAAGGATTCATTTTTTCACTAAATTCAAGCAACACAAAATAAGAAACAAAATTGAAATAATTGAAAAAATAGTAGAAGCGAGCCCGAGGCGCACAAAGAGCCTTTTTGAAAAGCATTACTACACCAATTGAAGCTAAGAAATTTACTCCAGAAGAAGCGTTCGCCCTATTTTTGACAAAAATCAATGTAAGGAATTGCGGAAGCGAACCAATGAAAAGAATTGTGGGATTTTTCCAGAGTATCGATATTTAGTTTCTGCCAAAAAAGAATGCTTACCTTTACAATCTGCTATTAGTGTCACTTCAACATCAGCAGAAATAAAATTGCAAGATCTCCTTGAACATTCTGCAGAACGATTGCTAAATACGCTTGATACTGATCATTTAAAAAAAATTGGTAATGGCAGCATTACTTTAATTTCTAAATGGGGATGTGATGGATCCTCTGGTCAGAAACAATACAAGCAATTTAGTGCCGAAAATTCATCAGATGCTAATTTATTTATGGTATCTTTCGTTCCATTGCGCTTAACAAAAAGGTATAGCGTCTTAGAGCCGTCAACTAGTAGAGCAAAAGAAATTGATATATGGAAAAATGCAATTCCTTCTTCAACAAAGTATTGCAGACCAATAAAATTTGCATTCAAAAAGGAAAACCAAAGATGTCATAACTGAAGAAGTTCAAAAAATAAAAGATCAAATTAAGGAACTTCAACCAGTAATATTTAAATTTGATGACCAAGACATTGAAATACATTTTAAAATGTGTCTCACAATGATTGATGGAAAAGTTGCACAAGCTTTAACCGAAACAAAGTCAACTTCAAGCTGCATTATATGCCAAAAGACATCAAGTCAATTAAGCCAACCCCCAGCAGAAGACGATAGTTTTAAGGAAGCCTACGAATTTGGAATGTCCCCTCTTCATGCTAGAATACGTTTCATGGAGCAAATTCCTAAATTGGGTTATGATTTGGAATTTGGTCCGTTAGACGAAACAGTGAGAAAAAACTAAGAAAATGACGAAAAAAGAAAGCAAAAAAAAAAACAAATTCAACAAAAATACCTACAGCTAGGCCTCGTAATCGACCAACCAAAACAAGGGGAAGGAAACACAAATGATGGAAATACTGCAAGGAGATTTTTTTCCGATCTGGAAGCTGCAGCATCTATTACAGGTGTAGATCATGAATTAATAAGACGATTCAAAATCATATTACAAGTTCTAGCATGCAGCAGAAAGATAAATGCAAAAAAAATTTGGAGAGTACGCCAATAAAACAGCTATACTTTATAATGAAAAATACTCTTGGAGATATATGCCATCCACAGTTCATAAAATTTTGTACCATGGGGAACAAATAATTCAAAACAATATGCTACCAATAGGAGATCCATCTGAAGAAGCGCAAGAAAAAAGGAACAAAGACTACAGATTCTTTCGCGAGCACAACACAAGGAAAATGTCCACTAAAATGTTGCACTAATGAAGACCTTATCACTATTTTGTTGTGCACTTCAGATCCATATATGTCCAACATTCGTCAAAAATGGAAAACTACCTCTATTGAATTACACGAAGAAGCTAAACAACTTCTAGAAGATGAAAATCAAGGCTATTTAGAAGAAATTTTTACTAAAATTGGTTGATTTAAAGTACTTTTTCATTACACTAACAATAATTTACACTTTTTTTTTTATAGTTAAAAAATTTTCTTGATTTAAAAATTTATATATTTTGTAAATTTACAATCAAAATTGTTATATTTCACAAATTTACCATAAAAATTGATATAGAAATATTTAAAAAGACAATAAAAATAGAATTTAACTAAAGCAAAAACATTCGAGTTTTTCATTGAAACTTCTCTATCTTGAACCAATATAAGGTAACTTTTACGTTCGCTGCTTAATAAATTATATTTTAACTCGGGATCTTTCCAAAAAAAAAAAAAAAAAAACAACCTTTGGCCCTTGTGCACATTAGGACTAAAAAGTTTACGGGGGCCAAAGCTTGGCATTTTCTGAAAAAATTAACTCAAAAAATTGTTAAAAAGTATTAGTTGTAAAATTAACTGAAAAAAATAAGACATTATATTAAAAAAAACCTTTTTTTTTACTTCTTAACACTTCACTTTTGTACTAAAATTCAACTAAAAATTAAAATGTATTTTAAACTCTCCATAACTTTTTTTTTATTATCAGTCGATAATTTAGCAAAAATTAAAGGCTAAAGTCCCACCTACGAAACGAACAAACCGCATATCAAAATTCTAATCCAATCAAAAGTTATGGATTTTTGATCGCCTTCTCGTGAAATGGTCCTCAATGAGCCGTCGTTCATTGTTTTTCATTTCTAAAGATAACCTTGCCTGCAGTTAGAACTGCCATCGCCTTCTCCTATTTCGATCCACTGTTTTTACTATTCGTTTCTATCAGTTGTGGAGTGGTGAACCCATGTCTCGTCCATGGTTATGAATCGATGCAAAAACTTGGCTTTATTGCGGTGAAACATTCGCAAACACTTAATTAATACATCTTCATGAGCCTTTTTCTGTTCTATTGCGAGCAAACGCGGCACCCATCTTGCGGACAGCTTTCTCATCTCCAAATTTTCAGTCCATATACGATATAAAGCCCATCATTGCAGCTAGCTCACGAACCTATAGCCGACGATCATCCAATACTATTTTGTGGATATTCTTAACCGTTTCTGGCGTTGGCCACCTCAATATGTCGATCACAGTGGTGTTCGTACGGACTCACCTAAACTCTGCTACCCAATATATTATAGTCGTAAACGAAAAACCAAATCCCCCAGAATAGAATCTAGCTCGGCTTTAATATTCGGTTGGACTGAGATCTTTAAAATGAAAGCATTGAATTGCATAACGGTGACCAAATTTTTCATTTTTACGAATGCATTGATATCGTTTACTTTTGATGGCTCCAAAAAACAAAAAATAAAAAACAAAATACTGATCAACCAATTTAGGCCGCAAAACCCTGTTGCCATGAATACCGATGTTTTGTTCTACCGTTTTATCCCGATTTTGACCAAATGTACATTATATTAATGGTAATTCTTTTTAGCTGTTCACCAGATTTATAGATTTCTAAAATTTTTCCTTTATTTTCAGTAAATTGCATTTAAAGTTGCTACTAGCACATACTTAAAATTATACATATCATATGAGTGTGTTTATTAAATTTGTTAATGTGTTTGTTATCTTCATTCATAATAATAATAAAGCAAAAAAGTGTTGGTTTGTGAATTGGCTAAGTTGAGAAATAAAGTTGCCTAGAAATTGCACTCGAATTTCGGGCGCTGGCATCTGCTAGTAAGCTTAAATGGTGTTGTTTCTTGAATTTCAAATAATTTTTTTTTTAATTTGTATAGAAGTATGATAAATTTTTTTTTTTTGTTTGAAAATATGGTCCGCCATCTAACTTTTTTTTTCAACTAGTGCTTATTTCGTGAATGGTAACACTTAGCTCATGTCTGATTTGACAGATAATTAGTTTTATCCTTCCGCTGAACGAATATGTTTGTGTATACGCTTGAACAACGCTGGGAAATATTGCGACATTACTTTGAAAATCATGGTAATGTTGCAGAATGTGTGCGAAAATTGCGTACGGATTTTGGAAGAAGAGAAGCACCGTCAGCTCCGTATGTGCATTATCTTGTGAAAAAAGTTAAAGAAACTGGCATCCTCATCGATAAACCAAAGCGTGAAAAGCCAAAAACAGTGCGTACACCCGAGAATATTGCTGCTGTGGCAGAAAGTGTGCGTGAAGCGCCATCAACATCAATTCACCGTCATTCTCAAGAATTGAACATTTCGGAGGCATCATTGAGACGAATTTTGCATAAAGACCTTGGTATGACGCCATACAAAGTCCAATTGGTTCAAGAGTTGAAGCCAACTGACCATCCAATGCGTTTTCGCTTCGCTAAGTGGGCCTGCGATCGACTTACAGAAGATGCCGATTTTGCCAAAGAAAAATCGTCTTTTCAAATGAAGCTCATTTTGATTTTGGCGGGTATGTAAACAAGCAAAATTGTCGCATTTGGGGCACTGAAAACCCGCACGCATACATTGAAAAGCCGATACACCCAAAACGAGTCACTGTTTGGTGCGGATTTTGGTCCAGAGGCATAATTGGGCCATTTTTCTTCGAAAATGAGCAAGGAGTGGCCGTTAGAGTTAATGGCGATCGTAATCGGGCCATGTTGAACGAATTTTTGTTCACAAAAATTGAAGAGGAGGATATTGGCAACATCTGGTTTCAACAGGACGGCGCTACGTGCCACACAGCTGAAGCTACACTCGATGTTTTGCGCCCTGTTTTTGAAGAACGCATTATCAGCCGCAGAGCTGATGTCGTTTGGCCACCTCGGAGCTGCGATTTGACACCGTTGGACTATTATTTGTGGGGTGCCCTCAAAGATAAGTGTTACGCCAACAAGCCAGGGACAATTGACGCTTTAAAGGACAATATTCGTGAAGCCATTGGTGAAATACAGCTGCACACAATCGATAATGTGCTTAAAAATTGGACCGATCGTGTAGGCTACTGCATGGCCAGCCGAGGCAGCCATTTGAATGAAATTATTTTCCATTATTAAGGATTGTACTTTCAAATAAAAAAAGAAATTTGAGATAATATTCAAAGTTTTTTTTTTATACCATTTTCAAAAAAAAAAAGTTATTTGGCGGACCCTTTAGTTTTTAAAAAATATGCTATTGACAAAAAGCAGCTAAATTTAACATGCAAAATGCTAAAGTGGTAAGACTGTTTATTTTTTTTTTCATATTCTTAAAAATATTTAAAAAAAAATTCAATTTTCGATCTTTATTATTTAATGATTAAGTTAGAAATAGTTCAGGCTCAAGATCAAATGTTTTTACTCTAATCTTAGCAAAACCATTATCACAGTTGTTTCCAAAAATGAATCATCTACATATTTTCTACAAGACAGGTTATATAGCTGTTTCGAATTGAGTTATCAAATCCTCCTCAATAACCAAAAGTAGTAGTAGATAGCTGGGTTGTTCAAACAAATCAAAGTTTATGCACTTTTGCCGAAACGAACCCAATGAGAATCCCAGCCAAGAATTATACTATTTGAATGTTTCCAGTGTATAAATGAATGCCTTACCAATTCGATTAACTCCATTTTGTGTTTTTTAAGCTTTAATATCAAAGCGCTTGATGGACACTTAAATGATTAAATTTGAAACAAATTTCTCAATAATAAAATTTTATTGTGAATGATGTTAATCTTTATTCTTATATAAACAAAATATAAACAGGGGTGATCACAGGGTAGATGTGTAAACATCTAGTAATTAAAGATTTTTTTATGTCATTTTTTAAAATGAAACAGAAAGCGTCATCTATGTATCACTTATAGCAAAAACTGTTTCAGCTAATTCAACAACCCTTTGCTGTAAAACGTTAAAAATATCCCAATATAATCGTATATAAGTGATACATAGATGACGCTTTTAAAAAGTGGCATACAAAAACAATTTTATATCATAATTTTTTCACCAATACACTCAGAACTCACACACCGATTTGTGTTACAGCTCTCACCGATTTGTGTTACGCTGTTTTTGTGATTGTATTGTGAAATAGAAATTTACCCCCCTGCGCGTTTAGATTTTTACACATAAAAAAAAACAAAGTTGAGTTAATCAATTTGGCAAGTGAAGCATTAAAATCAAATTGTTAAAATTAACTCCATGATTTAGCTTTTAATTATTTCCATATAATGGAAATTCATTTAAATATCTGCATGTAATTATTTACTGTCCATTTTCCATATTATTATATGGTGAATTTATAGGGAAATATGTATTAAAATAAAAAAAAAATATATATATATATATATATTTATTAAACAATTAATTACTATTTTATGCAATATTTGATATTGTTCAATTGAATCAATACTTATCGATTCCACGTAAAAATCTTACAATTTCGTTTACCAAGTAATTTCCCATAAGCTACAACTTCAAAGTAAAATCTAAAATGTGAAATTTATTTCACTAACTACAAAATAATTTTGCACACACGAAAACAAAAGATGTGTGGGTGAATATGTGTGTGTGTCTGTGAAAATATTGTTAGTTAAGTTTGTTAGCTTGGGTTTTACACACACAGTGCAGTTGAAAATATATTTGCAATATTTTTCAGCATGTGATTAATTTATTTGTTCACGGTTATTGAATGTAAATAAATGTGTTTGCATATTATAAAGACATCACACGTGTTTCTCTCGTCCGTTATCTTTAGACTGTCACTGTATATAAGTTTATGTATTTCACAAATGTCAAGTTCATGGTACGAGTATTAGGATTTGCAGTTACATACATTTGTGGTTTAGTTTTCATAGTTTCTCATATGCTTTTACTATTTTTAAAGGGGTTTATTTTTGGAATTATAGTTACAATTTAAATCCTGTTCTATTTTTGCTATTTTAAAGGGTTTGTGTTAAAATTCTTTGATAAGAAATTTAATCGATAGATTTCGTATTTAAAGACAATCGAGATAACGAAATTTTCTGTGGGCAGGGTTTAATGAGTTTGTGCTGATATTTGAAATTTTCAAAATAATTTGTATCTTACGGTAATTTAAGTCGATTTCATAGGAATTATATGTCTGAAATTGGACCAATTTTCGTTAATTTAAACATGGCCGATATATATCAAAGATTTACATGGTTTACAAGGTTTACATGGACGCACAGACATGGAAGCACAATCACTTTCTTAGTCGATTTACCGATTAAGCGCCCCTGTAGGTGAGTAGGTAGCGTGCTCGCCTATCATGCGGGGGTCGTGGGTTCGATTCCCACCAGAGGCTTTGGTCTGTCGCTGCAAAAAAAAAAAAATTTAAAGAAAAACTAGCCAAAATTAGAATCTGCAGACAAGCCACTCGGCTTCGCGGAACTAGGCTAAAAAAAAAAAAAAAAAAATAAAAAAAAATGTCCGTCCTTCCGTCCATTTGTAAACCTTGTAACCACACGCTACAGTTCCCAAATACGAATATATTTTAATAAAATTTTATATATATGCAAGTATCGGCCATAGGACAAAAGCTATTCAAATTGGTGAAAATCGGTCCATGTTCAGACGTAGTTCCCATACAAATGACTCCTGTGAGAAAGACATAAATTGCCATAAAATCCAAATTATCATATAGATTTTGGCCAAATTTGGTTTGTGTGTGTTTAATGCACACATTCATCAGTATTGCAAAAATAAAGCTTGTAGGCCTATTCCTAGTCATAGGCCCCATATAAAACTGCTTCCCGATCTTCACATAAATCTATAAAAAAAAAAACAAAATATTGCACAGATTTTTATTATATTTGGTTTTTATACGTTTTTGAAAAAAAAAAAAAATAAGTGGCTGTACCAAATATGATCAGGATCCGTCGATTTTTCGACCTAGTCCCGATAGAAATATAGCATCCGATATGAACTTTTTCATATCTACAGACAAACAAATTAATTGCAATGCCATTCAAATTTGGTTAATGCTTTTTTATACCCTCCACACCTCAGTGGCAGAGGGTATATATAGGTTTGTCATTCCGTTTGTAACGCATCGAAATAAATTCCTGAGACCCCAAAAAAATATATTTTCTTGATCGTCATAACAAGGGAAGTTGATTTACTGACGACCATCTGTCCGTCTGTCTGTGGATATCACGATCACGCCATCAATATCAAAGCTAGACCGTTCGTTTTTGTATAAAATCGTTTACTAACATCCCAAAGGAGTTGCTATTTAAAATCGTCAAAATCCGTCAAAGGGTTCACGAGCAACGAATGAAACTTTGAAAAAACTCTTGAAAAAATAAAAATTTTCAGTGTGGTTGTTGGTTTTCTTAAGACACGTTCTATATGTTGTAATTCTTCGTATTGTTGAAGTCATTACAGTTGTGTGTATATTAATACTGCACGTGTCACATTGGCCTAAGCAAGTTTTACCACGTATTTTTTTTATCATTAAAATTAAATACTAAAAATTAATAAAAATAAAAAGTGGAAATTGAAAAATGAAAAATGGAAAATGAAAAATGAAAATTGAAAATTAAAAATTGAAAAATGGAAAATGAAAATTGAAAATTGAAAAACTAAAAATGGAAAATGGAAAATGAAAAATGAAAAATGAAAATGAAAAATTGAAAATCGGAAATGGAAAATGAAAAATAAAAATGGAAAATGAAAAGTGGAAAATGAAAATGGAAAATGAAAAATTAAAAATGGAAAATGGAAAATGAGAAATGAAAAATTAAAAATGGATAATGAGAAATGGAAAATGCAAAATGAAAAATGAAAAATGGAAAATTGAAAATGGAAAATGAAAAATGAAAAACGAAAAATTAAAAATGGAATATAGAAAATGAAAAATGGAAAATGAAAAATGAAAAATAGAAAACGGAAAACAAAAATTAAAAATGGAAAATGGAAAATTAAAAATAAAAATTGAAAAATTGAAAATGAAAAATGATAAATGGAAAATGGAAAATCAAAAAAGAAAAATGGAAAATGGAAAATGAAAAATTAAAAATGAAAAATGAAAAATGAAAAATGAAAAATGGAAAATGGAAAATGGAAAATGAAAAATTAAAAATGGAAAATGGAAAATGAAAAATTTTAAATTAAAAATGGCAAATGGAAAATGAAAAATTAAAAATTAAAAATTAAAAATTAAAAATTAAAAATTAAAAATTAAAAATTAAAAATTAAAAATTAAAAATTAAAAATTAAAAATTAAAAATTAAAAATTAAAAATTAAAAATTAAAAATTAAAAATTAAATATTAAAAATTAAAAATTAAAAATTAAAAATTAAAAATTAAAAATTAAAAATTAAAAATTAAAAATTAAAAATTAAAAATTAAAAATTAAAAATTAAAAATTAAAAATTAAAAATTAAAAATTAAAAATTAAAAATTAAAAATTAAAAATTAAAAATTAAAAATTAAAAATTAAAAATTAAAAATTAAAAATTAAAAATTAAAAATTAAAAATTAAAAATTAAAAATTAAAAATTAAAAATTAAAAATTAAAAATTAAAAATTAAAAATTAAAAATTAAAAATTAAAAATTAAAAATTAAAAATAAAAAATTAAAAATTAAAAATTAAAAATTAAAAATTAAAAATTAAAAATTAAAAATTAAAAATTAAAAATTAAAAATTAAAAATTAAAAATTAAAAATTAAAAATTAAAAATTAAAAATTAAAAATTAAAAATTAAAAAGTAAACATTAAAAATTAAAAATTAAAAATTAAAAATTAAAAATTAAAAATTAAAAACTAAAAATTAAAAATTAAAAATTAAAAATTAAAAATTAAAAATTAAAAATTAAAAATTAAAAATTAAAAATTAAAAACTAAAAATTAAAAATTAAAAATTAAAAATTAAAAATTAAAAATTAAAAATTAAAAATTAAAAATTAAAAATTAAAAATTAAAAATTAAAAATTAAAAATTAAAAATTAAAAATTAAAAATTAAAAATTAAAAATTAAAAATTAAAAATTAAAAATTAAAAATTAAAAATTAAAAATTAAAAATTAAAAATTAAAAATTAAAAATTAAAAATTAAAAATTAAAAATTAAAAATTAAAAATTAAAAATTAAAAATTAAAAATTAAAAATTAAAAATTAAAAATTAAAAATTAAAAATTAAAAATTAAAAATTAAAAATTAAAAATTAAAACTAAAAATTAAAAATTAAAAATTAAAAATTCAAAATTAAAAATTAAAAATTAAAAATTAAAAATTAAAAATTAAAAATTAAAAATTAAAAATTAAAAATTAAAAATTAAAAATTAAAAATTAAAAATTAAAAATTAAAAATTAAAAATTAAAAATTAAAAATTAAAAATTAAAAATTAAAAATTAAAAATTAAAAATTAAAAATTAAAAATTAAAAATTAAAAATTAAAAATTAAAAATTAAAAATTAAAAATTAAAAATTAAAAATTAAAAATTAAAAATTAAAAATTAAAAATTAAAAATTAAAAATTAAAAATTAAAAATTAAAAATTAAAAATTAAAAATTAAAAATTAAAAATTAAAAATTAAAAATTAAAAATTAAAAATTAAAAATTAAAAATTAAAAATTAAAAATTAAAAATTAAAAATTAAAAATTAAAAATTAAAAATTAAAAATTAAAAATTAAAAATTAAAAATTAAAAATTAAAAATTAAAAATTAAAAATTAAAAATTAAAAATTAAAAATGAAAAATGAAAAATGGAAAATGGAAAATGAAAAATTAAAAATGGAAAATGGAAAATGAAAAAGAAAAATGAAAATTGAAAAATCGAAAATGAAAATGGAAAATGAAAAGTGGAAAATGGAAAATGAAAAATTAAAAATGAAAAATGAAAAATTTTAAATTAAAAATGGCAAATGGAAAATGAAAAATTAAAAATTAAAAATGAAAAATGAAAAATGGAAAGTGGAAAATGAAAAATGGAAAATGAAAAATGAACATATAATAATTAAAAATGAAAAATGGAAAATGGAAAATGAAAAATGAAAAATGAAAAATGAAAAATGGAAAATGGAAAATGAAAAAGTAAAGATGGAAAATGGAAAATGAAAAAGAAAAATGAAAAATGAAAAATGAAAAATCGAAAATGAAAATGGAAAATGGAAAATGAAAAGTGGAAAATGGAAAATGAAAAATGGAAAATGAGAAATTAAAAATTAAAATTGAAAATGAAAAAGGTGGAGGGTATCAAAGATTCGGCCCAGCAGAATTTAACACTCTTACTTGTTTCCATATCCAATTAGTTGTATTTTAATATTTTCTCATGTTGGTTTTTTTCTTAAATCTCGCATTTGAAATTATATTTCTACAGAAAAGTTTTTAGGAGCTTCAATTGTTTTTCTTTACAAAAATTCTCACAATCTGAAAGTGTATTTCTATAGAAAAATTCTCATTTCTGGAATCGTTTTTCTGTAGAAAAATTGGAAAAGTCTTAGAATCTAATATTGTTGTTCCTATAGAAAATTACTCAGAATTTGAATTTGTTTTTCTTCAGAAAAAATCCTAGAATCTGAATTTGTTTTTTTTTTTTAGAAAAAGTATTTGAATATTATAATGTTTTGCTTTAGAAAAAAATCTCAGAATCTGAAAATGTTTTTTGATAGAAAAATTCTCTGAATCTGATATTATTTTTCTACAGAAAAATTCCTAGAATTTGAAATTGTTTTTCTATAGAAAAATTTTCAGAATCTGAAATCGTTTTTCTTTAGAAAAGATTCTATAATTTGAAATTGTTTTTCTTTAGAAAATATTAGAGAATCTGATAATTTTTTCTATACAATATTTCTCAGAAACTGAAATTGTTGTTCTTTAGAAAAATCCTTAGAATATAATTTTATTTTTCTATAGAAAAATTCACAGATTCGAAAGATGTTTTTCTATAAAAAAAATTCTCAGAAGTTGAAATTGATTTTCTATAGAAAAATTCTCAGAATTTCAAATTGTTTTTTTATAGAGAAATTCTTAGAATCTGATTTTTTTTCCTTTATAGAAAGTCTTAGAATCTAATGTTGTTTTTCTATAGAAAATTACTCTGAATTTAAATTTGTTTTTCTTTAGAAAAAATCTAAAAATCTGATATTATTTTTAGAAAGGTTTTAGAATCAGAAAATGTTTCTCTATAAAAAATTCTTAGAATCGAGTATTAGTTTTCTATAAAGAAATTCTCAGATTTTAAAATTGTTTTTCTATGAAAAAATTCTCAGAATCTGAAGTTGACTGTCTTTAGAAAAAATCTCAGGATCTGATATTAGTTTTCTATAGAAAATTTCTCAGAATTCGAAATTGTTTTTCTGAAGAGAAAGTCTTAAAATCTGAATTTGTTTTTTTTTTTTTTTAGAAAAAGTATTTGAGTCTTAAAATGTTTTTCTTAAAAAAAAATTATCAGTATCTAAAAATGTTTTTCTGTAGAAAAATTCTCAGAACCTGATATTATTTTTCTACACAAAAATTCTTAGAATTTGAAATTGGTTTTCCATAGAAACATTTTTAGAAGCTGAAATTGATTTTCTATATTAAGACTCTCAGAATCTGAAATCGCTTTTCTGTAGAAAACTTCTGAGAATCTGAAATGGTGCTTCTTTAAAAAAAAGTTTATAATCTGAAATTGTTTTTCTTTAGAAAATGTTTGAGGATCTGATATTGTTTTTTATAACAATTTTCTCAGCATCTGAAATTTTATTTCTATAGATTTATTCTCAGTTTCTGAAATTTTTCCCAATATAAAATTTTGCAAAATTTGAATTGTTCTTTATAAAAAATCGTAGAATCTGATTTTATTTTACTATAGAATAATTCTCAGAATCTGATATTATGTTTCTGTAGAAAAATTCTCAGAATCTGAAAATGTTTTTCTGTAGAAAACTTCTGAGAATCTGAAATGGTTTTTCTTTAGAAACAATTTTATTGTCTGAAATAATTTTCTATACAATATTTCTCAGAATCCCTGAACTAATTTCTATAATTTTTATAGAATTATTTTCAGATTCTGAAATTTTTGCCCATAGAAAAATTTTAAAAATCTTTTTTTATTTATTTATCTATAGAATAGTTCTCAGAATCTTGTATTGTTTCTCTATAGAAAAATTGTCAGACTCTAAAATTATTTTATTATAGAAAAATTCTTAGAAACTGAAATTTATTTTCTGTAGAAAAATTATCAGAATCTGAAATTATTTTTCTTTAGAAAAATTCGTAAAATATAAAAATGTTTTTCTATAGAAACATTCTTAGAATCTGATATTATTTTTCTATAGAAAACTCCTCAAAATCTTAAGTTATGTTTTTGTAGAAAAATTCTCAGAATCTTGTATTGTTTGTCATAGAAAAATTGTCAGACTCTGAAATTATTTTTTATACAAAAAATTCTTAGAAACTGAAATTTATTTTCTGTAGAAAAATTATCAGAATCTGAAATTATTTTTCTTTAGAAAAATTCGTAAAATATAAAAATGTTTTTCTATAGAAACATTCTTAGAATCTGATATTATTTTTCTATAAAAAACTTATCAAAATCTTAAATTATGTTTTTATAGAAAAATTCTCAGAATCATGTATTTTTTCTCTATAGAAAAATTGTCATACTCTGAAATTATTTTTTTATACAAAAAATTCTTAGAAAGTGAAAATTATTTTATTTTAAATTATAAAATTATTTTTCTATAGAAACATTCTTAGAATCTGATATTATTTTTCTGTAGAAAACTTCTCAATATCTTAAATTATGTTTTTATAGGAACTTTTTCAAAATCTGAAATTTTTCTATATAAAAGTAAGTTTTACTTGCATACAAAATAATAAAACTCCGATTTTGTTTTAGTAAAACCTATTCAGAGTTATGAACACAACACACTTATGAATTAAATCCCTTTTTTGATATTTCAATAAACATTGAGTCACATGTTTTCTTTTCTATTTTTGGTTCCAAAGTTCAAAAACATTTTTATTTACAACGTTTATTTATTTATTTATTTATTCTTTAAAAATTCAAAAAGAAGAAGCAATTGAATTTTTCACTGCATTATAAATTCAAGAAATGTTCTTGAACATGGGTATTTCCGCTTTTCAAACCAAACAAAACAAAACAAAAAAAAAAAAAAAAAATAAATTAAAAGCGAAGAAGAAAAACCTTTGCCCTTGTGATATGTATATGTTATGTTAGAATGTGTACGTTTGTGTGTGTTTGTGTGTATACGAAAGTATGTGTATATTTTTACGAATTAGCTGTTAAGCTGCCATAACTCTCTATTTCACTGACTTGCCAGACAGAAGCGTCACGAAAAGCGGGGGATGCGTACTAAAGAATGAAGAAAGATAGAAAAGCGGTCAGAATTTTTTTTAATTTTATTAAACATTTGTGTCCAGCAGTAAATTTAATATTGTAATATAAATATTTTATAAGTGGCCTGAGGTACCCAAGATCCGCTTTTACAAAACATGCTCTAAAGGAATGCCATGGGACCTGTTTTGATCAAACCACTGAATTATTCTATTTAAGACCATATCACTTAGAAAAAACCAATATATTTTTTATTTTTTTTTCTCGCAAATATGGCCACGAAAGGTTTAAAGAAGTTTACGATTGCTTATTTGTTACAGATCGTTTGATTGTTAGATAATTTAAGATTTGTTAATAAAATCTACATATGGACTTTACTTGCTAGGGAAAGCCCTTGATACGAGTACTACGATAAAAATAAAGAAATAGAGCTGAATTATATTTTTTTCTAATACATTATTAAGCCAGTTATTTGTTTCTTTTTTAAACTTATTTAAGGTTTATTTCTTTTAAGAAATTATATATGGGTAAAAAACATGAAAAAGCAAGTTTTTATTATACTCGGTCATAGTCAACAAGCAAGAAAATTATAGTCGGTCTAGATCGACTATACGATACCCTATACCATGCGTTTAGAAACCCTATCTCTTAGGCCCAACTAACTGGTCATAGAAAATAAGCAAAAACCAAATTTGAGTGGGATTTTTATTAATTTTTTTGGCTGCAACAACAATAGCTCTTATAGTTCTGGAGATGCTTTGTTAAAAACAAATACAAATATAAATATAGGTATCATAATTAGTGAACATTCTCGAGAGATGTGTTATTTATTAGAAACACCGTGCGTTGTTTAAGCAATTTGAAAAATTTTTATTGTTAGATAAAATTACAATTGTTAGAGATAACAAAGACGACTATTAGATGGTAAGTAGATAAGGTTTGTTATAAAAATATCTGTTTCCTCTTAAAAGCCCCCCGCCTCTGCTTCTATATACGAGCAACATCGTGACTTTAGATTTTTTTTTAATAATAAAAACAAAAAACTCATATGAAAACAATCCGCAATAAGTAAATATGTAGTTATCATAAATTTTACTATTTCGTTTCTTCTATAACTATGATACAAACACACAAAAAAACAAGTTACAAAATCTGAAAAATGGTCACGAGCAATAGCAGCACGTTCAATTTCGCTTTCCTTTAGCAGTTATTTTATTCTGTCCACCATTACAAACGTTCAAAAACAAAGAACACTCCTTGTGACCAGTTGTTTTTAAACTTTTTTAATACCATTTATAGTATACCTAAGTATATAATATAATATATTGTATTATCACTACTCCACCTATGAGTACACAAAAACACACCAACGCAGAGTTTCTCATGATTATTAAAGTCATAGTCCTTTTAAAGACCTGTTATTTAAATTTTTTTAAATAAATTTCATAAAACATAAAATTGAAAGTAGTATATAAATCCATCGACTTTTTATTTATGATAAATAAACTCTATTTTCATCGCATTCAATTTGGACCACCTTCTACAAAGTAAGAAATTATCTAAGTTTTACTTCTGTAATTTATTTATTTATATAAATTTAACGAATTTACATTTACTAGCAGATTCCAGCCCTCGAAATTCTAGTGCAAATTCTAGGAAATTTTATTTTTTCATTAAATAAAGACCCTAAAAGTATGCTAATCAATTATAGCCAATTCACAAATCAACACAAAAAAACAAACTCATTTTTATTACAAACACATTAAGAAATTTAATAGCATTATATAATTTTATGTATGTGTTAGTAACAACTTTAAATGCAATTTACTCAAAATAAAGGAAAAAATTAATAAATCTGAAAATCTACAAAACGGCGAAAAAGAAATGCCTTTCAAATAATATACGTTTAGTCAAAATCGGATAAAACGGTAGAACAAAACATATTAATATTATAGATACTCAGGTTTTGTCGCATTCAATTTTGGACCATCTTCTAAAAAGTACGAAAAAAAATTTAATAAATTTTAAGTTATGTTTAGATTTTGTCGCATCCGAAAATATGGAATTTCCTAAGTTTTACTTACGTAATTTAACCATTTTTTTTTTAAATTTTACTTATGATTTTTGTTACTGATCTTAACTTATAATTTAGAATACATAACTTAAAAGTACGAAATTACCTAAGTTTTACTTATGCAATATATTTATTTATAAAAATTTTATGAGCTTCAATTTGTGCACAAGTTCTGTCCTATTCAATTTGTACCACATTCTGAAAAGTACGAAATTACCTAAGATTTACTTAAGTAATTTATTTATTTGTAGCAATTTAACGCATTTGGATCTATGCTCAAGTTTCAGCGCTTTATATTTTAGACCACGTTCTAAAAATTATGACATTACCTAAGTTTTACTTATGTAATTTATTTATTTGTATCAATATAACGAATTTGAATTAATGCTCAGGTTTTGTCGCATTTAATTTTAGGCTACATTCTAAAAAGTACGAAATTACCTAAGTTTTCTTTATGTAATTTTTTTATTTGTATTAATTTAACGAAGGTTTTGTCGCATTCAATTTTAGACCACGTTCTAAAAATTGGGACATTATCTAAGTTTTATTTATATAATTTATTTATTTATATAAATTTAACGAATTTGAATTAATGCTCAGGTTCTGTCACATTCAATTTTAGACAACCTTTTCAAAAGTACAAAATTACCTAAGTTTTACTTATGTAATTTATTTATTTGTATTAATTTAACGAATTTGAATTTATGCTCATTTTTTGTCGCATTCAATTTTAGGCCACGTTCTAAAAATTAAGACGTTACCTAAGTTTTACTTATGTATCATTTTAACAAATTTGAATTTATGCTCATGTTTCGTCCATTCAGTTTTAGGCCACATTCTATAAAGTACGAAATTACCTAAGATTTACTTAAGAAATTTATTTATTTGTAGCAATTTAACGAATTTGGATTTATGCTCAGATTTTGTCGCATTCAATTTTCGACCTTTTCAAAAGTACAAAAATACCTAAGTTATAATTTTATAATTTTTTTATATATATAAATGAATATTTATATGAATGATATTTATATGAATTATTATATTTATATGAATTATTATATTTATATAGTTATATGAACAAAAAATTCGAAAATACCTAAGTTTTACTTATGTAATTTATTTATTTGTATAAATTTAACGAATTTGAATTAATGCTCAGGTTCCATCACATTCAATTTTCGACAACCTTTTCAAAAGTCCGAAATTACCTAAGTTTTACTTTTGTAATTTATTTATATATTTACATGAATATTTATATGAATTATTATATTTATATGAATTATTATATTTATATGAATTGTTATATTTATATAGTTATATGAATAAAAAATTCGAAAATACCTAAGTTTTAGTTATGTAATTTTTTTATTTATATAAATTTATTTAATTTGAATTAATGCTCCAGTTTTGTCGCATTCAATTTTGGACCAGCTTTTTAAAAAGTACGAAATTACCTAAGTTTTTCTTATGTAATTGATTTAGTTATATAAATTTATCTCACTTGAATTTATGCTCAGGCTTTGTAGCATTCAGTTTTGGCCACCTTCTAAAAAGTACGCAATTATATAAGTTTTACTTATGTAATTCATTTAAGTGGACTCAGTTTTTGTCGCAATAAATTTTGCACCACCTTCAAATAGCATAAAACAACCTAAGTTTTACTTGTGTAATTTATTTCTATAAATTTAACAAATCTATAATATTAATAGTGCGATTACATCTGAGGAAAATCTAGTAGATTTTAGTTGAAATCTATTTCAAAATCTATACCGTTTACATCTAACTTTTTTGACATTTTGTGAGATTTTGTTTCCACAACAATAAACAGCTCATTAAAATAAAACATATAAACTAGAAATACCAAAAATAAACAAAACAATGTGAAAATGGAAATATGGCAAATTCTAAAAAGGAACAGGTTTTATAATTATATTATGCATCAAAAATGAAAAAAGCACAACATGAAACAAAAATTTTGCGAAAAAAATGTACATTTGTTAAATTTATTGTTTGAACAGCAAAAACAAATTCATTTTCCACAGTTATTATTTAGCGGATTGCAATGGGCACATTTCAGTATAAAAAGTTATAACTTTTCAATTGCTAAATATTTTTTTATTATAGATTCGTCATTTTTTTTTTGTTAATAATTAATATTTTATTTCCTTTTTATTCAACATGTTTGCTTTTGTTTTTAAATGTCAGTTTCAGTCACTGCGTTGTAATTTTCTACTGCAATATTAAAAAAACACAGCAGTATCATTTGGTAGTGCCCAAGTTTGACAAGATTTTGGGAGATTTTGCACAAATGTAGTAACGAGCTAGATTTTGTTTTGTATGGGAAATCTAGTATATACGCTCTAAATCTCGTATATACTAGATTTTGCTTAGATGTAAACGAACTATAATAGGCTAGGCGATTTCTTTTTACCGATTTTTTGTTCTACCGTTTTATCCCGCTTTTGACCAAACGTATATTATTTGAAAGGTATTTCTCTTTAGCTGTTCACCAGATTTACAGATTTTAAAGTTATTTCCCTTATTTTGAGTAAATTCCATTTAAAGTTGCTACCAATACATACATAAAATTATACAATGCTATGTGTGTGTTTATTAAATTAGTTAATGTGTTTGTTAATGATTTTGTGATCTTCAATCACAACAATAATAAACCAAAAAAGTGTTGGTTTGTGAATTGGCTAAGTTGAAAGTTGCCTAGAAATTGCACTCGAATTTCGAGCGCTGGAATCTGCTAGCGTGAATTAATGTTCACTGAATTCCCTTTTTTTAGCATTCCATTACGACCACTTTTAAGAAGTAGTACAAAATTACCTAAGTATTACTTATGTAATTTAAACATTTTTTTTTTAATTTTAATTAATTTTTTTAAATTATTTATAATTTAAAAATGTTGAATTTTTTTAAAACTAAATTTTATTCCTTAATGAATTTTTCTCTCAAAAAATTTCTTCGTAAATCCTCCAAAAACTTGAGTAGCTCTGCTCTCATTATATGTTTGTTGTATATTGTGCTTTAAGGTCATACACCGCATGTTGATTGTCATTTAACGTCATTAAACGTCGCATTTGAAACGGATGTCCTTGAAATTGTAAATTAAAAAAAAAAAAAAAAACGTGAAAAGAAGAAAGAATATTGCAAATATTAACATTTGTACTACTACTCTTTGCTAAACACCACATACACATCGTGACGGGTTTGTTGTCTTAGGGTTTCTTGCCTCCCTGCCGCTTGAGCCATGTCTAACTTAGGTTCTTTCATAAACATTTTACTAGCATTCTTGTTATATGTTGTTAAAAAAAACAATGTATTGTTAACTTGGCTTTAAAACCGTGTGTGGTGATTTTCAGGCAGTACTTTGTAGTTTGCTTAATTAGCTACAATTCAGTTAATGTTATGAAAATACAAAGTTGAATTCTATTTTAAGTGAATTTGTATATAAAGAAATTTTTAAATAATTTAGGTGAATTGTTATTTTTAGCTAATTTTTTTTGGTAGTTTATATACAATTTATGTATGGCACCTAATTGTTAGAATTATAAAATTTTTAGATTTTAAAGCAAAATACTGTATCTAGAAATTATATGAATTTCTATGATATGACACACAAGATATGATAGAAAGTATATATTGATCTATGCTGACTTTAGTGCACAGAAAAAAAATGTACGGTCTTTAGTCCAAGAAGTAAGAGAGATAAATTGGGCTGGCGGTCTCCTTGAGTGTTTTTTATAGAAAAAATTACTTTTATCTGAAAATGTGCAAAGGCAAATACTTTTTTAACGCAGCCGTTGGAATAACCAAATTCAAGTAGGGAATCATACATTACAAGGTTTTAGAGCTTACAAATTAATTGATAATGAAAAAAGTTTCAAATTAGTCTTGACTAAAAATCTTAGCAATTTTAGTTTTGCCTTATATCGGTACAATGTTAAATATTTCAGTCTGAATAAGCTTGTAATCTATAATATTAATAGGCTAGGTGATTTCTTGTGACCGATGTTTGTTCTACCGTTTTATCCCGATTTTGACCAAAAGTATACTGTTTGAAAGGTATTTCTTTTTAGCTGTTCACCAGATTTACAGATTTTAAAATTGTTTCCCTTATTTTGAGTAAATTGCATTTAAAGTTGCTACTAACACATACATAAAAATATACATATGCTATGTGTGTTTTATTAAATTTGTTAATGTGTTTGTTAATGAGTTTGTTACCTTCATTCACAATAATAATAAACCAAAAAAGTGTTGGTTTATGAATTGGCTAAATTGAAAAATAAAGTTGCCTAGAAATTGCACCCGAATTGCTAGCACTGGAATCTGCTAGCTTGTTAGTTTTGAAGATACAAAGATAAATTGAATACAAAAATGCAATAAAAACAAGTAGGAATTTATATTTACTAATAGTTTTGGAAAAGTAAAAAGTTTCCTAAAAAAAAAATCAACTTTACATGCTGAGATGAATAGTGTCCGCATAATTGCATACCATACCCTATGCCATACGTTTAGAGATCCTATCTCTTAGATCCAACTAATTAGATATAGGAAATAAGCATACACCAAATTTGAGTGACGTTGTTATTAATTTTGTTGCTTCCGGATATGAGAAAGTTCATATCGGATGCTATATTGATATGGGGATTAGGTCGAAAAATGGTTCGATCCAGACCATATTTGATGAGGTCACTTATTTCTTGCAAAAACATATGCAAACCAAATTTGAGAAAAATCTGTGCAATATTTTTGTTTTTTAATAGATTTAAGTGAAGATCGGGAATCAGATTCATATGGGAGCTATGACTAAGAATTGTCCTATAGGTTTTATTGTCGGACTACTGATAAATGGATGTAATAAACACACACAAACCAAATTTGGCCAAGATCTATATGATAATTTGGATATTATGGCAATTTAAGTCGATCTTATAGGGGTCATTTGTATGGGGGCTAGGTCTGAACATGAACCGATTTTCACCAATTTCAATAGCTTGCATCCTATGGCCGATATAAGCTTATATACTAAATTTTGTCAATATATTTGGCTCGGACCTATGAGCATCCATACAAAGTAAATATAAAAAGTCGTATCTCGAGTGCTGTAATAGTGAGAGCCTTGGGACTTTGCGTGAGCCCGTAAGTTATTCATGTGATTAGTCGAACAAGAAATAAGCGTGATCAGAGCAATGGCCGTGGCGCTGCCAATACAAAGTAAAACATAATATCTTATAACTGATGTACTGTAAAAGGGAAAGCCATGGCACTTTGTACCAGTTCATCAGATGTTAATGTGTGTAGTCATTTAAAAACGGGCAGGATCGGACCAATGTGCGTGGCACCCCCATAAAAAGCAAATATTAAATGTCATATATCTGGAGTACTATAATGTGGAGCGGATGTGACTAGTCGAACAAAAGATGGGCGTGCTCGGATGGGTGGGCGTTGCACTGCCCATAGACTGGATTACTATAAAAAGCAAAGCCATGTCACTTTGTTCCAGTTCATCAGATATTAATGTGAGTAGTCGGATAAAAATGGGCTGGATCGACCCATGGACGTGGCAACCCCATACAAAATAGATATTAAATGTCATATATCTGGAGTACAGTAGTAGTGAGAGCCTTGTTGCTATGCGGGAGCCCATAAGTTATTGATTTGATTCGTCGAACAACAGATGGACGTGCTCTGAGTGGTGGGTGTGGCACCGCCAAGGCAAAACCTTGACACTTTGTACGAGTCCATCACATATTTATGTGAGTAGCCAGATAAAAAATGGGCGGGATAAGATTTGTGGGCATGGCACGTCCTATACAAAAAATATAAAGTACTATGAAAGCGACAATCTTGAAATTTTTGACAAGTACATTTATTAGTAATGTAACTAGTCGTAGAAAATAAAGACAGAATCGCCCAATTCAAAAATCGCCAAAACCGAAAATCGCGAAAAACAAAAATCGCTAAAATCAAATATCGCCAAAATGAAAAATTGCCAAATGATATTCTAAATTCAAGGCCAATCATTAACTGTTGGCGGATTTCATTTGGAAAATCCATGTTCTTCTCACGGGCAGCTATATGTACATTAGGGTGACAGCGGTTGATAAAAAAAAATGTTGGTCGAATTTTAAGGTGTGCGGGTCGGGTTATTGTGACAGTGGATCTAAAACTTTAGTGCACAAATTTTAAGCCAAATCGGCCAATGTTTTCTGGACAAGTATTGAGTTCAAAGTTCAAATATGAATTTATATGTAAAAATTATCAAAAAAAAAATCATTTTTCCAAAAAAAAAATTATATTAATAATTGCGTTTCAATTAAATTAATTAATAAACCATAATCTAGAGTAAATTATCTTTCTAATAAAACAACAAAATCTATTATCGGTTGAAAAACAGCCAAGTTATATCAAGTTCCCCAGGCAATAAATGCACCGCAGACCACTTAATTAAGAAAATCGAGCTCACATTTTTAAAGACATTGAAATAATTTACAAAACAACATTTTTGCATTCTCCTGATCCCACAATGATCTCATGTAAAGTATTTTGCATATCGTCTATTGTTATGCCGTTCTAAATGAATGCCAAAACGGTACGTATTTTTTAGCACTATTTCAAAATCTCCAATTTTACTTTTTCAAAAATTTTGTTCAAGAAATTTTCCGAAATCAACGATTGGACTTCAAGGTCTTATTAACAAAATGTATATGATTAAAAGTGTGAAACATTGTAGGTATCCTGTTGTTAATTTGGCGAGGGCAGCGTTTTTATTTCAGCGGATTTGAAGAAAAATTTGATTTATCATACTTTTTCAACTTTTAGGCTACATCTTTTTGGTGTTTTCATATTTCAAATATCTTTTGTCTAAATATTATACAACTTGATACAAGTTCTCAATTCTGTAAATTGAGGTTAAATTGAAACATTATAAATTGTCCCCCTTTAAGGTCAAAGGTCAAATTTAAGGATATTTACATTTTTTTTAAACAAAATATCGAAATAATATATATTTGTAGAAGGATTTCGATAAAAATTGTTGTTAATATTTTAATAATTCAAAAAAAAAAATATCCTGGTCTTATTTTCTGATATTAACCTGTGGGATACTAAAAATATGCCCTAGTTAAAATTTTTTTTTTTTTTCAGAATTATTATATTCATATAAAGCTATATCGAGGGCCTATATTCGAAAAGTGCTATCTACATTTGACACCAATATTAATTTTTGATTTAAAACTGTTCTCTGTCAAATATAATATTAATTTTTGATAATTTTGATAGATACTGTAGCAAATCGATTGACAAATACTTTCAGATCTTATTAATAAATTGGTTTTACACGCTCTCTTTAAAATAATTATTTATGCAGAGAGCACTTTTTGAATATAAGCCCTCGATATACAAATTTGTTTATACTGTATTAAATATAAAAACTAATTAATCTAAGTATTTTCATAAAATAACGAATAAATTTGATGAATTTTATGAATACATTAAATTTGTTTTATTAAAAAAAATCCTGATGAAGAAAATGTTTATAGATTTTCATATAAAGTCAATTTTCAAGAGTACCCCACGGGTTTATTTCAGAAAATCAGTCCAGAATATTATTATTCAGAATTATTAAAATATTATCAACAACTTTTATCGAAATCCTTCCACAAATATATATTATTTCGATATTTTGTTTTAAATAAATTTAAATATCCTTAAATTTGGTCTTTGAACTTAAAGGGGGACAATTTATAGTGTTTCAATATAACCTTAATTTACAGGATTGAGAACCTAGATTAGGTAGTATAATATTTTGACAAAATATATTTGAAATATGAAAACATAAAAAAGATGTGGCCTAAAAGTTGAAAATGTATAAAAAATCAAATTTTTCTTCAAATCCGCTGAAATAATAACGCTGCCCTCACCAAAATAAGAACAGGATACCTACAATAATTGGCATTTTTATTCACATATATTTTGTTAATAAGACCTTAAAGTCCAATCGTTGATATCGAAAAATTTCTTGAACAAAAGTTTTGAAAAAGTAAAATTGGAGATTTTGAAATAGTGCTAAAAAATACGTACCGTTTTGACATTAACTTAGAACGGCATAACAATAGACGAGTTGCAAAATACTTTATATAATATCATCTTGGGATCAGGAGAATGCAAAAATATTGTTGCTGTAAATTATTTCAATGTCTTTAAAAATGTGAGCTCGATTTTCTTAATCAAGTGGTCTGCGGCGCATTTATTGCCTGGGAAACTTGATATAACTTGGCTGTTTTTCAACCGATAATAGATTTTGTTGTTTTATTAGAAAGATAGTTTACTCTAGATTATAATTTAGTAATTAATTTAATATCAAAATTTTTGTGAAAAACGATTTTTTTTTGATAATTTTTACATCTATAATAATAATAGGCTAGGCGATTTCTTGTGACCGATGTTTTGTTCTACCGTTTTATCCCGATTTTGACCAAACGTATATTATTTGAAAGGTATTTATTTTTAAACGATTTGCAGATTTACAGATTTTATTTTTTTTGCTTTATTTTGAGTAAATTGCATTGAAATTTGCTACTAACACATACATAAAATTATACAATGCTATGTGTGTGTTTATTAAATTTCTTAATGTGTTTGCAATAAAAATGAGTTTGTTTTTTTGTGTTGATTTGTGAATTGGCTATAATTGATTAGCATACCTTTAGGGTCTTTATTTAATGAAAGAATAAAATATCCTAGAATTTGCACTCGAATTTCGAGGGCTGGAATCTGCTAGTATAAATTCATATTTGAAATTTAAACTCAATGCGCGTCCAGAAAGCATTGTCCGATTTGGCTTAAATTTTGCGCACTAAAGTTTTGGACCTAGTGTCACAATAATCCGAATCGCACGTCTTGAAATTCCAAAAAAAAAAAATGGCTGTCACCCTAATGTATATATTTGATCCAGAACGCTCAATAATTTGATAATTGTTGCACCGCATGAACAAACAAAAGGTTGTGTACATCAGCAAGCATTAAAATAGAAAATAAAATATTTTAATTGCACAATAAAAATTTCGTAGGAAAAATTGATTATGAAAACATACATGTCAATAAGTCTCGGTAAGTCGTAGCGAAGCGCGACAGGGCAAACTAGATAAACATAAAGGAAACATTACTTAACTTTTTATACGCTCCACACGTCAGTGGCAGAGGGTATATATAGGTTTGTCATTCCGTTTGTAACGCATCGAAAAACTAATTTCCGACCCCATAAAGTATATATATTCTTAATCCTTATCACAGCTCGAGTCGATATAGCGATGTCCGTCTGTCCGTCTGTCCGTCTGTCTGTTGAAATCACGCTCATTCACAAAAACAGCCATCTAACTGGATGAGGTTACAAAAATATAATTTGCCATAATTCCCAGCAGGTTGGTATTGAAAATGGGCTACATGGGGCATCATTGTGATTAGATACGAGCAAAAATATGTAGATATCTCTAAAAAAACATAAAACCCGGTGTGTTTGTTGTAACAGTTTAGTGGTTGAACATAATAATTCTACAACAACATAAAAAAATGCCACAAAAATAATATGCATATATATTAACAATACCAAGAACACAGAACATAGCTCATGTTAGTAGTATTGCCACATATTTAAAAAAATCGCCAATAAAAAAAATCGCCAATATGAAAGAAAAAATGAAAACGAAAAATGGAAATTTTCCAATGGAAAATGAAAATGGAAAATGGAGAATGAAAAACGGAAAATGGAAAATGTAAAATAGAAAATGAAAAATAGAGAATAGAAAATGGAAAATGAAAAATGGAAAATGAAAAAAGAAAATTGAAAAATGAAAAATGAAAAATGGAAAATGGAAAATAGAAAATTGAGAATGGAAAATGGAAATTGAAAAAAGGAAAATGGAAAATGAAAAATGTAAAATAGAATATGAAAAATGGAGAATGGAAAATGGAGAATGGAAAATGGAAAATGAAAAAAGAAAATTGAAAAATGAAAAATGAAAAATGCAAAATGGAAAATGAGATTGAAAAATGGAAAATGAAAATTGAGAAATGAAAAATGAAGATTGAAAAATGGAAATTGAAAAATGAAAAATGGAAAGTGGAAAATGGGAACGAAAACTGAAATATGAAAAATGGAAAATGGAAAATGGAAAATGAAAATTGAAAAAGGGAAAATGGAAATGGAAAACGCAAAATGGAAATGGAAAATTGAAAAATGGAAAATGGAAAATGAAAATTGAAAATGGGAAAATGGAAAATGAAAAATGAAAAATGAGAATTGAAAATTGAATAATGAAAAATGAAAAATGAAAGATGAAAAATGGAAAATGGAAAATGGACAATGAAAATTGAAAAATGAAAAACGGAAAATGAAAAATGGAAAACGAAAACTGAAAAATTAAAAATGGAAAACGAAAATTGAAAAATGAAAAATGGAAAATGAAAATTGAAAAATGAAAAATTAAAAATGAAAAATGAAAATTTAAAAATAAAAAATGGAAAATGGAAAATGGAAAATGAAAATTGAAAATGAAAAATGGCAAATGGAAATTGAAAAATAAAAAATGAAAAATGATTAATGGAAAATGAAAATTGAAAAATGAAAAATGGAAAGTGGAAAATGAATAACGAAAATTAAAAAATGAAAGATGAAAAATTACAAAATGAAAAATTTAAAATTGAAAATGGAAACTGAAATATGAAAAATGGAATATGGAAAGTGTAAAACGAAAATTGAAAAATGGAACATGAAAAATTAAGATTGAAAAATGAGTAATGAAAGATGAAAAATGAATAATGAATAATGAATAACGAAAAATTAAAAATTAAAAATTAAAAATTAAAAATGAAAAATTAAAAATTAAAATTAAAAATTAAAAATTAAAAATTAAAAATTAAAAATTAAAAATTAAAAATTAAAAATTAAAAATTAAAAATTAAAAATTAAAAATTAAAAATTAAAAATTAAAAATTAAAAATTAAAAATTAAAAATTAAAAATTAAAAATTAAAAATTAAAAATTAAAAATTAAAAATTAAAAATTAAAAATTAAAAATTAAAAATTAAAAATTAAAAATTAAAAATTAAAAATTAAAAATTAAAAATTAAAAATTAAAAATTAAAAATTAAAAATTAAAAATTAAAAATTAATAATTAAAAATTAAAAATTAAAAATTAAAAATTAAAAATTAAAAATTAAAAATTAAAAATTAAAAATTAAAAATTAAAAATTAAAAATTAAAAATTAAAAATTAAAAATAAAAATTAAAAATTAAAAATTAAAAATTAAAAATTAAAAATTAAAAAATAAAAATTAAAAATTAAAAATTAAAAATTAAAAATTAAAAATTAAAAATTAAAACTTAAAAATTAAAAATTAAAAATTAAAAATTAAAAATTAAAAATTAAAAATTAAAAATTAAAAATTAAAAATTAAAAATTAAAAATTAAAAATTAAAAATTAAAAATTAAAAATTAAAAATTAAAAATTAAAAATTAAAAATTAAAAATTAAAAATTAAAAATTAAAAATTAAAAATTAAAAATTAAAAATTAAAAATTAAAAATTAAAAATTAAGAATTAAAAATTAAAAATTAAAAATTAAAAATTAAAAATTAAAAATTAAAAATTAAAAATTAAAAATTAAAAATTAAAAATTAAAAATTAAAAATTAAAAATTAAAAATTAAAAATTAAAAATTAAAAATTAAAAATTAAAAATTAAAAATTAAAAATTAAAAATTAAAAATTAAAAATTAAAAATTAAAAATTAAAAATTAAAAATTAAAAATTAAAAATTAAAAATTAAAAATTAAAAATTAAAAATTAAAAATTAAAAATTAAAAATTAAAAATTAAAAATTAAAAATTAAAAATTAAAAATTAAAAATTAAAAATTAAAAATTAAAAATTAAAAATTAAAAATTAAAAATTAAAAATTAAAATTTAAAAATTAAAAATTAAAAATTAAAAATTATAAATTATAAATTAAAAATTAAAAATTAAAAATTAAAAATTAAAAATTAAAAATTAAAAATTAAAAATTAAAAATTAAAAATTTAAAAAATTAAAAATTAAAAATTAAAAATTAAAAATTTAAAAAATTAAAAATTAAAGACTCAGGTGGAGGGTATCAAAAAATTCGGCACAGCCGAATTTAATACTCTTACTTGTTTTTTTTTTGGTTTAGAAAAACAGAACTAATTTTCTTTGGATTACATATATATTATTTATACTCTACCCTGTACCGGTTTGTGGTAAGGATAAAATGAGTTTATATTTGTGTTCGGAACTACTAGAATTTTCTGGCCTAAAACCACCTTTTATTATACCGATGGACTCAGAATCATCTTCCGTCTGTCCGTCTGTCTGTCTATGTGTCCATGTAAACCTTCTAATAAAACTACAGGTCTAAATATGAAAATATTTCAATGCAATTTGGTATATAAGATTTTATTGGTCACTACATGAAGGTTATTGAAATTGTTGAAAATCGATAGGGTAATCTAGTTTGGCCTATGATCTAGATTATCATATTGTAATTTGGTGCATGTGTGTTTATTACTCCTATTAAGTGGTTGTCAAAAAAAAAAAAAAAAAAAACACGGTAGGTCCATTTTTAGCCATAGTCCCCATATAGAGCTGCTTCTAGACCTTCAGTTAAACCTATCAAAAAATAAAAAAAGTTTGCTTCAATTTTTCTCAAATTTGGTTTATTAATAATTTTGCAAAAAAAAAAAAATAACTAAATAAGATCATGATTGCTCAAATTTTCGACCTAGTCCCCTTATGAAAAATATAACTTTTACATATCTGCGGGTAACTAATTCAAAAAAAGTCCCTCAAATTCGGTTTATGTTTATTTTCTATATCCATTTAGTTGGACCCAACACCCTTTCTCTAAACTCATGGCATAGGGTAATATGTAGTCGGTCTAGTCCGAGTAGAATCTTCGTACTTCCTTTATATAAAGTTTCCAAGCCGTAGGTAAGAAGTTATCATGTTTTTGTCTTGTACCACGAATTGGTCACATGGCGAATAAACGTGAGATTTGATAAAACATTAAGGATTATGAAAAACACAATTTGTAGCAGCAGGAATATTAGGCGATGCAACCAAAAAGAGTTTGTTCTAAACTAAAGTGAAAGTAAAACGTGAAGAAAGAATAAACTATTCCAACATAATATGGATTTTTAAATAATTTTTAGTACATTAAAGTAATTTTAAATGATAAAATAATCAAAGCGTACCAATGATTAAATAATTCAAATAATTCATGCCAGTGCACTTTGACATAAATGCAGTAATCGGATATAAAATACATTACGGTAGCGTTTATCTCTAGAATCTCTTTGATGGATTTTCTAGGGCTCTCGTAACTTTTGTCATGGATTATGATAATTAAAATAAAGGCTCCCTAATGAGAAATACACTCGAAAGCACCTGCTGTCACCATAAAATTCGACCATAATTAACACTTTCAATCATTGTTACACACACCAGCACTTTGTCAAACGTTTTTTTTTTTCCAACATAACTTTGTTCATAAACTTAACTCATACCCCATCCCATTATTTTATTCCCTTTCAAGGAATGAATTAATTTTTATTGAGTTGTTTAATTATTGAAGTGTTATGCAGCCATTCATCCATCTACCCATACATACATACTTACAAAATTGTTGGTCTACACTTGTATTTGCTGGTGCTCCACACCATATATATTTCACACTCACTCACACAAATACACCCCCCACCTCTAACCACCACAGCACATACATACTGTCACGGAGGAGCAAAGAATTTAACAATTGTGAGTGTGTACTCGAATATACACACTATTGAACTGGAAAGATGTGACGAACCATGAAAAAATTATTAGGTGAAAAGGAAATTTAGTTAAATCTGTTAAATTTAAACATTAATCATAACATGTTTATGAATTTATGTTTTTTTTCTTCTTTGGCATAAAGGAAATTCGATTAACACTTAATTCTTTGATGGCCTTAAATATCATTAAACAGCGACAAATTTAAAAATTTGTTGTAGTTTAAGAACGACGAGTTATGTTTTAGGTAAAAGCTTTATCTTAAAAAAAAGGTTTAGTGTTTAAGTTTTTTGTGATTTTTTTTTTTTTTTGAATTGAAATCTGTTGTATTAGATATACAACACTGTGATAATTTTTCGGTGCCAATGTCTGGGGGTTGAGATATTACAAGCCAGAGTGAAAGTACTGGGTCATTATAATAAAACCTCTCAGGGGTTTGGAGTTCTCAGGCCAAATCTTTTATATATTTTCCTTATCTTGTCAGTACCACACACATAGAGCAGATTCGTTATGGCAACCGAATTGGTTGTGATTTCTGAATTATAGTTTTCAAACGACTGTAGATTCGATTATATCACTTGTACAATTTAGTTGATACTATGGAATTTAAATTTTATTTAGCGGCTGTAATTATAAAAAAATTAAAAAGCATTTTATATATTAATTTTAAAATAAGAGATTTAATATAAACTAGCAGATTCCAGCGCTCGATATTCGAGTGCAATTTCTAGGCAACTTTACTTTTCAACTTAGTCAATTCGCAAACCAACACTATTTTGGTTTATTATTATTGTGAATGACGAAACAAACTCATTAACAAACACATTAAAAAATATAATAAAAATATAATAATATGTGTTAGTATAGTAGCAACTTTAAATGCAATTTACTCAAAATAAAGAAAACAAAATATAAAAATCTGTAAATCTGGTGAACAGCTAAAAAGAAATACCTTTCAAATAATATACGTTTGGTCAAAATCAGGACAAAACGGTAGAACAAAACATCGGTAACAAGAAATCGCCTAGCCTAAAAAAATATCTTATATTTTAAAAAAATAAGCTGATCCGGCAAACGTTGTTTTACCATGTAACTTATTTCTAGTGAATATTTTTGTTTTTAATTATGATGTTATATATTTACCATGTATGGGAGGTGCCCCGCCCACTAGTTTGATCCCGCCCGTTTTTCACATAACTTCTCACACTCATCATTCGTGAACTCACACCTGCTTTCAAGGCTGTCGGGTTTATAGTACTTCAGATAATATTTTTTGTATGGGAGGTGCCACGCCCACTAACCTAATGCCGCCCATTTTTGGTACGACTACTCACATTAACAGCCAATTGACGTACCGAAAGTTTCAAGGCTCTGGCCATCATAGTACTCTAAATATATGTGACCTCCGAGAAAAGGGACCTAGTGTGTCAAAAAACGGGTTTGGACTTAAGAGTGGATTCTGGTACCTAAACGGGTGTAGAATAAGATGAAATGAGTTAGATTTCTGATAAAAATTTATTTACCCCATAAAAACGTACAAAACGAACTTGGGAAAATCGATAAAAATGAGAAAAACATTAAAATTTTATTTTTTTTTTGATTTTTTGGTTTTAAATTGTTTTTTTTTTTCGTCAGTCTTCGATTTTTTTTGGAGTTTGGACTTTTTTTTCGGTGTTTCGTGATCTGGTACTTCGATTTTCCGTTTGACAATTTCAGTTTTTTCTTTTTCGGCGCTTTGACTTCAGCTTTCTTTTTCTCGTGATCCGGTGCTTCGATTTTTTTTCTTGCTGGCAGGTTCAGATTTATTTTTCGATTTTTTTTCGCTTTGTGTTCACTCGGTTTAGGAGCTACAAAATCCCGTTTCTGTGAATCAGTACGTAAGACCCTGACATTCTCATACAAATACCATTTGTGATCTAACGATAAACCGCTTGGTGCAATGAGCGGAGGTAATTCGTTTGGTAGCTCAGCCGTTAATCGCAAATAAAATCTTTCTTCTTCCGAGTCCACAAGTTCTTTACATACAATTTCGTTTTTTTTTTGAAGTCAAAGTGATGGTACTTGGTAATACCTAAAAATCACAAAATCGCGAGAGTTTACATGGTAATCTTTTGTAAAATCCTTCGAAATGAGTATCCCATGTTCGCCACTCTACTTCACTTCCATTCACAGCGTTGTTAAATTTATTACTGCTAGATCTATTGACCACATCTTCAAAATCTTGGTAATAATCTACATTTGAGCGACTATATTCTAGTTTCATTAATCCGAAAGAGCGATCGGGACTGAACTTGGTGTGGCTAGTTAGGAGGAAATTTAATGATATCGATTCGTTTAAGCCAGAATCCACTCGCCAGGCCAAATGATGCATCATTGCATTATTTTTATTCTGTGCTACGCAGTTATCACAAAATAAAACTAAATTTTTAACGGCATTCTTCGTGAAGTAATCGTGAATTTGGCTAATGATATCATTAGGTCCTTTTCCTATTTGAACTCTTCGTCTAATAAATAGTTCGACTGAACGTTAGTGAATTCATTATGAAAAAAAATACGTCACCACATAGGCATGACGTCACCAAAGTCGGCACCCAATCATAACTAACCATATCAAATCGCATCTCCCAATTTAAGTTGTGTTCAAAGTGATAATGCGTTATGAAACTTTAAATGCGTTATTCTCAAAACTTCATTTTCACACACTAGGTCCCTTTTCTCGGAAAAGGTAACATATGATGATATGTTTTTTTCCATGTATGGGAGGTGGCACGCCCTATGGTGTGATCATTTTTCACATAACTTCTCACAAGGCTCTGTCCATCATATTACTTTAAATATTTACCATGTGTGGAAGGTGCCATGCCCACTGGTTCGATCCCGCTCATTTTTTCCGCGCATTAACGTTGATAATTATGAACTCATACTAAGTCCCAAGACTTCATCTAATACATTACTCTAGATATATGCCATTGCATATTTACTTTGTATGGTGGGTGCCACGCCCATTGGTCCGATCCCACACATTTTTTCGCAACGTTTAAAATTATTTTAATATGTACTTAAAATAAAGCTACACTCGAATCTGTGTGGTTTATGTGTGTTCGAAACAAAAAATACATGATAGAAACATGTTCGTGTACATAACAAAATATTAAAACGAAACACAGTCATGATTGTGTTCGGCACCGTACAAAATTTAGAAACACACCTACTAATTCCATATGTAAACTCAAATTTAGAAAAAAAGGCACTTCAACCCATTGTGTTTTAAGCCCCTCATATAAGATTTAACAATATGTAACTTAGTATTATCTTATACTAGCAGACTCCAGCGCTCGAAATTCGAGTGCAATTTCTAGCCAGCTTTATTTTTCAACTTAGCCAATTCACAAACCAACACTTTTATGGTTTATTATTATTGTGAATGAAAATAACAAACTCATTAACAAACACATCAACAAATTTAATAAAACACACATAGCATATGTATAATTTTATGTTTGTGTTAGTAGCAACTTTAAATGCAATTTACTCAAAATAAAAGAAAAAATTTTAAAATCTGTAAATCTGCGAAACGGCTAAAAAGAAATACCTTTCAAATAATATAAGTATGGTCAAAATCGAGATAGAACGGTAGAAAAAAACATCGGTCACAAGAAATCGCCTAGTCTATTAATATTATGGATATAAAAATGGACGTATGTTTGTATGTATGTATGTTTGTTTGTCCTACACCACTGGACCGATCATCTTGAAATTTTTACAGTCGGTAACTGCCTATCCGGAAGAAAAAATCCAAAATATTTTTGGATTTCTCAAGTGGGCGTGGCCCCTGCCATATAAAATAAATTTTTCACATCTAATTTTAACATACAATATCTGGAGTACTATGACAGCAAGAGCTGTAAAACTATACACATGTACAATGTACATGTAATGCTAAAAAAAAACAGAACATGTTCTTGAACGCGTACATCTAGATATTAAAACATTATCCACTCGCGATCGGAAAAACCTGAAATAGCCCTATAATAACGGTAATAATTGTTTCAACCAAATTTATTAAAAAAATCTAAAATAATTCATTAGCAGTTATAAAAAAAAAATAAAAAAAAAGATAATAATAAAAATTAAAAAAAATAAAAATAAAAAGATAGTAATAAAATAGAAAACAGAGAAATTTTATATGTTGTTTATGACTTAATTTCGTATTTTTTCCGATCGCAAGTGGATAATGTTTTAATTTTTCGATGTACGCGTTCAAGAACATGTTCTGTTTTTTAGCAGTACACGTGCAAGAACACGAACTTAAAATAAAGCTACACTCAAATCTGTGTGGTTTATGTGTTTCGAAACAAAAAATACGTGATAGAAACATGTTCGTGTACATAACGAAATATTAAAACGAAACACAGTCATGATTGTGTTCGGCACCGTACAAAATTTAGAAACACACGTAACTGATAACAAAATAAAAATATGTGTTTTTTGTCTACGCTCTGTTTGATTACATAAATGTACAAGTTTTTTTATTCAATGTGTATTTTTTTCTGAACTCTGCTCTAGAGCCTATCCATAGATTTTTCAGAAACAGTGTACCGTGCATCCGAAAAATGCAATGGTTACACTTTGAGATGGATGACCCTTGGAACCTCTTATATTTAGAAATTTTGAAAAAAGTTAAAGCACAAGGGGTATCAGTGCGACAAATATTACCTTATTTCAAAGGTAATTTTTGGGTATTTGTATTTGCAGAAGATGGTATTTCGTTAACTTGGTAGATTACAATGCATTTCAGGATCTCTATTAATTAAAAAGTAATATTCCAGATTTATAACAATAATAATTAATTTCCAACAATTTATAACAATATCTGTTCATACACTTTATGCTTAAAATATGTTGTTATAATATAATTAATTGTTGCAATCCCTAAACTATATTATTAATAGGTAAGACGATTTTTTGTGACCGATGATTTGTTAAACAGTTTTCTCCCGATTTTGACCAAATGTATCTTGTTTGAAAGGTATTTCTTCTTAGCTGTCCACCAGATTTATAGATTTGTACCGTCCGGAACATTTTTTTTTTTAGTAAAATGCATTTAAAGTTGCTATAACATATATATAAAATTGTACAATGTATTTATTAAATTTGTTAATGTGTTTGTGAGCTTGTTTTCTTCATTCACAATAATAATTGTGTTGTATTTAAAATTAATATTGGACATAAATCAATAATTGGGCATAAACCAATAACGACAATAATCGATATTTAAAAAGTATTGAATTGTGAATTGGCTGAAGTTGATTAGCATACCTTTAGGGTTTTTCGAATTTCAAGAGCTGGAATCTGTAGTAATAATACTACTTTTAATATAGTTGCATCAATTGAGTCAATTTAATACGCCGACTGTACGCCGACTGCGTACAGTACTTTTGAAAACTTAGAGATCTTAATATTTTCTCTAATTCTTTCTATAAAAAAACGTAATTATTTTTATGAAAAAAATTTTTTTTAAATGGTATTAGAACTTAACCGATAATTTTTCGTTATAATATTTAGTTTAAGCCACAGGTGGAGGGTATCAAAGATTCGACAGAGCCGAATACAACACTCTTGGTGTTAAATCTCAACAATTAATGTTCTCTTCAAATTTGATTACCACTAAAGGTGGAGTATATCAAACATTCGGCTTAGCCGAATTTTACACTCGACCTTTTGCAAAAAAAAAAAAATTGCTTACTTCTTAAAATCTGAAATTATAAAATAAACAGTCGAGTTTTGTTTTTTTAAACAAAAATTAGTTCTACTTCTCAATTTAAAAAGAAAATGGTTTTTTTGTAACGTCTTTGAAAAAAATTGTTTTTTAAAATATTTTTTTTAACATTTTATATTTTTATTATATTTAACATTATATGATTTTGAACAAGTATTTATTTTTTTTAAATACTTTTTCAATTCTCTTCTAAACCATCAAGAAAAAATTATTTTATTTGAATATGCTGCTTCAATTCGTTTGCTAACCAACCACAAGAACATTATCGCTTGAAAACAGGAATTTAAAATTTATTGCCAAAAATAAAAAAGAGCCTACAAAAATACAAAATAAAAATCCATATGATTCCAAAAATAAATCCTTATATGCAAAAGAGAATTTCTCGCTCTTGCTGCCATTCTTCACATACTGGAGCGTGCAACAATTATGATGATGGCTGCTAATTTTCCAAATGTAAAACACAGAGTCAATTTTATGTGAATGTTCTGTTCATTTTAAACCCAATTGGTATGAATTATATAAATAACATTTAGCATTGAGGGTGGATATAAATAAAGTACACTATAATTTTGGTTTTTCATTTATATTTTTTGTGTTTCTCCAATTTTGCCACAATACGTAAAAGTTGATGATGTTTCAAATGCAACAAAAATGGGGAAAAAAACCTCATCAATACACAATGATCATTTTCTATAAGAAGAATAAAAATAACCAGATGCTGATTGGAGGCAAAAATTTTCAAAAAATAATACAAATCAATTTGAATGCCCTACACAGTGAAAGAGCCGAAAACATTTCTTCAATAACATGTTTAAATTTTGTGACAATGATCACAGAAACAATATGAAATCTTATGAAATTAAACTTAAACTGAAAGTCTTAATGAAGAAATGATTGTAGAGAAAGACTGGTGCTTAACAAAAAAATTACTCTTAATCTTCCAAATTACAAATCAATCTGTATTGAATACACCAGAAGAATCTTGTAAATTTTTGGAAAATTGAATTGAAAAGTCATGAAATCATAACCAATCCCTTGAATAAAGAAATTTTTCCAATAATTCAAGAATCTTGTATAGAAAATATTTGAGAAGTTAAGAATTATATTAGTACTAGCAGATTCGAGCGCTTGAAATTCGAGGCAGCTTTATTTTTCAACTTAGCCAATTCACAAACCAACACTTTTATGGTTTAATATTATTGTTAATGCAGATAACAAAATCATTAACAAACACATCAACAAATTTAATTAAACATACATACATAGCATATGTGTAATTTTATGTGTATGTTAGTAGCAACTTTAAATGCAATTTACTCAAAATAGAGGAAAGAATTTAAAAATCTGTAAACCTGTAAAACGGTTAAAAAAAATACCTTTCAAATAGTATACGTTTGGTCAAAATCGGGATAAAACAGTAGAACAAAACATCGTTCACAAGATATCGCCTAGCCTATTAATATTATAGATACTCCAATTTTTGTTCACGTGCTCTTTTTATAGATTTGACATCAATAAGTTTCCAGAATAGTTACATTTTCCCCACAAGTCTTCAGAATTTTACACCTCACAATTGAACCTCAGAATACAGGATTTTTTTTAAAGGAGTTTGTATGGAAATTGTTTTCAGAATTTAAGACCTAATTTAGTCCTTGAATTTCTGATTTCTTCCAAAAATATTACAAAGCTTTAGTCTTAGACTTTAATACCTCCCAATAAAATCTCAACAAGTTTCTAAAGAAAAATAATTACTTAGAATTTGAGACCAGGATTTTATTTACGAAAAATTTCTATAAAAAAATCTTAAAGAATTAAGTCCACAACTACTGCTCAGAGTACAGGAATATTCTGAAGAAAGATTATCAAAATTTGACAATTTTATTATTCCTTAGATATAGAAATTTTTCAAAAAGTTACTTTAGAAAAGATTTCAGCAAAATAGACCTTAATTATTCCTTAGAATATACGAATTTTTTTAAGAACGTTCTATAGAAAAGTCTTCAATATTGAGGACCGACCTACATTAGATCCCAAAATATGGGAATCTTTTTAAGATTAACGAGCTCAATTTTTTTTAGAGTTCAGGGTATTTTCAAGAAGTGTCCGTAGTTAAATTTTTAAGAATTTTGACTTCAACTGGTCCTTCGAATATAGGCATTTTTTCAAGAAGTTTTTATAAAAAAAATTGGGGGTATTCCTAAATTTTAAGCTCTTCTAGTCAAGGAATGCAGAAGAAGGGACAAAGAACGCATTATGTGCTTTCTACATTTGTAAGAAGAGTTGGTAATAGTTGGGGTCTAAAGGCACAAATCATCTACTGGATGTATACTGCGGTAGGTGAGTAGGTAGCGTGCTCGCCTATCATGCGGGGGGTCGTGGGTTCGATTCCCACCAGAGGCTTTGGTCGAAAGCCGTAGATGGAATAACCAGGCCTTCCAAACTCGCAAAGGAATAAAGACAGGCCTGCCTGAGCACCAAAGGGGAATATCAGATCGACACTACAGGCAAGACTAATGTTGGATATCTTGCGCCTGGTTATATTCATCGAGAGTGCGGCAGTGAAAGTGGCACTTTGTGAGTCATGACCTGGAACAATGCTCTGAATTAACTTAGTGATTGTGGAAACGGTAATGAAATTTGGTGGAAATTTTGTGGCATGACTGAGCCACATATTCGGTCACAGACAGTACTAAAATCTTGATGGACAAGGACGGTTTGAAGATGTAAATGGAGACAGGCCCAGGAGTCTTCTCCAAAGCACTCGATATTCACTGGAAGATTTTCGGACAAATGTTGTATCTTCAAAGCTGATATTCACACATTTCACATAGCAACTGAGATAATTTTAGAACGGGATTCAAGATGGAGTCAAGAACCGGAAATACCTTCGTGGACTGTCTTTCAGCTGTGAAAGCCTGAAGATTGAAGAAATGGAAGACTAGTGTGGATTCCAAACCTTTGTGGGACTCTGAGTCGCTTGGGGAAACAGTTGACTAATATTTCAATTCCGTTATAGGAATTATCGAATATCATCGACGATATAACAGTGACTACATTAAGAACAAGGTGGACGCCGCTAACGTCTTAGAGAATATACCGATCCTATGGCTCTTGCCTAATCCAAAAACAACCAAAAATGCTTTTTGACCTTGGCTAAGTGAAGATGAACTCGTTTATAGGAGTGCTCCATAAGCACTATGCATTTGTACATATGGCTGAATACATGGGTGTCTCGAGAGCGGAATTCGGTAGGAGCAGAAGTATGTGGAGAAAGTGGAGTCATTGCAACGGCATCTTAGGTTACTAGCACAAAGATTATTTGATAATTTGGCCTGTATACTTAATGTCGCACTAGGAAGGTTGGAAGACTTTATAAAGGAATCCGGGGGATTTCGAGCACCTTTATAATGGTTAACTTTCTCGCTTTTTTCTTTATCTTTTTACTTCTTTCCTTCAAATTTTAGATTATCATAATATGACCTCCGATTGTGGTCACTACTTTGCGGGCTACCCATTTAATCTATTCCATAAGAAAGCCATTATAATTTAAGATCTCAATTCTTATTCAGAGTACGTGAATGATTTTTTCGAAATTTTCAATTAAAAAGTTTTCAAAACTTAAGATCGGATTATTTGAAGTCAAGGAGTTTAAACCCAGCAAATTATTTTTTGATTTAGAAGCAAAAAAATTGGTAAGAGCTTTTCTCATTCTTCTACTTTACTTAAGTACTGCAAAAAAGCTGTAATATATGGCAAAACTTTACCAACGCGACCTGACACATAGATGGCGCTAGTGGTTAAAAATAAATTCTTTGGTGGGAAGTGGCAACCTTATAAAACGTGTTTTAAGTTTCAAGGCATTTTTTTTGAAGCCATAAAAAGCTAACGATCTCAGTGAATTTGTAAACATGGAAGAAGTTAGAGACCGTTATGTAATTCAATACTTTCATTTGAAAAATTTGAGCTCAACCAATATTAAAGCCGAGCTAGATTCTACTATTCAATATAAAATATTGGATGGCTTAAATGAGGCCGTAGTGGTCAACCAATTGAGATGGTCAAGCCAGAAATGGTTGAGATAATGGTTTGGATAATCGTCGGCTGAAGGCACGTGATCTAGCTGAAGTTATAGACATTTCAGAAAGTGCAATACATCGCGTATTGACTGAAAATTTGGAGATGAGAAAGCTGCCCGCAAGATGGGTGCGTTGTTTGCTCACAATAGAACAGAAACAGCGTCATAAAGATGTTTCAATAGAGTGTTTGATGATGTTTCTTTCACCGCAGAAAAACCGTCGATTCGTAACCATGGATGAGACATGGTTCCTGCGATAAAGGAACAGTCAAAACAGTGAAATAAAATGGGAAAATCGTGTCTAAAGACAGCCAAGACAGTTCTATCGCAGGCAAGGTTTGATGAAATTAAGGAAAAAGGCCGTATTTCGCGAAAAAGAAAGTGTTGTTTCATCAAGACTTGCTTCATCACGAAACTTCTTCGCCAGATTTGGCTCCCTCGGATTATTTTCTATTTAAAAACTTGAAAAAATGGCTCAGTGATAAAATATTTGTCAACAATAAAGAGGTGGAGTTGATGGCTATTTTAAAGAGACAGAGAGTTCTTACTATATACCGGGTATCGAAGCTATTGAATATTGCGAGAAAAATGTAGCGAGCTAAAAGAAGATTATGTTGAGAAATAAAGAAAATTTTGTCTCAAATTTCTTGTGTTTTCTTTGTCAGGTCGGGTTGTCCTGAACTGCCCTCATATCTACTACTCTTCAACAGCAGGTGATAGTCTGTTGGCTAATAAAATCAGAGAAATAGACACTACTGAAAATCAAACCAATGAGAATTAAAACACTACTTTGAAACCAATGTGTTTGTTCTTGATTAATTGAATGAATTAAACTATTAATTAAAGTCAATTATTAATTTAATTTGAATCATATAAAAAATTTATTAGACAAGTTAATTTTTTTTAACAAATACACATTTTGTATTTGTTAAATGAAAACACTAAACTGAAGAAAATTTTTAATAGAAAAAATTTTTGACAAATTTTTTTTTCTGTGATGTCGATATGATTGCAGAAATGAGTTTTGTTAACAAAAATCAAACTTTTGAATACTAAACATAATTAAGATGTTCGTGAGAGCTGAGAAAGAAGTTAATTTCAGCGGAGAAGCTGGAACAAAAAATCATGTGAGTCCGATCACAGGGAAGATGTGTAAACATCTAGTAATTAAAGATTTTTTATGGCACTTTTTTAAAGTCAAACAGAAAGCGTCATCTACGTATCACTTATAGTAATCAACTACAGGGGCTCTGCAAATAAAAAATTTGTTATTATTATCTCTTATTTCAACTGGTTTTGCCTTTTACATTTTTCATTTTTCATTTTCAGCCCTGTTCTTGAAACGTTGTTATTTGAATAAGAGTGAATTTAAAATCACATAAAAATGAAATTTTGGGTTTCTTGAAACCACAAATTTTATTTATTTAATGGAAACATATGTTTGAGTTAAGAACCATATGTTTGAGTTAAGAACATATGTTATCTAGAAACCGAGGTGCCATATGGTTCTTTATTCAGTTTCACAAAAAACTTTTAAGTATTTTGTGCATCTTTTTTCTTAAGTTTATAGAAAAAGTATAAAGAAAAATATTTTCTTTTAAAATAACAACTTATTTGTTCATTTAATTCTGGCATCACTACTGTTTCGAACATATGCAACAAAATAAAAATATGTGATTTGATGAAAAAATTTTTTTTAATTCCTTTATTTGCAATACTTAGTGCATAAAGAATCTATGTTATAATTGAAAAAATATAATGGAAAATAGATTGTGTAAATAAAAAGTTTTTATTATAGTTATAGAACAGCATCATCGCAAAAAGTGTGTTTTATTAACATCGACCACTTATTACGAATTTTTTTTTAAATCAGCGCAAAATGTAGACGTTTCTTAAAATCGTTTTTTTTTTTTCATAAAATTAATGTCTAATTTTTTAAAATAATGACAAGGTTCAATAAAAAACATGTTAGAGTTTAAATATCAATTAGTTTTTTTTTTATCTCTTAAGACCTGCTTAGTAGAAAAAAAGGGCATTTGTTTTGATTTCACAAAGCCTTTTCTATGTGAATTAAAACGAGAAAAAATATTCTTATTGAAATTGAAGAACAGGAAAAAACTCGTAGATTTAAGAATTTTTTCATTTACGAGTTTTTTTTTGTGATAGTGGTGTCTAGAACAGGGGTGGTTATATTTTTCATTTTTTATTTTTCATTTTTTATATTTTATTTTTAATTTTTTAGTTTTCATTTCTTATTTTTCAATTTTCATTTCTTATTTTACATTTTTCATTTTTTATTTTTCATTTTTCGTTTTTAATTTTTCATTTTTCATTTTTTATTTTTCATTTTTAATTTTTCTTTTTTTTTATTTTTAATTTTTTTATTTTTCATTTTTATTTTTCAGTTTTCATATTTAATTTTTCATTTTTCGTTTTTTATATTTTATTTTTTATTTTTCATTTTTCATTTTTTATATTTTATTCTTCATTTTTTATTTTTCATTTTTATTTTTCATTTTTCGTTTTTCATTTTTAATTTTTCCTTTTTAATATTTTATTTTTTATTTTTCAGTTACTCATTTCCTGCTATTCATTTTTTATTTCTCATTATTTATTTTTCATTTTTCCTTTTTCGTTTTTCATTTTTCATTTTTCATTTCTCATTTTTCATTTTTCATTTTTTTTTTATTTTTCATTTTTATTTTTCATTTTTCATATTTAATTTTTCAAGTTTCGTTTTTCATTTTTTATATATTATTTTTTATTTTTAATTTTTCATTTGTTATATTTTATTTTTGATTTCTTATTTTTAATTTTTTATTTTTAATTTTCATTTTTTATTTTACATTTTTCATTTGTTATTTTTCATTTTTGGTTTTTTATTTTTCGTTTTTAATATTAAATTTTTTATTTTTCATTTTTTATATTTCATTTTCTACTTTTCATTTTTTATTTTTCATTTTCTACTTTTAATTTTTTGTTTTTTATTTTTCGTTTTTTCATTTTTTATTTTTGATTTCTCATTTTTCATTTTTTATTTTTCCTTTTTCATTTTTTATTTTTAATTTTTTAGTTTTCATTTTTTATTTTTCATTTTTTATTTTTCATTTTCCGTTTTTCAATCTTCATTTGTCATTTTCCATTTTTCATTTTCAAAGTCACACCGATTTTGTCTTACTCTTACATCTTACGCTGTTTTTGTGATTGTATTGTGAAATAGATTTTTGCCCCCCTGCGCGTATAGATGTTTACTCATCAAAAATTTGTCGAGTAAAAAGCACAAAGCAAAACGTTTTGCAGAGAAACACTATTATTTCATTTACAAGAAGTCTTAAAAGATTAAGTCCACATTTACTGCTCAGAGTACAGGAATATTCTGAAGAGAGATTATGAGAATTTGAGAACCTTTTTATTCCTCAGATTCATGATTTTTTTTCAAGAAATTCCTATAGAAAAGATTTCAGCAAATAAGACCGTAATTATTCCTTATAATATAGCAATTCTTTTCAAGAACATTCTATAGAAAATTCATCAAAATTTAGAACTTTCGTTAGTTCTAAAACAGCAATATTTTCAACAAGTATAGACCTAAATTTTTTCTGGAGTACAGGATACTTTTAAAGGATTTCTATTGAAAAGCTTTCAGAATGTGAGACCTCAACTATTCCTTTTAATATCGACATTTTTTTTTCAAGAAGTTCCAATAACAAAGATTAGGTGTAACTTGCACTTTTTACAAAACTAGGTTTCGAATTGTATACAAAACTTTTACAAACATAATTTAAACCGCGTTGCAGAGAAGAATTACTCATAAATTAAGCGGATCTGCAAACGCCCCTTCTGATAAATATAACACCTTGTATATTGTACCGACTGTAGGTTTCATTCCTGAAATACTCATATTTACTTCAATTTTTTGCCTGCAAACAAAACTACACACGGGATGTGTTTAATGCTTTGAGCAATGATTTGGTAAATTTTTTTTTTTATTTTTAAAATATTTTTTTATTTTAAGAGATCATCATCAACATCATAATACTACAATGATCTGTACAACAAAGAGAGGTTAAACAAGAAAAATACTGTTGCCCCAACAAGTACAAAAAGTTCAAGCAAAGTGTTAACAACAGAAAAAAGACGCGTTTAAATTCCGAAAGGATAATAAATAATTTATAAATAAAAAAAAATAAAATAAAGAAATGTAATTGTTAAATTGTTGAAAAGATGTAAATAAAGCTTTAATAAAAGCTTTTTTTAAAAGGTTAAAAAAAAAATAGTTTAACATAAGATTTCTAAATGAAATTAAGGTTTTTTGTTTTTGGAATTTTAATAATAAATTTTGTTATTAAATAAAAAAGAAAGTAATGATTTCAGATTTCATTAGAAATTCAAAAGACATGTGTGTATTTTTGTTGTTGTTTTTACAAACGTATAAATACAATTTCATTTTATTTATAAAAGTGTTCTAATTTGTTATAAATAAATAATATGGTTTTTATGTTGTTGTTGCTGTTTTTGTTTTTAATTGTTTTTGTTGTTGTTCGTTTTTGAGACTTATTGAGCAGCCAATCACTAAATTCAATTGAAATTTCTTTCCTTTTTTTTTATTTTTATGCTTGATTGTTTGTTTGTTTGTTTGTTCTTTTACTAAATACATATTTCAGCGTTTAATCGCTTAATTATTATTAGAAAAACAACTGCCATTAGTTTTATTTTTGTAATTTATCATGGAAAATATATATTTATATACGTATAATTACTATAATACTTTTGAAATCCTTGTACTTTTCCAATAATTTATCCCAGCGAAAATTCAGTTAGCCATTTGAGAGCTTTGCAACAAAAATGACTTTTAAGTAGAGTGGGTTTTGGAGCAATCTTTATAAAGGTTTTAATTATTGTATACAAAATGCCAACCCATGGGACTTGTTGATTAACATGACTTACATATGAATGCTTCACTTGCCAAATCGATTGACTCCACTTTCTGATTTATGAAAATTTGAACGGCTACCACCTTGATTATGTTTCCGGTAGTGAAATTTAAAATTTTAAATTTAAATACCAATTGATTACTATCTGAAAAATTTAATTATTTTACTTACTAGATTAGAAAACCTATAAGATCAATAAGTACTTCATAGAACACCAATGAAATTCATTATTTACCGCAGCACACAATGTACCATTTCAGGCTGTCAAAAATCCATAACTTTTGATTGGATTGGAACTTTGATATGAGGTTTTTTTTGTTTGGTAGGTGGGACTTTAGCCTTTAAGTTTTGCTATAAAACGTAAATATCAACCGATGATAAAAAAAGTTATGGAGGGTTTAAAATACATTTTAATTTTTAGTTGAATTTTAGTACAAAAGTTAAAATGTTAAAAGGTAAAAAAGATTTTTTTATGTCTTATTTTTTCAGGTAATTTTACAACTAATACTTTTTAAAAAACTTTGTCAGAAAATGCCAAAATTTGGCCCCCGTTAACTTTTTAGTCCTAATGTTCACAAGGGCCAAAGGTTGGCTTTTTTTTTTGGAAGAGCCCGATTTAAATTAAGTATAATTTATGAAGCAGTGATCGTAAAAGTTACATGATGATATTGGTTCAAGATAGAGAAGTTTCAATGAAAAAATCGTATGTTTTTAATTTTTCTATTGTCTTTTTATTGTAAATTTATCAAATACATAAATTTTTTAAATCAAGAAAAATTGTTAACAATATAAAAAAGAATATAACTTATTGTTAGTGTACTGAAAAACTACTTTAAATCAAACAATTTTAGTAAATATTTCTTCTAAATAGCCTTGATTTTCATCTTCTAGAAGTTGTTTAGGTTCTTCGTCTAATTCAATAGAGTTAGTTTTCCATTTTTGTCGAATGTTGGACATATATGGATGTGTACTTCTGGTACACAACAAAATAGTGATATGGTCTTCTTTAGTGCAACATCTGGACATTTTTCTTGTGTTGTGCTCGCGAAAGAATCAGTAGTATTTGTTCCTTTTTTCCTCTTCAGATAGAACTCTTATTGGTAGCATATTGTTTTGAATTTTTTGTTCCTCATGGTACAAAATTTTATGAACTGTAGATGGCATATATCTCCAAGAGTATTTTTCGTTATAAAGAATAGCTGTTTTATTGGCGAGAGATCTTTCACTAGATTCATCAATTGGTTTGCTGGTCGACCCTTTTTTCCAATTTCATTGGCAGTGAACTCTCAAAAATAAGTTCCTTTAATAACCAGTCTTGGTGACGTTTGTATATCTTTGCCTTGCTATGAGAGCATTCAATGAACCGTTTCTTCAAATTTGATGCAAAAGTTGTAATTTTTTCTTTGTGTATTTAAATTTCTTGCAGGTTATAATTCTTAAAAAAATCGTTGCTCAGTATGTGCAAAATTATATCGTCTACATCTTTTTGTTGAAAGTAAATATCAGCGAGATCTCTATAACAGTACTTAGCCATTGTTCAAACTGTAATAATAATAATTGTGGAAACATCTATAATGTTAATAGGCTAGGCGATTTTTTGTTACCGATGTTTTGTTCTACCGTTTTATCCCGATTTTGACCAAACGTATGTTGTTTAAAAGGTATTTCTTTTTAGCTGTTCACCAGATTTACAGATTTTTAAATATTTTCCTTTATTTTGAGAAAATTGCGTTTAAAGTTGCTACCAACACATACATAAAATTATACATATCCTATGTGTGTGCTTATTAGATTTGTTAATGTGTTGTTAATGAGTTTGATATCTTCATTCACAATAATAATAAACCAAAAATTGTTGGTTTGTGAATTGGCTAAGCTGAAAAATAAAGTTGCTTAGCAATTGCACTCGAATTTCGAGCGCTGGGGGTTATTATTTAATTCGTTTCAAAACGAAAATATTTTCGAAAGGAATTTTCCTTCGAAAATAGAAATAATATAATAGTACGAAAGCGTACTTCAAAGTACAATTTGTATGAATTCGTAAATTTTTTCATACGGATCGAATTACATAATAACCCCCCCTGGAATTATTAAAAATATTAAAAATACTCTTTCTTGCAATTATGTAAAACTAGCAGATTCCAGCCCTCGAAATTCGAGTGCAAATTCTACGAAATTTTAATTTTTTCAGTAAATAAAGACCCTAAAGGTATGCTAATCAATTATATCCAATTCACAAATCAACACAAAAAACAAACTCATTTTTATTACAAACACATTAACAAATTTAACAAACACATTTGCATATAAAATATTGTATAATTTTTTATATGTGTTAGTAGCAACTTTAATTACATTTTACTCGAAATAAGGGAAAAAATTTAAAAATCTGTAAATCTGCAGAACGGCTAAAAAGAAATACCTTTCAAATAATTTTGGCCAAAATCGCGATAAAACGGTAGAACAATTTTTTATCTTTTATTACCAGTTTTTGAAGCATAAAAAAACCCAGACCCTAAAAGGTAAAGCATAGCTGCTCATATCTTAAAAGGGATTATCGCAATAGTGTTTTTACCATTTACCTGTTATTTAAATTTTTCCCCCATTTTGTCCCCCCATATAACTCATGTTCCGACTATTAATGTTTTTGAAAAATTTCTATGTAAATGCACCCATTAATAAAATTTAACTATTAAGCGCATTATGTCTCAACCCTTTTTTTTTTTATAAATATATAACAATTCGTGTCAACTCTACCGTTTCCCTTTTCTGTCAGTATAAAAAACAAATAAACTCACGCAAAAAAATACCCCGTACGGCCAACTTTTGTATTCATAATACACAGACGGACCGATGGACATCGTTAAATCGACTCAGAAAGTAATTTTGAATCGATCCGCATAATAAAAGATGGGTATAGGTCCAATATTTTTGGTAGTTACAATCTCATTATACCCTAACCACATAGTGGAAAACTTTTGTACTCATAAATTTTGCACAAAATATGACCTTGGATCAGAAGAATTTTCTGGTACATAGGGGCGGAAACTGGCTGGTTTGGACTACAGAAGAGTGCAAGATTTTTTTTTGATGGCTTTTGATGGGCAGGAGCTATGCTCTATTAAGTAGGAGATTTTCGTGAAATTTTGACCTTTTTTAAAATTTTTTTTTCTTAATTTCTAAACGACTCAGTGACTTTATATTTCTAACATAGCTTAGAGGTTCCAAAGTTATACAAAATTTATTTTAATTTAAAATCTTTTAAATCAAAAAAGTTACAGTCATTTAAAAATTAAAATTTACAAAGAAATTTTTAATTTAAGCAAAATACTGTGTCCAAACTACGTTTGAACAATATAATTATTTTCTTTTTTTATACCCTCCACTCCAGTGTGCAGAGGGTATATATAAGTTTGTCATTCCGTTTGTAATAATTAGAAAAAAAATTTTGGACTCCATAAAATATATATATTTGTGATCCTTATAACAACCGGAGTTGATATAGCGATGTCTGTCTGTCCGTCTGTGGAAATCACGATGACGGCATCAATCGGGCAGCTAGGGTGCTCGTTGACATAAAAAATGATTCATTAATATCCTGAAAAGTTTGCCATTTAAACTCGTCCAAATCGGTCAATTAGGGCCCGAGATTTGAATGAAGAACTAAAAAAAGTCTTGAAAAAATATAATTTTCTATGTTGTTCTTGTCACGATCACGCCCTAAATAGTGCAGCTACAGTGATCATTTTTAGTGAGAATGATTCACCAAATTCATGGGAAGATTTCTGTTTCAAAAATCATTAAAATCGGTGGAACAGGTCCAGGGAAATCTCTGAAAAAGTAAAAAAAAAAAATGAAAAATATGATGTTTCTATATTGTTATTGTTGTTATTCTAAATGTTGTATTGTTGCCATAGCTGGACTTGTTGTTTTTGTGGTCGTTGTGGTAATAATATAATAAAAACTAACCATTTATACATTTTTTTATTAACTCTGGTAGAAAAATTTAAAAGTTTCCATTGTTTTGGCATCACTAAAAAAATTTGTTAGATCATTTCTGTTATTACCACGAGCCTGCCTGCAAAATTTCTGATCGAATGGGTCACGGGCAAGGTGTTAAAATCGATCCAAAATTTTTTCGACAAGCAGACACTACGAGTTAATATATGTAATGGGAGTAAAAATTCACCAGCATCTAAAGCAAATAATGCTAAAATACCTAGTTGTTAATAAAACAAAAAACATATTAAATAATACAAATAATATACATACATATATTATATATATGTATATCCATAACAACTGCATGTTAGAAATAAATCGGTATATTATTTTATTTACATAAAATTCTGCAATATTTTGTTGAGGGGAAAATACATTTATTTTGCATTAACAGAATGTCACTTCATTTTGCTCAGCGTGACTATGCCGCAGTAGATGGCGCCTCAATTTTTGTTCTAATTAATTCTTTTACAAATATGAACATAAGTTTGGCATATTAACTTTTTGTTGTCTTTACAAAATAGAGTTACCGAGTTCATCAATGGGTTTTTTGCTTTCAAAACAGTTCTACATAGTTATATAGAATTATTATTCTGCTTTACCTACAAAATATCTGATTGCGATTACATCTAATTTTTAAAAATTGTTTATAATTACTAAATCATTATTATTCACATAAATGCAAAATTTCACTTTTTAAATTTTCCATTTAAATTTAAGAAAATATCAATTCTGAAAACTGGAATTTAAATTTCCAATTATAAATTAGAAAATATTAAATGAATTTCAGAAAATCATATCAAATCGTCGGAAATAATAATTTTAAATTTAGAAGACATCAATTGCATCTTTAATATATAAATTTTATTCGTTAAACACAAATTGAAATTCCAAAAAAAAAAACACCAAATACCTATGTTTACATTTAAAAAATTTTAAATTTAAAAAAAATATTGACATTCAGGAGAAATTAATAGCTTTTCAGTACCGCGATTCAGTAACTTCTTTTAACGATAGTCGAATCGTTAAAAAAAAGAAAATAGCAAAATTATCGCTAAAATTTTTAAACGATATTCGCTATTGTTAAAGTCAGCTGTTGTTGTTATCTAAACGGCAACCATTTTTGTGTTGTTTATTCAATCGATAAAAACTTTTAGGTTGAAATGTCGTCATACATAAATAAAAATCATAAAATAGTAAAAATATTTTGCTTTAATTAAAAAAACTTTTTTATATAAATAAAAAAATTAAATAGCATATTCAATTCATTATTTCATTTTCAAATAAATACACAGAAATATTAGTAAAAAAATAAAGATATTAAACATCAACATAAAATCATCCTGTCAAACATGAAGAAATTTGCTTTTTTCTATTCTTCTTTGTGTTTTTCGCTTATTTTGACAGAGATGCCACTCGTTTACAATTTAAATAAATAGAAAAATAGATTTGTCGACTGTTGATAAGATGTATGTACTTAGTGAATCACTTAATCCTTAGTGCAAACAACAATAGCTGTCGATATATTTTGCAATTGTCGGATCGTTGAAATTTACAGAATCACACTACAGAAAACATTAAGATATTTATTTAAGAATTGCGAACATAAAATACATAAATAAACGCAATTTGATGAGAATGTTATTTTTTTTTATATATAAATTTTCACAATTTTTTTGGATGAATATTTGAAGTTTTTCAGGAAATAAAGATAACAAATTATTTTATTTAAAATATTTGGGATATTTGGTTTTTTGCGTTTGGCATCCCTAATTTGACTATTGATTATTATAAATTTATTCTCTATGTTTTCCAAATATGGCAATATTTTAATAAAAAAGTTGAGAGAGCTTTTTTTTTTGGTTATTATTTTGTTACTCCATCCGACCTATATGGCCGCAATGAAGAAATAGTTGGCCAGTTAAAAGAAACTATACAGCCATCTCCAATTAGCACGATTTAATGCATATAGCCACCCTACACAACCATTACCTTTGCAATGGAGGTTAGGACGAGCTATTTAATTAGCAAAAACTAAATTAAACGAGAATTTATGTCATATAACCGGAAACGCATGCATATAGGAAACGCATGCATATTTTTCCAATATTTTGTTTACATTTATTATTAATACTCAAACCGAGGTGGAGGGTATCAAAGATTCGGCTCAGCCGAATTTAACACTCTTTCTTGTTTTATTATAAAATTTATATCGCTTACTTAAAATACAAGTGTAACTTATCGATAACATTCATGAATTCTAATCTTTATTTATTAGTATTCGTTGGATTTGAGTAACTTTTTGAAACAACAAAATTTATCTAAATCCCATCCTTTGTAAGTTTAACCGATGCTCTTTAAACATTGTACAGACACTTGGATTTACACACTTGAACGGTGAGCACATACCTTAATTAATAAAACCCATTGTGAATTGTTACTAATTGGAGTTTGTTTTATTTCTTTAACCCTAACCCAAACTCCCTCACCTTCTAACCCGTAATCCCAATTTTTAATTTATAATTTTCCAAATTAAAAATTATTTAACCCTTTAAACTTAGCAAGGTGCGGCTAAATTAAATTGAAATTTATTGAGACAGCTAGAAGCCACCCTAATCTAACCACCCGAGAACTCGACGGTGTTCAACCATTCTTATTTGGCAAAGCTGTCATCTTTAAATTACATACTGAGAAAGTCCATTTTCGAAGACCCTGTTCGCTGTGATATAGTTGAAATAGAGTCGCAATTTTGTGGCTTCCGAGGTTCACTGGTATTTACTTTCAAATAAATAACATAACATAAAAATCGGTAACCATAAAAAAAATGATTTTTGGCCGCCACAGTTCGACGTACAGGTCTATTACATCGATTATATTTTAATAATTACATACTGAGAAAGTCCATTTTCGAAGACCCTGTTCGCTGTGATATAGTTGAAATAGAGTCGCAATTTTGTGGCTTCCGAGGTTCACTGGTATTTACTTTCAAATAAATAACATAACATAAAAATCGGTAACCATAAAAAAAATGATTTTTGGCCGCCACAGTTCGACGTACAGGTCTATTACATCGATTATATTTTAATAGAAGACAAACTTGTTGGAGAAAGTTAATTTGACTTAATTATATTTCTTTTGGATGCTATATTTTGAGATTAGTCCCAAGATTAAAGAAATCCGTGTCAACGAGAGAAAAATTATCTTCCGAGGGTAAATCTTTTCGTCAAATCGCTCGGATCGTAGGCAGCGGCCCCCTTAAACACGGTGGCGTTGTGGGCTCGATTTATATGGCAGGAAACGGTGTTGGTAAATTGGTATTTAGTTGGTTTTATAATCGATCAAATTGGATACCTAAACATATTAAAACAAAACAAGGGCCTTGGCGAATATGTTTGGTTCTAACAGGATAATGATGTAAAATATACGGCGTACGATGTCAAGCTGTGGTTGCACACTTTACTATACTAAAATTCCATTGAAATCACCACCACATTAACATTAAAAGGCGTTATTTTGGATGAGTGGGGTAAAATGTGTAAAGAGGACACTTTAGAGTTGGTTGAGTCGATACAAAATCGGCTCGCAGAGCAAAGGATATCCTACAAGTTACTAAGTTATGCCTGTTGTTAGTTTAAGCCCATTTGGTCCAATTATTGGCTCGTCTCCTTTGTAAGTTTTGAACGGTGAGATATGCTGACTTGATTTTTCAGCTCACTTGATCTTTTTTATAAAACAATGGTATTTGAAAAAAATAAATTTTCTGACTTAAACTAGGACTGGGTGAACTATAAAATTTTTAATTTTAGATCAAGAGACCATTTGGTCCATAATATATTTTCTTAGATTTTGTTTACATTATTTTCAAAAAATAAGTATTTATTAGTTTATAAATAAACTTGCTGCAAATGAAGCATTTTATATCAGACTTAGAGTTGCAGTAATTACAAATTTCCTCCTTTCGAGCCACTGAATTAAAAGTAGCAGTATTTGAAGAGGCCACTGTATTTCGTATTTCTGTCAATAACTGTGCTAAGAAGTCCTGTTGGGATAATGTAGTCCGTTTAGCCAAAGAGTGCTAGTTGCCGCAAAAAAATTTGGTCTCTTGCAATATCGATCAGCTGGAGCCCATAAAACATCGATTTCAAAAAATAGTATGTACGCATTCAAAGCGGATATTATCAAGTTTGCAAATACAGTATTTGGCCATCGATTTGCTTTCCATATTGTGGTGTAGGAGTTAATCATTTCATCAGTAGTGGCTACGCCACCTAAAAGAGATGAAGCATTTGAAATTACAGCTTTTGTTGAATTTTACATGGAAGCAATCTCTTGGGGCAAATCGTCGCATTCGATATCAAGAAAAATCAATCGAAATTCCATATTTTGGACGGACTATCGCCAGACCTCGTTTCACTTTTACTATTAACTATGGACCATAACTCTTTAGCTGTGACACAGTAAAATTACTCTTAGTATTTTATTTTGGAAAATAAAAAAATAATTTCGATAACGAATGCGACAATTCGACCCCTGGTTTTTTCTTCGATCCACTCTCATCAACTGCACCTGTCTTGTGCATTGTACTTATCAATGTCGTTGCTTTGTTTTTGCGGCTGATGTATGGTAGTAATGTTGCAATTGTCATTGAATGCAAATGCAGTGTTGTAAAAATTGAATTTTTTGAATGTCTGCAATTTCGGAGGAATGAATGTTTTATTTTTGCGTAATTTTCTGTCATGAAGGTTTTTTCTACCAACTCAGAAGTGGAAAAATAAAGCCGCCTGTTATATTTTTCCTAATACCCGTTTGTCGTACTAGTAATCATATGGAATGTATCTTCAGATATAATTGATCCGAAAATGTACTGTTGTACTGTATTTTCAATGACAATTCTTTCTATTGGAGGTGGCAAAAAGAACAAAAAAAGCTGACAGCATGACCTTGCATCTGGACACTGCAAATCGAGTTGGTCCTCCTTGTGTTGCGACAATATTCTCACCCGCTTCTTCAGTAGGCTGTTTTTAGCAATAAAAAATGTATCAACAGTATCCTATTCACTATCTGTTTCAGAAGAACTTGTTTCGTTATATTCCGAAATATAATCAATATCCGAATCTGAAATATCCGAGTAACTTCCCGCATTGAGCACTTTTCGTATCTCATCATCGTGCAAGCATGCATGTAAAACACGTGCGAACTATTGAAAGCAAAACACAAATTGAATGAAGTAGTGAAAATATTCGTGCTTCTTCAAAACAAAAAGCAAAAACAAGTAAGAAAATTATAGTCGGTCTAGCCCTAGGGGGCTAGGTCTGAACATAGACCGATTCTCACCAATTTCATCCCATGGCCGGTAAAAGCGTATATACCAAATTTCATCGAAATATATTCATATTTGCGACCTGCAGTTTGATTACAAGCTTTACATGGACACACAGACGGACAGACGGACGGACGGACGGACATCGTTAAATCGAATCAGGTAGTGATTTTGATTCGATCGGTATAATAAAAGATGGGTCTAGGTCAAATATTTTTGGTAGTTACAAACAGCAGCACAAAGTCATTATACCCAAACCACATAGTGGTATAGGGTATAAAAAGGGGAAACCCACAATTGTTTTTATACCCTATACCACTATATGGTTTGGGCATAATGACTTTGTGCTGTCGTTTGTAACTGCCAAAAATATTTGACCTATACCCATCTTTTATTATACCGATCAACTCAGAATCACTTTCTGAGTCGATTTAGCGATGTCCGTCCGTCCGTCTGTGTGTCCATGTAAACCTTGTAATCAAACTACAGCTCGCAAGTAGGAATATAATTCGATGAAATTTGGCATATAAGCTTTCATCGGTCATAGGATGAACGCTATTGAAATTGATAAAATTCGGTCCATGTTCAGACCTAGTCCCGATACAAATAACCCCTATGAAATCGACCTAAATTGTCATAGAATCCAAATTATCATATAGATCTTACTCAAATTGGGTTTGTATGCGTTCATTACATCCATTAATGAGTAGTCCAAAAATGATGCCTTTGGCCCCATATAGACTGCTTCCCGATCTGCACTTAAATCTATTAAAAACAAAAATATTGCACTGATTCTTCTGAAATTTTGTTTGTATATATTTTTGCAAAATACAAGAGACTTTACCAAACATGATCAGGATTGGTCCATTTTTGGACCTAGTCCCCATATAGATATAGCATCCGATATGAACTTTTTCATATCTGCAGCCAAAAAAATTAATGAGAATCCCACTCAAATTTGGTTTTTGCTTATTTTCTATGTCCAGTTAGTTGGGCCTAAGAGATAGGGTGTCTAAGCGCATGGTATAGGGTATCGTATAGTCGGTCTAGACCGACTATAACTTTCTTACTTGTTTTTTTCTCAAATTGGGATTGTTATATATTTTTTCAAAATATAAGTGACTTTACCAAACATGGTCAGGATCGTTCCATTTTTCGACCCAGTCCCCATATAAATATAGCATCCGATATGAACTTTTTCATATCTGCAGCCAAAAAAATTAATAACAATGCCGCTCAAATTTGGTTTATGCTTATTTTCTATATCGAATTAGTTAGACCGAAGAGATAGGGTCTCTAAACCATTGTATAGGGTATCGTATAGTCGGTCTAGACCGACCATAATTTCTTACTTGTTTTTTTTACTTGAACTTAATAGCTAAATAATTCATCAGAAAAAAATAATTGAGCTTAGTTAATTTTTTCTTTTTTTTTCTAAGGGGGTCTTCTAGTTTAGATGGCCTACTTTGACCTGTTTTTTAAAAAAATCGTGGAAAGAAAACGCGTAAAGATTTTTTAATTCTGTTTTTTGTATTTGGTAGGGCAATATATTGAAAAAAATACAAAATTTAAAAAAGTGAATTTATGGTGCGGCTAAGAAGTTGTCGGCCTCCAAAGAAGGGTCTCCAAAAAAAGTATGTCCAATGTTCGCACGATTGCAGGAGTATACGGCATCTAAAAAAATCCGCGAAATTAGGTAGCATGGATACCTTTATTGTGTGAACCTCCAGAAAAAAATAAAATTTTTTTTAAATAGCAGCCATTTGAAAATGAAAAATCGATTTTTCACGTTTTTTTTTTGTAGCCCAGTATACAAAAAAAAAAAAAAAAATAGTGAAAAATTATTTTCGGCGCTTATTTCATTAAGATCGGTTCAGAAAATTTTGAGTTATCGTGCGAACATGATTGAAAAACATGTTTTCGAGAAAAACGCGTTTAAAGTTTTGACTTCAGTTTTCAAACACACAATAAAAAGTAAACATATATTTTTTGATGCACTACTAACATATGCTAATCAGCGATTCCAGCCCCATATAATGCGCCTCAAAAAAGGAGTTGTCAATGGCTTTTTGGGCTCTGCGAGTAGTGCGCCCCTCTTTGGATGATGAGGCCGCTTTGACTTCCGAGCGCTTTAATCCTTCTTCATCGCGTTTTTCAGCATACTGATGTCTCTGTGGGCTGTATCGCCTAAACAATTTCGAATTAAAAAAAATATTTTTCAATATATAATAAGCTAAAGAAATATGCAAAATAAAGATAGAAAAAAAGAAATTCTAAACTAGAAGACACCTTTAATTTTAGCTATACGTATACTTTTTCAAGCAACTGTATGTCCATCGTTGAACAACATTCGCCTACTTTTGCCAATCAGTACGATTTCAATTGGAAAAAAAAACTACACACGTTTTAAAAAACCAAAACTAACTTCGTACCTTCAAGAATTAATGTTTAACGGTTTTTTAAATAAACACAGTTCTTCATGATTCAGCTCAGCTAAATTTATATATATGTATATCTTTTTTTTAATTTTTTACTCTTAAAAATTGTGAACATGTCTCTTCAGTTTGAAATATTCGATCATACATTCTCAAATTCTCTTAAGCATTATCGTAACATAAACAATCAGTTTTGTTATCGTTGTGTGGTGTATGTGAGTGAGTGTGTGTTTTTAACAGTTTTAAAAATAAAATTTTATAAAAATACTTGAATTCATCCATCGTTTTGCCGATTTTCTTCTTGTTATTTTATAAATAATCAAACAACAAGAAAACAAGAAAAATTGTTTAAAATTTGAAAGTGATTTTAATAGAACGTTATGTGGTTGGTGGGTATTTTGGGGTTACCTCTAAAATTAAAAATGGCTCAAACAAAATAATACAACACAAAAACAAAATAAAAACAGCAACACAAATCACCAGTAGCGAACAACAATCAATAGTACAACAAGCTAATAACACACACCACCGTGTCTCAGCAGTAATAGAAATTTTCAGCTCAGCTAAATAAAACTGAAATTACAAAATAATATTTAAAAAAGAAAAAAACGCGCGCCTTAAAATTCATTTGAAATTAAAAAGTGTTAAAAAAATATAAAAATAACTCGAAAATAAAGTAACAAATTTTCGTAAATGGTGCAGTGAAATTTTTCTGGCAAGATTTTAACCAAATAAAAATATAAAGAAAATTATTTATAAATAATATTTAAAAATATCAATGAAGGTTGTAAAACAAATTAATTTTAATAAGTTCGTTAAAGTTTATGGGAATCAATTAAAAAAAAAAAAATTGCAGCTTTAAGTTCAACATAATTGTTTAATTTATCTGTAATCAATTTAAATATTACTGCATATGTTGTTGTAAAATTATTTTTAAATTTTGCAAAAATATTAAAAAAAAAATTGTTTTGAAAAAATTCTCTTAAACTCTCATTTAGTGTATTTTTAAGTTTCGTTTCTCTGCTTCCACATTTAAATGTAAACAAAAATAAAATTTCCCAAAATATTTATAAAACATCTGTTTTATAATTGTGTGTGTGTGTGTGTGTGCTTGCGAGTGTTTGTAGGAAATGAAATTTCCCTGCTAGTGTTCTTTTCAATAAATAGCCCGTGTTTTATAAAAAAAAAAAATTGAAAAAACTGCAAAGTACCCCTGTTGCTAAATACAGACGAATGGTGTGCCATAAATTAGTATTGTTACAAACCAATATGTTATTCAAACCAGAAGTTCAATGGTATTTTCAAAGAGGGCGCCATAAACGATCGTAAGTATTAAGGATCGATAACTAACTACATTAACAGATACAGAGCATAGTTATTGGGATTTTAATAAATTTTTTATTTATTTATTTAAGTCTATCGATTTAATCCTTTCAGACTATTTTTAAAGATATCAATGTTATATAGAATTACAAAAATAAATAAAAGACACTATTAAAAATATTAACAATAAAACATTGAGAATTCAAGTATAATATAATATTAAGTTTAAAGACATTTATATTTGTGAATAATCAATAAGGTAAAATAAACCAGCGCACATTGGGTTGAACTGTGTCAAAAGTGAAGATTAACTCAAAAAAGGAATTTAATATATTGTAATAAATTTTGGTACGGGGTGAAAGCAGATAAAATTCACCATCAAAAGAAATTTTTAGTCATTGATTTCAACTGTGATACTAGGTTTAGAATACATACTGTGATATTTCAAAAATTTTTGATTTTTTACAATTGTTTTGTTAAATCAATTTGTGTTTTATGTTGTGTTTATGTAAAACAAAAATTTATAATTAAAATTAAATGTAATTGACGAAAGATTAAATATTTAATAAAAATGGAATGGAAAAATGAATAAATAATCTTTTATTTAATTTGAAGAAAAATAACGACCTTAAAAGCCCTTTTTTCCTTTTTTTTATTTATTTATTTATTTAAAGTCTATGGAATTACAAATGTCTTTACAGACTAACATATTTAGTGTATAAAATACATATAACAAATAAAATTACGACGATTTAATTATTTAGAATAATTTTACTTTTCAAAGATTCTTTATTTTCGGACAAATCTATGATGCGGTAAATTACATTAAATTGCTCACACAACCGGCGAAATGGATCATTATTAGCATAGTTAAATCGAAAATAATTAATATTTAAGAGCTTAAAGTTTCTTGTAGGTCTCGATGGTATATTAATTTGAACTAGCAGATTGCAGCCCTCGAAATTCGAGTGCAAATTCTAGGAAAGTTATTTTTTCATAAAATAAAGACCTTAAAGGTGTGCTAATCAATTATAGCCAATTTACAAATCAACACAAAAACAAACTCATTTTTATTACAAACACATTAAAAAATTTAATAAACACACACATAGCATTGTATAATTTTATATATGTGTTAGTAGCAACTTTAAATGCAATTTACTCAAAATAAAGGAAAAAATTTAAAAATCTGTAAATCTGCAAAACGGCTAAAAAGAAATACCTTTCGAATAGTATACGCTTGGTCAAAATCGGTATAAAACGGTAGAACAAAATATCGGTCACAAGAAATCGCCTAGCCTATTAATATTATAGATTCTACGTAGCAAGTCAATGTCGCCATGGAATAAACTAAGTAGAAAGGAAATACTAAGCATTTTTCTATGACTTTTCAGTGTCGGTTACTTGATTAGAGTCAGTGTGGATTCATAAGAGGGTAAGGCACGGGAGGTCCAACCAAGTCCACGTAGACAGAATAAAAGAAATTGTTTCTGGACAGATCCGACGAAATTTATATGAATAATGTAACACGGATTCAATGTTATAGAACCATATTTCAGGATGGGATGAACCAGGGATGTAACGGGTGATCCCAGTAGAGATACTTTTTTCAATAGCCTCTTTTTGACAGATCACATGTGAGTCGTGTCAAACTGTCATGTTATTTTTGTTTAGTATTGTTGGCATTTCATCATGGAAAGACTTACGCCTGAACAACGTTTACAAATCGTTCAACGTTATTACGAAAATTCACGTTCTGTGAAGAATGTGTTTCGTGCACCTCGTTCAACTTATGTTCAACATAATCGGCCTACTGAGCGTACTATTCGCAACACCATCACCCATCTTGAGACCCAGCATTCATTATTGGATAATATTCAACCGAATAGATCACGTCCAGCACGCAGTGAAGAAAATATAGCGGCCGTAGCTGAGAGTGTACGCGAAAACCGTGGAGAGTCGATTCGGCGCCGTTCGCAGCAACTCGGACTGACGTATGGAACGACTTGGAGCATTTTACGTCGAGATCTTAAATTGAAAGCGAACAAAATACAGCTTGTGCAAGAACTGAAGCCGCCCGACCTTCCCAAACGACATCGCTTCGCTCTATGGGCTCTTGAAAAGTTCCAAGAAGATCCGACGTTTTCTAGCCAAATTTTGTTCAGCGGTGAGGCCCATTTCTGGCTCAATCGGTATGTAAACAAGAAAAATTGCCACATTTGGGACGAAGAGAAACCTGAAGAGATTCAAGAGCTGCCACTTCATCCGGAAAAAACAACGGTTTGGCGTGGGCCGGTGAAATCATCGGTCCATATTTCTTCAAAAATAATGCCGGTGAGAACGTAACCGTCAATCGCGACCGTTATCGTGCCATGATAACCGACTATTTGATGCCTGAAATTGAAGCTCGTGATCTCGGCGACATTTGGTTTCAACAAGACGGCGCCACTTCCCACACAGCGCATCAATCAATGGATTTATTGAGAAAACACTTCGGTGAGCAGATAATTTCACATTTTGGGCCGGTCGTTTGGCCACCAAGATCGTGTGATATCACACCGTTAGACTTTTTCCTGTGGGGATATGTACAGTCTAAAGTTTATGCCGACAATCCCACTTCGATTCAGACCTTAGAGCAAAACATCACGCGTGTCATTCGCCAGTTACCAGTCGAAATGCTCGAACGAGTCATCGAAAATTGGACTCAACGGATGGACCATCTGAGACATAGCCGCGGCCAACATTTGATAGACATAATCTTTAAAAAATAAATGCCAAAGAGTGTTCTTTCAAATGATAATAAACATTCCCCATTAAATTTGAACTTTCTGTGTTTTTTTTTTCTTTAAAAAAGTAGGGAACCTCGAAATGGATCACCCTTTATATAGCTATTTGTTTACATATGGGTCAGAAAATTCTTTACTCCATCGCTTCATAAATCCAAGAACGTCACAAGCTTTATTTATTGCTGAAGATATATGCGGACGAAAGTTTAATCTATGATCTAATAAAATGCCAAGATCTGAGAATATATCAACGGATTCCAATTCACTTTCATTCACAAAATAAGTAGCATGTAGATTATTACATCTGTAAAAGGACATATGCTTGAATTTTTCTATATTGAGCTCCATGAGGTTTACATTGCATTATCCACAAAAATTATTTAAATCGAATTGTAGCGTATAAGAGAATTTTAGAGTGTTGAATAACAGAAAGGAGATCATTGATAAATAAAGTAAAAAGTACTGGACCAAGATGACTTCCTTGCGGAACACCAAAAAACACTTCGATTTTTTTTAGAGACAGCGTTTCTAAATTTAACCCGCTGAAATCTGTTCGTTAAATAGCATTTTAACCAGAAAACTAAAGAATTACGGAAGCCCTTAGAATTCAGCTTGTATAATAATAAATCATGATTCACCTTATTAAAGGCTTTACTGAAGTCGGTGTAAATTACATCAGTTTGCATACGATCTCTAAATCCGTCATTCATAATTGTAGTGAATTCCAGAACATTGGTGATTGTGGAACGAGAATTATGAAAGCCGTGTTGATATGGAGAAAGTATGGATGAAACTTGATGAGATAACGAGTCGGTTATAATTTTTTCTAAAAGTTTGGGATTGTACTCAGTTTTGCGATGCCACATTGCGAGACACATTGTCCTTATTGCCTGATTTATATAAAGGGATGATATAAGATTCCTTCCATAGAGATGGTAAATATCCTGTACGCAAGGACTGATAAAAAAGTATTGTTAGTGGATAGGACAGGGAGTCAGCACAGTGCTTAAGAATATTATTTGGTATTCCATCAGGACCATGATGGAATGTTTTCATGTTACTCAAAACAGTGATGTTGTTAAAATAATATATATTTATTATCGAACAAGCTTTGGAAGTTTCAAGAGGATATTGTGCGGATTGATCAAAATTTTGTATTGTAGCAAAAATATCAGCAAAAAAATTGCTGACTGATAAATCATCATCGGCTGAAATTGATCCAAATTTCAAATAATTAGGATATTCACGTGATCGACGTTTAGAATCAACAAAATTGTAAAATGATTTTGGATTCCTCTTCAAATTATGTTTTATACGAGTTTTCAATATTGTATTCTGATTTAGCAATTCAATACTTGGTAAAATCAGAGGGGGAACAAGTCTTTTTGCATTTTTTATACACTTTTTTCTTTCTATTTTTGAATTTAGCCAAATATTTATTATGCCGTGGTGGACCCATCTTTTTACGGGTATACTCTCTCAAAGTTCAATAATTTTCGCTAATTAAGTGCAAAGTGGTAAAAGTACAAAATTTCGAATTTCAAGTATTTTTTATTTTGGTTATTAGTAGATAAGATATAGGAGAACCAGGAATTTTTCATTTTCGCCACCGTTAGATGGCGCTGTTTGGTTGGTGTCTATACTAACTAACTTGAGGGCAAGACCCGCTAGGGGCTTGGCCGAAAAAAATTTTAGTAGATAAGATATAGGAGAACCAGGAATTTTTCATTTTCGCCACCGTTAGATGGCGCTGTTTGGTTGGTGTCTATACTAACTAACTTGAGGGCAAGACCCGCTAGGGGCTTACCCGAAAAAAATTTTAGTAGATAAGATATAGGAGAACCAGGAATTTTTCATTTTCGCCACCGTTAGATGGCGCTGTTTGGTTGGTGTCTATACTAACTAACTTGAGGGCAAGACCCGCTAGGGGCTTGCCCGAAAAAAATTTTAGTAGATAAGATATAGGAGAACCAGGAATTTTTCATTTTCGCCACCGTTAGATGGCGCTGTTTGGTTGGTGTCTATAGGAGAACCAGGCTTATAGGAGAACCAGGAATTATTAAATTTTTGCCCCGTTAGATGGCGCAAAGTTGAATAACTTTTTACTATAACATTGAATAACTTTTTACTTTGCTATGTGTAGCGAAGACAGATTAAATTATTTCTAATCAACTGAAAAATACTTTCTAAAATCTCCGTGCGCCTGATACATAAAATGCATGCATATAAAAATTTACCACACAATTGAAAGATTGCAACAAATCGACAGTTTGTAAACAATAAAACAAATAGAAACATATAAAAATTTACCACACAATTACCAAAACACTTGAATCAAAACTAAACATGATTGAAACAAATCGACAGTTTGTAAACAATAAAACCAATAGAAACATAAATGTTGTCACTTATCCAGTACACATGTTTGAAAATTTTTATGTATATAACAAAAATCTAGATTAGTGTTTTAACATGATCATAAAATCCTTATAAAAAGGCATAGTTTTGGAAAATGATAAGCCTGGTTAATAAATCATAAATAGATTTGATTAAAATTAAAATAAATAACAACACTTTTTAAAAATACGTTACTTATTGGAAATTGGGTACCTTTTTCCTATGTTATGTGTAGTGAAGACAGATTAAATTATTGTTTATCATTAACCAAAATAATATTAAGGAAAAATAGTTTCATTTCGTTCAGTAGTCAACTACACGGGAAACTATTAATTACAAATTTTGATCGAAATAAAAAAATAAAAAAATTAATTAAAAATGGAAAACATGAATTTTTTTAAGTGCTCGCTCTGCACCATTTTCTATGAGGATGAATCAGAATTCCTCAAACACATGGAAAATAGTTTGGAGTGTATGGAAAACACTCCCAGCGTAGAATGTGTTTACTGCAGTAAATACATACCGGGTGTATCCAACTACGTAATACACACAACAAACTGTCTCATTGAAAATGAGATAGAGCGAATCTCTACTCATAATGTTTCTTCATTTGAATATTCATATGATGTGCTGTTCCTTAGCGGAGAATTGATGGATGAAATACCCAACAACCAAATGGGTTTCTGGAATACAGAGGAGTGGATTCCTCAGACACCTGAGACACCACCACCACCTCAAAACACATATAATTTTACAGAGGATTGGATTCCTGAGACACCAACACCACCTCAAATCACATTTTAATTTTTAAATATAAGATTATAAATTTAAGTATATATATCCATCTCTTTTTAATAAATATTTATATAAAAAAATATTTTGTTGTTGTTGAATTTATTAAATTTTGGAGTATAAATTACAGAACTTCTTACGATTGATTTACTAGAATCATTAGTAAGTTTGATTGAAGCAGTTCAACACCTAAAAATAAATGGATTTTTTAAACGCATTAAACAACTCGAGAAACAATTCTGGAGAAGGCTTTACAAGAGTGGCTAATTTAAAAATCGGATATCCATATACAATAACTGGATGCAAATTAAAGGATACGCAAATTGGTTCTAAAATGACTTTAAATTTGTTAGATGAAGATGGTAATTTCCTATGGATATTTTTACCTAAACGCCTCAGCGAGCTGTTTCCTATGAAGAACCCATTCAAAAAACTGACTGATAATAAAATTGAACAAATAATATATCGTGGTAGAGATGAATCCAAATATAATAGAGCTATTCTTGAGTTTGTGAGCCAAAAAGAAAATAAAGTAAACAAATAAAAGTCTAAATTTAAAATCCATTTTGTTTTATTTAAAACACTCCCAGCGTAGAATGTGTTTAGTTCTTAAGGTTTTATTTTCAATAAAGAAATTAGTATTGTACATTCACTCAACTATTCGAGTTGTTTCTCCATAGATACAAACATTTAGTACCATCAACATCAAATGAAGAATGGAAAATTTTCCAATAGTTTTTGTTGATTTGCAAGGATTTAGGGGAAATTCAAATAATTTCATACCAAAGGAAATTGCTATGGTCTTCAATACTAAAGAGTATTATAATTTCATCATAAAGCCACCCTTTGAATTTAAATATTTATTACCAGAAAAGCAGAAACAAGCAAAATGGTTGACTAAAAATCACCATCATCTACAGTGGGAAGACGGAAATGTATCACTTGAGAGTGTATGTAAATTCATTAACGCAAATATCAATTTTCGCGTTTATGTCAAGGGTTTGGAAAAGAAAAAGTGGCTTGAGGAGATGTTGCAGAAAAATGTATTCAATATTGAAAATATATGTTACCACAATTTAAAGCGTCTCGAAAGAGAATATCCAGATTGCATCCGTTGCAGTTTTCACAACCATGGAACTTGTGCTCTGAAGAATGCTCTTTTACTTCAGAATTTTTTAGCTCCGCCCATAAATGCAAGCTCTTTTGTAAATATAGTACCCTGATTTCCATAACAATATTGAAAATAAACTAATGCTACACCTTATCTGTTAATTTTGTTAAAATTGTTAATTCTTATATACCAGTTTATATTTTTTGGGCAACTTAGTTTAGTTTATCTCCTCAGTTGAAATGGATCATACTTATTGTGAAATAGAAAAACCAAAACTATCTAAAAGGAAACAAGATTATACACTTATCTATCATCTGGAGTACTTACTCAATTTAAAATTAAAATTAAGATGTGGATTTTCTACAAAAAATAATTTTCAACCTCTCCTCTGGATTCATAGCAATAAAACAAATGCTGTTGGCTTTACTAGAGATGAATGGATTCATCTGATGGCATATAAGGAATATATTCAGATGAGACTTGATCAGTACGAATTTATCGATCTATATGAAGAATTGGATCATCCAACATTAAGCAGAATTTGTTGTGAATTTAAAATCAAAAGAGGCGGACATTGTGTATTAGTTATATCACAAAATGGTCATAAGATCAAAATTGATGGTGAATCTTGGAGAAATATTATTCGAGTTGGAATTTTTTTGACGTCATTTCTGTGTTGGAATACAATATTACAGAAACAAATATCTCATTTTTATCGTACCTATTTCATACCCAGATGTGCAGAACTCAATAAAATCAGTATTCAATTATCGGATCTTGAACAATCATACGATAAAGATGTGCAAGTGGACTTGATGCGGCTATGTTTTGAAATTAGTAAAAAAATGCCTGACAAAATAAAATCGGATATTAAAATACATAAGTTATTATTAAGAACTAAAAATAAGTAATAAATAAAGATGAGTAAACAGCAAGTTGTTAATGAAATTCATAAGTCAGTAAGAAAAAATTTTGTTAGACGTAGATTCATACAAAAGGGCTATAATGATACATGGCAAATAGATCTAGTAGAAATGATTCCATTTGCTAAAATGAATAATGGGTATAAGTATCTTTTAACTGGGATAGATACTTTTTCAAAATATGCTTTTGCATATCCAGTTAAATCAAAAAAATCTGTAGAAATTGTTACTGCCATGGTTAAAATGTTTAAACGATTAAAAACAAAACCAAAAAATATACAATCTGATCAAGGGAAAGAATTTTTCAATAAAGATTTTAAATTATTAATGAAAACAAATCATATTAACCATTATCATACATATACCCATTTAAAAGCATCAATATGTGAACGTTTTAATAGAACTTTAAAAACATTAATGTGGAAAATGTTTAGTATGAGAGGAAACTACAAGTGGGTTGATGATATTGACAGTTTAGTTTCACAATACAATAACACCTATCACCGTACAATTAAAAGGAAACCATCTGAAGTTAATAAATCTAATCAAATTCATTTGTTACACACAGTTTATAATTTTCCAAAATCATTCCCGCGTCATAAGTTTAAAAAAGGTGATCATGTCAGAATCAGCAAATATAAGGGAATTTTTTTTTAAGGGCTATGAACCAAATTGGTCAACAGAAGTTTTTACTATAGATAAAGTAAATATTACCAATCCTGTGACATATTTAATTAAAGATTATAGAAATGATATAATACTAGGGTCATTTTATGAATATGAACTACAAAAGGTTAAAAACAAAGATGATTTTCTGATTGAAAAAGTTTTAAAAAGAAGGGGAAAGAAACTCTTTGTCAAATGGTTAGGTTTTGATGAATCTCATAACTCTTGGATAAATAAAAATAAATTATTAAAATAACATATAGTATTGAGAAGTATAAAAGGAGAATATGTTGTTAAATTAATTTTAATTGAATAAAATCATTTAAGAAGGTACCATAGAACTGTATTAAGCTAAATGGATCGCATTTTCAAAAATTCTGAAGTCAAGTATGAAAAACTGAAATATTGTAACTACTGTGGTAGCAACGATCACAATGAAGATAGATGTAAGAAAAAAGTGGAAGACAATAAAGTTAATAAATGGCAATGTTCAAAAAAGAATAAATAAATTATATATAAAATAAAACAAATTGTTTCAATGTTTGTTGTTTTTATTTTTATTTAAATAAAAAGTACAATATTTTGTTGGAAATAAAATTAAACTTACAAAACTACATCACTTATTTTATAATGTCCCCAAGCTAATGTATCCACATTATTAGGTAAAACATATCTCTTATCATCCTTATAGTTTAAACTTATTTTATTTACAATTTCCGTATATAATTTATGGGATCTACTGCGAATAACCCTTTGTTCACCATAAAATGTTTTTCTCTCTATTATAGATTCTTGATAATTACGGAGTTCTAATTTTTTAACAACTGATTTTTTTACTCCTTTTACTTTTTTAATAGTTTTGGTGTAATTTTCATGATCTCCTACCGTGTAAGCGTATGCTTTTGCTTTCAGACCTGCAAATTCTCTCATAATTTTACCTGAATTTTCGTCTTTCATTAAGCCCAGAACTTTTTTGTTCAAAGACCTAATCCCATAAACATTTTCGGGTTTATATTCTGAAGTGTCAAATTTATCACTATTGTTTTTAATAATTTCGTAAATGTCTTTTTTGGAGGATATAATGAATGAATCAGTGTCCATGTAGATACATTTCAGATTTTTATCTTCTTTAACCAAAAAATTGTAATAAAAATCATACATTAAATATTTTGAGAGTTCTAATACTGTTACACCTATGTATATTGGCTTGTCATGATGTACCTCTAATTTGTTCAATTCTATACCATACAGTCCATTATCAAATACGTCTATACCAGAAAAGTTGGGTTTAGCTATAAGAGCTCTGCACCCTTCGCAATTTCTGCGATTGTCATAATTAGTAACTAATCTCACATCACGACGCTTTTCTACATTTTCCATCGTTTTACAGCATTATTCATTAATTTAAAAAAATTCTTTTCAAATTCATTTTTTGATGTTTTACGGTGATTTGTGTTTAAGCTTATATAGGGTTCCAACCAAAAACTTTGTTTGAATTTTAAAATTTTATTAATCTTTACAAGTATTAATCCCTGTTCTAAACACAATAGTAGGTTCTTTATATGAATTTTATAATCTTTTTTATCAGTGAGATCAGCTAATAATTTGGGGAGTTTTCCTCCAGGTGGTATTTTATTTTGCGCACAAAATGGAAGATAGTTATGAGAATTATGAATTAAGTTGGGATATTCAAGATCAACTTCTAGAATATATCCGTAAGTAGATTCATCACTATATTCGCTTACTTTGAAATTTTCAACTTCGTCATGAGATAAAAACGAAAAATCTGAAATGGGGAGTTTTTGTGACATGGCCCAACCATACAAGTTATTAGCATCTATATATGCTAAGTAATTTTCGTCTTTAGCAGAATCATATTCATTCATGTACTTATTGTTAGCCTTCGAAAGTCTATAAGTGCACTGCGTAATTCCTCCTCGAATGGAAGTTTTGAGGAATGAATGTATTTCAGGATCACTTATTAATTCCATTTTAACATTTGTATATTTGAGCATAGCATCCCATGACAAAGAAGGAGCGGTAACATAGTTACATGGATCTAAACCGTAAATTTTCTTACAAACTGATCTAAAATTCTCAAAAATATCCGACAAAATAAAAACATCGCTCTTAAGATACAACAACATGTAGTCTTTAAGAGTACGACATTCAAATATATTCCAAACCTTTTTAGCAAAAGTATAGTCTTCCTCAGAACACTCCCTGTCATCTAAATGATTATAAAAATGCTCTCTGTTGGGTAAAGACTGCTCATTCAGTTTTTCAAAACTATCAACATAGTCATACGGGAAAACGCCTTTTCTATTCATAACTTCGAAATGTTCTTGTTTAGGGTATTTCTTTTTGAGTATCTTAAAATCTTCTTTATTTAAGTAGCTTGCCAACTTTTCTATACTGGAATTTAAAAACCTGTTCGAATCTATAAAATTTAATGTGTATTTTATTTTATTCCCGTCTAAAAATTTTTTGGTCATTGAAATATATAGCTCCTTATTGCATGGTATAACTGAAAGATTACTACCTAATTCAGTAATAAAAAGATGGATATCATACCTACTTAAATTATGAAAGAAAATTGACACAAAAGGTACGATAAACTTGAACTTATTTTTACAATAACTATGTATATATCCCATAAGAATCCCACTAAAGTAATTATAAAACTTATCTTTCTCACCGCTTATCTTATTACTGCATGCACAACAATTTAATTCTGCTTCTGGTGTTAATGGAACATCTATATGTGGTGCGTCTGTTTTCCAATATATGTCATATACTGCATTCATTCTATTGTAAAGATGATCCAAAAATTCCCGTACACATGTTTTTCCTGAAAAAGAGTATACAACTTAATACGGAACAAATATTTAAGACTGAATAAAAACATACCTTCAAATGAATAATATTCATCTAATTCGCCATTATACGTATGTTTTATATAGTATGCTACTGCACACGCTTTGTGGTTTTGAATTACTGTAGTTCCTTTCCCTCTTGTTTTGTTGTATACAGGTAAAAGTACAGATTCCATATCAGCATACACCACAACTGGCGGAGAAATCTTTCTTTCGAAGTGTGTGAATGAAAGCATTGAACCTTGCTTTGGGTATGTTGTTGTTACTTTTGAACATTCCGTTTTGTGGCGCACGGAGTTATTGAAATAAAAATTTTGACATAAGTCACAAAATTGTCCGGGAGTATTAGAATTTACAAATTGCGTTTTCACCAATCTCTGCATATCTTTTATTAGAGAGTAATGATAGTTACCATTATTTACTAAAGTCAGCAAATTAATATGGTACTCTTTAACAGTTTTGGATTGTCTTGCAGGACCCACAACTTTAAACTTATTATTTGCTTTCTTTAATTCATAAATGTTGATGCTGAAGTTTGGGTTATTTTGTTCAAATATTTTAAGTGCCGGCAATAAAACTGGAAATGACATATTCGAAAAGTCTAGAGTTATTCCCCGAAATTTAATTTTATTGGAACTTATATCATTAATTTTATAATATTTGGTATCACATAATTTTCTTTTATCGGAAGCACTCCAATTGTCCTTCTTTAATGCTATTGCGGCTAAAACGCACCATTTAAAACAGAAAGAATCACTATTTCTTACGTTTATGACAGCTTTTTTTGCTGCTATTGCTTTTGGCACCGGTATGTAATTCCCAATCGGAATACTCTCCAATTTGCATACAGTCATCTCGATATATTTGAAATGGTCGATTGCCCATCCGCTATCTCTCTCCTGGAACTCACTCGCTTGTCTTTCCAACTCATTATTAAAATCTCCAATTACTTCATCAATTTCATCAATATTTCTTATACTATTGAATGAAGTTGCAAAATGTTTTAATGATGATATTGGTTCTCCTTCGGTTGAATTTTTCACGTACAGTCCAAATAGCACCATATTCAATTTTATGAAGTCAAATTCTATTAACCTTTCAATTATAAGTTCCTTTACGAATATTTTTGTATCAAGCAAAAATTTTTTAATTTCAATTTCGTTTTTCAAATTACTATAAATCCGATATTGTTTTACAACCATTGGATTTTTTAAAATAATTTCGAAAATGTTTTCCTTCAAAAATCTTTCGGAATTATCCTTATGCACATTTGTCCTCAAATGAATTTTATACTTTTTTTCAAGGATATTTTTTTTGCATACTTGACAATATATTTCTGGTACACTAACTTTTACTTTTTTTGGCATTGGATTGATATTAAAAATACCACGTCTTTTGGTTTTACCGACGCATTTTTGTAGGAGGTGTAGCTCCAAATTTGCTACTCCTTCAACAACAATTCCGCAATCGGAGCACTCGATTTTAATTAAATTTTCCATTTTTAATTTTTATTTTTTATTTTTTGGGTGAATATAGGAGAACCAGTAAGCTTGATGCTGACGGTACTAAATGTTTGTATCTATGGAGAACAACTCGAATAGTTGAGTGAATGTACAGTACTAATTTCTTTATTGAAAATAAAACCTTAATAACTATATATAAAAATCTTAAGCCTTATCTAGAACTAATAACTACACTTGCGTCTACACACAAGCAACCCCTTTTAGTGATATTATGAATTCCCCCCAATGTGTTATATTATCTTAGAAAAACAGTAGTAAAGACATCCTAAGATAATACATATGTATGTAATTCCAATCAATTAGGGATTTCTTATAATTTAAAATACATAATTACAAATATTCTTAGAAATATCACTGTGTGTGTGTGTGTGTGTGTGTGTAACGCAGGCTAAATTATATGAACTATGTTCATATTTGAATAGTTCACGATAGAACCCTCAACATATATAGTATATTTATATATATATAAAAGGTGTTTTTAGTATAAACTAGTAAAGAGAAGAAATAACATGGGAGAGCAAAAATTGAAACCTTTTTACGTGATTTTAATAGAATCATATGTTTGGATGATATGAACTTTATACTCAATTTTATAAATCTTCTTGATATCTTTGAAAATAAAGTACTATTGGAAACTGTGCATGGAGAGCATTTTAATGATTGTCCTTGGTCTGAAGATACTTGTTTGGAAGGACCTGATACTTGCAACTGCATTGTATATAGCTTTAGAAAGCATTCTGTAATCAATCTAATAGAAAAATATACATATACGACATTTTAATTTAGATAAATGTATGTAAGACCAAATAAAAGTTTAAAACTATAAATATGTTTTTCATTTCGTATTCAACATTTAATACTACAAGATGTTTTATCAGTTCACGCATCCATTCACAATGCTGATTAGTGGACCTTCAGGATCTGGAAAAACCACCTTTTTAAAAAATCTTATAAGTTGCAAGCAATTTTTAATAAGTTCACCAATTACCAGAATTATTTGGTGCTACGGAGAAGAAAATGCCAAACCAAATTTTAATAATATAGAATATTATAATGGGATACCAAATGATTTGGACAATGATTTACATGAACCAGTTTTACTTATTTTAGATGATTTAATGATGGGCGCATTTAATAAGAATGTGTGTGAGCTTTTCACAAAAGGGTCTCATCACAGAAATTTCTCCGTTATTGTTGTAACTCAAAATATTTTTCATAAATCGTCTCATACAAGAGACATTTCGTTGAACTCAAAATATATTGTTGTATTTAAAAATCCAAGGGATACATTACAGTTTCAGCATTTAGCAAGACAAATTGAACCCGGAAATTCAGTAGAATTAATGAGAATATATAAAGAAGTTACTAACAAACCTCATGGTTACTTATTGATTGACCTTACTCAAAGTATAAACGATCTATTAAGATACAGAACAAATATCTTCAATCCAGAAACATCAGAAGAAAAAAATACAAGTGTTAAATCTAAAAAGAAATTGTTATTTGATGAAACGACAACAGAAACTCCATATAAAGATACAAGGCCTAAATCAAAGGGGAAACCAAACATAAAACATCCATACGATACCAGATCTGTTCAAAAGGGGGAAAGTTGGATAAAATGGAAATCACTTTATTAAGAAAATTTTAATAAAAGATTAAACAAATAAAAAATGTGTTTTATTCATATTAGATTCTTTTAACCATGAACATACCAAACAATTTTTATGTAACATTATTAAGTAATAACTCTTTAATGGTTTATGAAGATAATGTTCTTTCCGCATTTACGAATTTGGTTAATTTACCTGCAATAACTTCAAAAGAGGATTGGGAAGTTGGAGTAACTGAATTATATTTAAATGATGGATCCGCCGAGGAACCAACAATTTTATTTATCTATAGTGATATTATAAAACCGAGATGTATTGGAAACAAAAATATAAGATGTCTTCGAGTATTACCATATAAGGGACATAGCGTTTGCTATGATTTTCATAATGTGGAATACTATCCTTTAGAAATATCAATAATTAACGATATTTCAATACTCATAACTAATTTAGATGGAACTCAATACAATTTCGAATCCTCAACAACACCGAATTTTATAACATTACACTTTAAAAAAATTAAAACACTATAAATGTAGAGAGTTTTGTAAAATGTTGTCAGATTGATAAATCATCGTGATGGATCAAGTATATAATGCATACTACTCAAGGCAGCAGGGAGGTGGAATAAATCATATCGGAACATTATATGTGACTCCACGAGTTTTGCAGCATGGTCGCGGAATCGGTTCATTTTTTTCATCACTATTTAGAACATTAAAACCTTTAATTTTTTCTGGAGTAAATACAATTAAAAATCAAGCAATTGATACCAGTAAAGCTATATTAAATGACTTCGGTCGCAAGCCTTTACGAAATATTTTGGATGAACAAGGAAAAATTGCGTTAAATAACTTATCAGAGAAAGCTGTCAAAAAAATATATTCCAAGTTCCAACGAGGTTCAGGCAAGAGACGTATAAAACGTCGAAATAAAAAAAGAAATCGTCAGTCTCTCAAACATTCTAAAGTGAAACGCATAAGGAAGAAAAAGAAGAAAAACACCAATATAAATATTAAAGACATATTTTCAAAATGAACATGTCAAAACATATAGAATGTATGAAAAGTGAATTGGATTTATTTGAACCACATCCCATTCAAACTAGTATTTTAAACACCGAAGAAGTATCCTACAATCCTATCGCAACTTTGGACAACCCCAGCTCTATAGAATTTGTGTGTCTCGGTAATGGAGATACATATCGTGATTTGTCTAGCGTATACCTAAGATTAGTAATTCAACTCAAAGCAAAGGATAACTCAGATATTACAGACGATTCAATTGGAGTTGTAAATAATATTCTACATTCTCTGTTTCGAAGTGTTTCTGTCTATCTGAATAATGTTCCCGTATCCCATAGCGATAATAACTATCACTATAAGACTTATATACAAACATTACTTAATTATGGAAGTGATGCTAGTCGAACTCATCTAACATCATCTGGATGGTATCCTGACTATTATATCGATGGTGAACTTCGAAAAGGACAAAAACAAATTAACAAGTTATTTGCACGAAGTAATAAAGTTGAGTTAATTGGACGAGTTCATGGTGATATCTTTAGTCAGCCTAAATTACTTTTAAATAATGTAGATTTACGTATTGTATTTAATTTGGAGAAATCATCATTTTATATGATGGATCTCGAATCAACTGGTGCTGAATTGAAAATTTTGGAGGCTCAATTATATATGAATCACATTACTGTTAATCCGGGAATATTACTAGCTCACCATAAAATGTTGCAGGAAAAACCAGCCATATATCCATTAAATAGAACTGAAATTAAATCGTTTACCATGTATCCTGGAAATCATAGTTTATCTATTGATAATGTAGTAATTGGTCAATTACCTACATTTTTGGCATTTTGTATGGTTGGAAATGTTGCATACTCAGGGAATATAAAAATGGATCCATTTGAGTTTAAACATTTTTATTTACAAACACTAAATTTGTCAGTAAATGGTATTCAAATTCCATCACAAGCATTAGAATTTGATTATTCCGGTGTAACCCATAGAAGTACGAGAGCATACAATATGTTATTTAATGCTATTGGAATAAAGAATTCCGATAGAGGAATTCATATAAATAAACAATCATTTGATAATGGTTCATTCATTTTGGGGTTTGATCTTTCACCTGATCATTCTAATAACGATTTATGTGCAAAGATTTTAAAGCAAGGAAATGTACGCATTGAAGGAAAATTCACACGAGCTTTGTTGGAACCAGTGACATGTCTTGTTTATTGTGAATATGATTCTATGATTGAAATTGATAAAAATAGAAACGTTAAAATAACTTTATAAAAATGAATACCATACAGATTGAAAAAGCGCTTTTAAAAAACAAAGCTACCCGAAAGTATTTCCAAGGTGTTTTTGCTTCAGATAAACTTCCAAAGCGTATACCTAAGCGTCCAGCTATCTTTATTGCCAATACAGATCCATCATACAAAACAGGACAGCATTGGATTGCATTTTATTTTGACGTTTATAATAATGCTGAGTTTTTTGATTCTTATGGACAACAGCCCTTAAATTTAGAATTTCTAACATTTTTAGAAAATAACAGCAACAACTTTAAAATCAATAAACAGCAACTACAGGGATATTTTTCAAAGACTTGTGGTCATTATTGCTTACTTTATAGTTTATATAAATCACAGCAAAAACGTTTGAAACTATTTTTAAGTCAATTTAGAAAAACTGATTATAATTTTAATGATAAAAAAGTAGTTCAACAATGTAAAAAATATTTCTCGCTGTAAAAGATAAGTTATTGATATATCTACATATTAAATAAAACAAAATGGATTTTAAATTTTGACTTTTATTTGTTTTCTTTATTTTCTTTTTGGCTCATAAACTCAAGATATAAATATTTATTAAAAAGAGAAGGATATATATACATATATATCTAAAATTATAATCTTATATTTACAAAAAAAAAAAAAAAAAAAAAAATTAAAATTTATTAATATTTTTATATAGAATTTCTATATATATTGTTTATCAAACTTTCATTTTGACGGTAGGCTTGTACTAATAATAAGTCATCAGATAAGTCATCTTGTGAGTCCCATAAATTATATGTGATTTGAGGTGGTGGTGGTGTTTCAGGTGTCTCAGGAATCCAATCCTCTATATTCAAGAAACCCATTTGGTTGGTGGGTATTTCTTCAATCAATTCTCCGCTAAGGAACAGCATATCATATGAATTTTTATATGAAGAAACATCAGGAGTATCAAATGAAGAAACATTATGAGTAGAGATTCGCTCTATCTCATTTTCAATGAGACAGTTTGTTGTGTGTATTACGTAGTTGGATACACCCGGTATGTATTTACTGCAGTAAACACATTCTACGCTGGGAGTGTTTTCCATACACTCCAAACTATTTTCCATGTGTTTGAGGAATTCTGATTCATCCTCATAGAAAATGGTGCAGAGCGAGCACTTAAAAAAATTCATGTTTTCCATTTTTAATTAATTTTTTTATTTTTTTATTTCGATCAAAATTTGTAATTAATAGTTTCCCGTGTAGTTGACTACTGAACGAAATGAAACTATTTTTCCTTAATATTATTTTGGTTAATGATAAACAATAATTTAATCTGTCTTCACTACACATAACATAGGAAAAAGGTACCCAATTTCCAATAAGTAACGTATTTTTAAAAAGTGTTGTTATTTATTTTAATTTTAATCAAATCTATTTATGATTTATTAACCAGGCTTATCATTTTCCAAAACTATGCCTTTTTATAAGGATTTTATGATCATGTTAAAACACTAATCTAGATTTTTGTTATATACATAAAAATTTTCAAACATGTGTACTGGATAAGTGACAACATTTATGTTTCTATTGGTTTTATTGTTTACAAACTGTCGATTTGTTTCAATCATGTTTAGTTTTGATTCAAGTGTTTTGGTAATTGTGTGGTAAATTTTTATATGTTTCTATTTGTTTTATTGTTTACAAACTGTCGATTTGTTGCAATCTTTCAATTGTGTGGTAAATTTTTATATGCATGCATTTTATGTATCAGGCGCACGGAGATTTTAGAAAGTATTTTTCAGTTGATTAGAAATAATTTAATCTGTCTTCGCTACACATAGCAAAGTAAAAAGTTATTCAATGTTATAGTAAAAAGTTATTCAACTTTGCGCCATCTAACGGGGCAAAAATTTAATAATTCCTGGTTCTCCTATAAGCCTGGTTCTCCTATAGACACCAACCAAACAGCGCCATCTAACGGTGGCGAAAATGAAAAATTCCTGGTTCTCCTATATCTTATCTACTAAAATTTTTTTCGGGCAAGCCCCTAGCGGGTCTTGCCCTCAAGTTAGTTAGTATAGACACCAACCAAACAGCGCCATCTAACGGTGGCGAAAATGAAAAATTCCTGGTTCTCCTATATCTTATCTACTAAAATTTTTTTCGGGTAAGCCCCTAGCGGGTCTTGCCCTCAAGTTAGTTAGTATAGACACCAACCAAACAGCGCCATCTAACGGTGGCGAAAATGAAAAATTCCTGGTTCTCCTATATCTTATCTACTAAAATTTTTTTCGGGCAAGCCCCTAGCGGGTCTTGCCCTCAAGTTAGTTAGTATAGACACCAACCAAACAGCGCCATCTAACGGTGGCGAAAATGAAAAATTCCTGGTTCTCCTATATCTTATCTACTAAAATTTTTTTCGGGTAAGCCCCTAGCGGGTCTTGCCCTCAAGTTAGTTAGTATAGACACCAACCAAACAGCGCCATCTAACGGTGGCGAAAATGAAAAATTCCTGGTTCTCCTATATCTTATCTACTGTTATTTATTCTAAAATCGAAACATTTCTTAACTGGAAACTTAAACTTCAGATATTGGACTATCTTGTTGAGAATTTTTTTTAAAAAATATTGTAGAAATATTTTTAAAATTTTTTAGAATATTATCCCCCCCCCCCCCCAAAAAAAAAAGGTATTTTTGAAGTAAATATTGAGTTTCAAAGTGTTATCGTGTCAGAGCGGGTAAATTTGTGTCCACAGTTTTGGTTTTTGTTTTGTCTTTATATTCGTTACTGCGATTTTTGTTATAGCTGTTTTAAATATGTAACCAAATGTATCAAAAACTTATTTTAATGATCATGTATATTAGAGTGGAACGAAAATTGCAAAAGTACAATGATAAAACAAATTGTAGAAAACTCTTTAAATTGCAATAAAAGTTTCCGGTTTGCGTAAAATTCATCGCATAAATACGAATCTATTATATTTAATAAAAACTACTACTTTTACTTTATTCTACAAATTTAAGAAAACAGGAAATCTCAATATTAAAAATTGTGGAATACCATTTTTTTAGTTCAATATACTTAAAATGTCTTAACCCGGTACGTTTTAATATTTTGGTTTTCAGTCCACTCTAACGGAAAATACCAAATAGAAATGATAAAAAATACTGTCTAAATCCTACTCAGTGATGTCCTACTACTGATCGTTGACCCACCGAAGCTAGGCTTTGGAAACTCTAACGATGGACAAAGAGTTGAAAGAAGAAAAGCATGTGATACTTATTGTTATATCCTGTAGACATGAGATTCAAGTTGAAAAGTTTAGAAACTATGTTCACAACTTGGCCAGACATTTCGATAAGCTTTACCCGTGATTTTATATGTCTCCCACATTCTTTATTCACGGGCCACAAATAGTATCAACTATCTGAGGAAGCTCAAGAAGCTCGAAAAAGAGATTTTGAAAATTATAGAGAACACTATGATTAAATGCAGTCGCGAGAAGTCTAATGAAGACAAATTTAATAGGTTTCTACTTAGTTCAGATCCATTACTTACCGCCAAAAGTAAAAGTATAAGAAAAAAAATTCATCATATACCATAGATGGCACTGGATTTATTAATTTTGCAAAACACAAGTGAAGAAGAGGTTAATGATGATGAATACGAAGATGATGACTATGAAAGTGATGATGAGTGTGAAACATGGTGATTACCAGGGAAACCAAAAATATGTTCTAAAAAACATGTTTTATGCGCTTAAAAAATGCCTTTAAAAACAGAAAATATGCTCTAAAAACCTAAAAAATATGCTCTTAAAAAAATCAAACAAATTTTTTTAATTCATAAAATTAAATTTTTTATTAAAAAAAGAATGAAAACACAAAGAAAATAAAAAAATTTAAACTAAATAACAAAATATAAAATAAAAAAGGTGTAAACTTTAACAAAAAGTTAAAATATTAAAAATTAGAATTCAGTGGCAAACAATAAAGTTTTTCTTATTAAGAATAATTTTAGTTTTATTATTTTCTAGTCTATTCTAGTCTATTTTAGTCTCCTATTGTGTTTTGAAAATAACGATTTAGTTTCGGAATTAATCAACATCTTTTATCAAAAATACTCAATTGTTTTTAAAAATTTTTTAGTAAAATACATATTTTCTAAAACACAAGTTATACCTTCCAGACAAATAATAGTTTTTAAAATGGAATTGATAATATCTAAAATACCTAGTTGTAAAAAAAATACTTAAAAAAAATCAAAATTCATATATTTTTTGTAAAAGTACTCTTTTGCCAAGGTAAGACTCTGAATACCTCTTATGAAAAATATTTGAAGTACAATTTGAAATGTAGTTCAACAAAAGGACATGGAATTAAAAATAAATTATAAAATAAGTTAGAATTAATTAATAATTTAAAAAAATCTTATTGAAGCAAAAAATAAAATTATATAAATTTAGTTTTTTAAAATTTTATACCCTATGCCACTATGTGGTTTGGGTATAATGACTTTGTGCTGCTGTTTGTAACAACCAAAAATATTTGACCTAGACCCATCTTTAATTATACCGATCGAATCAGAATAAATTTCTGAGTTGATTTAACAATGTCCGTCCGTCCGTCCGTCTGTGTGTCCATGTAAAACTTGTAATCAAACTGCAGGTCGCAAATATTAATATATTTTGATGAAATTTGGTATATAAACTTTTCTCGGCCATGTGATGAACGCTAATGAAATTGGTGAGAATCGGTCCATGTTCAGACCTAGCCCCCATACAAATTACCCCTATGAAATCGACATAAATTACCATAAGATCCAAATTGTCATATAGATCTTACTCAAATTGGGTTTGTATGCGTTCATTACATCCTTTAATGAGTAGTCCAAAAATGATCCCTTAGGCCCCATATAGAGCTGCTGGTCTAGACCGACTATAATTTTCTTACTTGTTTTTTATGGATTTTAAAATTCTATCACTTAAAATTTAGAATTTAAAACGGTAGTATAAACATTTATATTAAAAATTTTAATCAAAGTTGTTGTTGCAGTAAATTGCAAAGTAATGGCTTAAGTTTTCAAATAAAAATCTTTGTCTATTATTTTTAAGCATACTTTTGTGCATCGAAAAGCTTCTTTCCACATCTACAGATGTGATAAGAGCAAATTTAAACGCTAATATTTCTCCTGTATTAACGCTAAATTTAAACGCTAACGCTAATATTTCACTGTATTTTAAGGACTTATTTTTGGTAGAACCACTTAATACTCTGAAATTATTTTAATAACTTCAAAGCCAATATTTTTATTTATAACTATAACTTGCTTAAGCTTAAGCTGAACACTATGAGAAGTATCGCAATAAGGAACATTTTTTATTGCTCCAACTGTATCTAAAACTACCTGTATTTGCTCATGAAGAGTAATTCCAGATGTCTGAAGTGTCTTAATAGAATTCACAATGAATCCATAATTAGAGGAAATGAAAATTAAATCAGTTTGAGAACTTTCGTAAGGTTTTTTTTTAGCAATATCAATAGATAAGGCGTCTTCACTGCTTAAAGCTTCAATTATTTCTACAAGTTCCCCATCGAGTTATAATTGGCTCAGGAGGCAAGTGCTAAATCCGGATGAAGTTATAATTGGCTCAGGAGGCAAGTGCTAAATCCGGATGAAGTTCTCTAAAAACAATTCTACTCGGAGCTTTTAAAAACACTTTTTTTACATTTAAAATTACAGAATTTACACTCTCATATGAATCTCGTGTGCGTTCACACACTCGATGAAGGCCATGGACCAATAGGTTACCTTAGGATAAAGTACTTCAATAGTCTTCGATGCTTATATCATGTAGGGAGCAGCATCCGCCACAAAAAGTAAATTCGAATTTTTATTTATACTATCTCCCAGAATTTTAATAGAGTCGTCAAAAAGTCGAGCAATTGCGGAATAATTTGTTTTTTTAGCACTGCGGCATTTAATAAAAATTTTTTGCTTGCAATTTCTTCGTCATTGCTTAGAATCCAGATGATTACGTTCTCGACATCGATGGTTTCATCAGTTGGAATCCATAGACACTGATTTTTGACGCATTTAATTATTTTTTCAAAGCAGTTGTTGTAAGGATTTTCAACATAATTTGTCCGAAGTGTTGAATCTGATGGAACTTTAAATTCCGTATATTCTTCAATAAATGTTCGTAAGTTTTCATTTCGAACTTTAAACAAAGGAATGTCTGCTGCAACAAAAGCAGCGCACAATTTCTCTTGAAATAGGGAATCCTTTGAAACTTTTGTAGAGTCAACAAGAAATAATTGAGAAGTTTTCTTGTTTTTAATAGACAATATTTTGTACTTTCTATGTGCTGCTTTTCTAAAAATGCTCTATCTGCTGATATAGATTTGTTGCAAACAGTATAGAAAAGAACTGTTCCATCCGGAAAATCTTTAACGATGTTTCTTAATTTTGATGTCTGAGATGTCTTAGGTTTTGGCATTTGCTAAAAAGGTAAGACTTGTTAACAAACCTATAAAATTGTTTGCATTTAAAAATGTGAACTTACAACTTTTTCTTATTAAGAGGTCAACAAAATAAATATTACTTGATTATTAGACCTTTGTTTGTTTGTTTTGGCTTTAACAAAATAATAAAAAATAAACTCGAAATGTAGATCGTTTTAGTATGTACATCTCCTTTTTAATACTTTGTTGTTCTTAGCAGAGTTACCAGACATTTTAAACTCGAAAACGAAACCAAAACAAATATTAAAAAAATACACAAAAAAAAAAACACACATAAAAAATAAAAAACACTTAAAAAATTTATAAAAAAAATTGAAAATAGGCTCTTAAGATATGTTCTTATGCAAAAAAATGCTCAAAAAATAGGCTTTTATGCAAAAATATGCTCTTAAAACTAAAATATACAAAAATATGCCCTTAAAATATATGCAAAAATATGCTCTAACACGTCAATGCCAAATTAGTTAAAATATTGTGAAACGGATAAATACCTTATCCATTTAACAATGCAATGGAAAAAACATGCTACTGCATATTTTTAGTTTCCCTGGTGATTACAATAATAAAAATTTATAATAAAAAAAATAATGAATTAAAAATTCAAATACTTGATATAAAATTTATTATAATCTTAAAACATATTTATTTGTACACTGTAGTTTGCAATTTGAAGCATTAATTTATCTCTTTAGAATCCAAAGTAATATCGAAAATTGTGAACCAAGGTAATTTTTTCCGAAAATAAAAAAACTTTAAAATTTTTTTAAAATTTTTTTTTTTCAAATGGTAATTTTTAATGTAATAATAACTAGCAGATTCCAGCGCTCGAAATTCGAGTGCAATTTCTAGGCAGCTTTATTTTTCAACTAAGCCAATTCACAAACCAACACTTTTATAGTTTATTATTATTGTGAATGAAGATAACAAACTCATTAACAAACACATTAACAAATTTAATAAGAATTTAGTAGTAACTTTAAAGGCAATTTACTCGAAATAAAGGAAAAAATTTAAAAATCTGTAAATCTATAAAGAAATAATAATCAAATAATATACGTTTGGTCAAAATCGGTATAAAACGGTAGAATAAAACATCGGTCACAGGTTTTGCAAACCCAAATTCCGATTAACCAGGAAAATATGAAGGATCTAAGCTGTCTGGCGGTTGAGTTGATTGTTGGTCAACGATGTTTAGCACGCATTCGGGAATCGTATTTTTTCTTGTGATGTGCTGATCAATCATGAACTCTTGTATGTGATGAGGAATCAATCCCCAGCAACATGGTGTTGTTTTACATTTACCGATGCAAAATATATTATTTAAGGTTTCCAAGAATTTTACATATGTATGAGGTCCAGATATGTCTTTTATATCTCTATGATAGTTATTAATCGAAACTTTTAACTTTTTCACTACACTTTTTTCACTTGGTAAGCCAAAGTTTGAGGTAGAATGATTATTAATACCGATGACTTTTTCCTTTTAGGAGACGTTGGATGTTGAGTATCAAAAATTTATATAAATTATGGAATTTAGTAAACAATCCACAATATTCATAAAAATAAAAAAAAAATAATAATTAAAAAATATTTTAACTATAACTATATATAACTATTTAAAAAAAATCGCTAAAGGAATTTTCGAGATATGGCGATTTGAGCTATATCCCGCAAAGAGTTAATAGAATATTTTTTTTCTATTTTTTCGATAGCATAAAAAGGTTGGGCTTGAAAGTATTTAATAAACCCTATTGAGATTCTAGAATATTACACATTTCTTATATTCTACAACGAAATATATACACCACCGATTTCATTCGGTCTGATTATAATTTGTTTAGAACTTTATATGATACATTTAAGGACAAATCTTATTCAGCAAAAATTATATTTTTTTGCGAAAAAAACATCAAAATCCGTTTTAATATTTTTGTTTAATGCATCGAAATATAGAATTGTTTTTTTTTTGTGCTCTTTCCGAATACAAAATATGTATGTGTATATTTGGCTCAAAGCCAATAACAAATAGTTTTCAAAACTAAACAACAACAAAATAAAACAATTTCAAAATGATCGTAGTTAGCAACTATATGGGATGGATGTACTCTTGTTAATGGTATTGAATACCCTTGTGTATACACAACAACATTTACAATAAAAAAATAATAAGAAAAAAAAAAAAACAACAAAACACAAAATCATGTACATTCGATCTGAGTGTAGTAGAGATGAAGAGATGAACTCGAATCTCACATCCTCAAAAAACAACAACAGTCTATTTGCTAGGAATTTGTATGTTGAATTGAAACGAAACAAAAAAAAAAAAAAAACAAAATGGCAGCCAACACTAATACCAAAAAATACACTGTTTTTTATACGCAAAGTGGAAAATGTCATCAGACTACATATTCAGCTGTCTTTTTATAATACCCTACACTACGTATATACTATGGCGATCTTTACTCTAGAATTTATAATTCTATGCAAATCAATATCTTGGAAACTGTCCATTTTTCTATACAAAAAAAAAACTTATGTAACTCAGAATCTATGAATTTTAATATACAAAACTGTATCTAATGCCGTTTTCTTTTATGACAAAAAATGTCGCACTTTATTTGCACTTTTTTCGAAAAGTGTATTTTTTTTTATCATCAACCGAAAGGTTTCAAAGTGAATCCCTCGAAAACCGCAAATATTGCAGCCAGTGAATTTTTTCAGGTCATAGTGTGAGAATATTTCCCCATTGTTCCCCTTTTTTGAATACTTTCACCCTATGACTTCAAAAGGATAAAAATCAAATTGTTTTTGCATTTTATGAACACAGCTCTTTGAGACCTTTCGATTGATGAAATTAGATAAGGTTGATCTCAATTTGGAATATCTAAAAAAATACACTTTTCGGAAAAAGAAAACGGCATAAGAATTATTTTTTAAAAATAAACTTTAGAATCTGTTATTATTATAAAAAAATAAATATTTCAGAACCTGAGGGTTTTTCTGTAAAACTAAATAGGAAAATATTTCTCCAAGAAAAGTTTTAAGGCAAGAACAAATTCTCAGAATTTTAAAAAAATTTTATCTCTAAAAAACGTTTAGTGTCTGATAATTTTTCTATAAAAAAATAAATTTGAGAATTTTAAATTTTGTTTGTATAGAAAAAGATAAGATAATCTTATAATTTATTTTTATAAAACTTTTCATAAATTTTTATTAAAGAATATATGAGAAGCTGTGAATTTCTCTATACGAAAAATATCTCGGAATCTGTGAATTTTTCTATACGAAAAATATCTCAGAATTTAAGAATTTTTCTTTACCAAAAAATATCTGAGAGTTTTTCTATAAGAAGAATGTCTAAGAGTCTGAAAATTCTTCTATCTGAGAATTTTTTTGTATACATCAGAATATGAGAATTTTCCTATACGAAAATTTTTATACCCTATACCACTATGTGGTTTGGGTATAATGACTTTGTGCTGCTGTTTGTAACTACCAAAAATATTTGGCCTAGACCCATCTTTTATTATACCGATCGACTCAGAATCACTTTCTGAGGCGATTTAACGATGTCCGTCCGTCCGTCTGTGTGTCCATGTAAACCTTGTAATCAAACTGCAGGTCGCAGATATGAATATATTTTGATGAAATTTGGTACATAAGCTTCTATCGGCCATAGAATAAACGCTATTGAAATTGGTGAGAATCGGTCCATGTTTAGACCTAGCCCCCATACAAATGACCCCTATGAAATCGACATAAATTGCCATAAGATCCAAATTGTCTTATAGATCTTAGTCAAATTGGGTTTATATGCGTTTATTACATTCAAAAATGATCCCTATGGGACAACTTTTAGTCATAGGCCCCATATAGAGCTGCTTCCCGATCTTCACTTAAATCTATCAAAAAACAAAAATATTGCACTGATTCTTCTCAAATTGTGTTTGTATATATTTTTGCAAAATACAAGAGACTTTACCAAACATGGTCAGGATCGGCCCATTTTTTTTTTCATATCTGCAGCCAAAAAAATTAATAAAAATGCCACTCAATTTTGGTTTATGCTTATTTTCTATATCCAGTTAGTTGGGTCTAAGAGATAGGGTCTCTAAACGCATGGTATAGGGTATCGTATAGTCAGTCTAGACCGACTATAATTTTCTTACTTGTACTATTTAAAAAATATCTCAGACTCTGAAAGATTTTCTTTATGAAAACTTTTCCGCTTCTGGAAACTTTTCTATAGAAACTTTCTTATCTACGAAAAATATCTCAGAGACTGAGTTCGTTTCTGAAGAAGAAAAATATCTAAGAATCTGAAAAGTTTTGTGTACAAAAAATATGTCACAAACTGAGGAAAAATATTTCAAAATCTGACAATTTTCTATATGAAAAAATGTCTCAGAATCTGAAACTGTTTCTATGACAAAATATAAGACTTTTTCAATACGAAAAAATATATCAGAATCTGAAAAATTCATTTACACAAAAATATCTCTGAATCTGAGAATTTTTCTATTTGAAAAATATTTGAAAAAAATCTAAGAATCTGAAAATTTTTCCGTATGAAAAAAAAATCATGTGAGTCCGATCACAAGGGAGATGTGTAAACATCTAATAATTAAAGAAAACATCAACATCATATTTTCCAGTGCATAACAAATAAGTCGATTATGCTGTTTTCTGAAATTCAATTGATGTTTTCTGAAATGCAATCGATGTTTTCTGAAATTCAATTGATGTTTTCTGATACACAATTAATGTTTTCAGCAATTCAAATGATGCTTTTTGAAATTCTATTGACGTTTTCTGAAATTCAAATTATGTTTTCTGAAACTCGAATGATGTTTTCTGAAATTCTATTTATGTTTTCTGAAATTCAATTGATGTTTTCTGAAATTCAATTGGTGTTTTCTGATACACAATTAATGTTCTCAGCAATTCAAATAATGCTTTTTATACCCTATACCACTATGTGGTTTGGGTATAATGACTTTGTGCTGCTGTTTGTAACAACCAAAAATATTTGACCTAGACCCATCTTTAATTATACCGATCGAATCAGAATCATTTTTTGAGTTGATTTAACAATGTCCGTCCGTCCGTCCGTCCGTCCGTCCGTCTGTGTGTCCATGTAAAGCTTGTAATCAAACTGCAGGTCGCAAATATGAATATATTTTGATGAAATTTGGTATATGAGCTTTTATCGGCCATGGGATGAACGCTATTGAAATTGGTGAGAATCGGTCCATGTTCAGACCTAGCCCCCATACAAATTACCCCTATGAAATCGACATAAATTGCCATAAGATCCAAATTGTCATATAGATCTTACTCATATTGGGTTTATATGCGTTCATTACATCCATTAATGAGTAGTCCAAAAATGATCCCTTTGGCCCCATATAGGGCTGCTTCCCGATCTTCACTTAAATCTATTAAAAAACAAAAATATTGCACTGATTCTTCTCAGATTTGGTTTGTATATATTTTTGCAAAATACAAGAGACTTTTCCAAACATGATCAGGATCGGTCCATTTTTGGACCTAGTCCCCATATAGATATAGCATCCGATATGAACTTTTTCATATCTGCAGCCAAAAAAAATTAATAAAAATCCCACTCAAATTTCGTTTTTGCTTATTTTCTATGTCCAGTTAGTTGGGCCTAAGAGATAGGGTTTCTAAACGCATGGTATAGGGTATCGTATAGTCGGTCTAGACCGACTATAATTTTCTTACTTGTTGAAATTCAATTGATGTTTTCTGAAATTCTATTTATGTTTTCTGAAATTCAAATGATGTTTTCTGAAATACAATTGCTGTTTTCTGAAATACAATTGATGTTTTCTGAAATTCTATTGATGTTTTCTGAAATTTAATTGATGTTTTCTGAAACTCGAATGATGTTTTTTGAAATTATATTGATGTTTTCTGAAATTCTATTTATGTTTTCTGAAATTCAAATTATGTTTTCTGAAACTCGAATGATGTTTTCTGAAATTCTATTTATGTTTTCTGAAATTCAATTGATGTTTTCTGAAATACAATTGATGTTTTCTGAAATACAATTGATTTTTTCTGAAATTCTATTGATGTTTTCTGAAATTCTATTTATGTTTTCTGAAATTCAAATGATGTTTTCTGAAACTCGAATGATGTTTTCTGAAATTATATTGATGTTTTCTGAAATTCTATTGATGTTTTCTGAAATTCAATTGATATTTTCTGAAACTCGAATGATGTTTTCTGAAATTATATTGATGTTTTCTGAAATTCTATTTATGTTTTCTGAAATGATGTTTTCTGAAATTCTATTTATGTTTTCTGAAATTCTATTTATGTTTTCTGAAATGATGTTTTCTGAAATTCAATTGATGTTTTCTGAAATTTTATAGATGTTTTCTGAAATTCTATTTATGTTTTCTGCATTCAAATGATGTTTTCTGAAATTATATTGATGGTTTCTGAAATACAATTGATCGAATGATGTTTTCTGAAATTATATTGATGTTTTCTGAAATTCAATTTATGTTTTCTGAAATTCAAATGATGAAATTCTATTTATGTTTTTTGAAATTCAAATGATGTTTTCTGAAATTATATTGATGGTTTCTGAAATACAATTGATGTTTTCTGAAATTCTATTGATGTTTTCTGAAATTCAATTGATGTTTTCTGAAACTCAAATGATGTTTTCTGAAATTATATTGATGTTTTCTGAAATTCTGTTTATGTTTTCTGAAATTCAAGTGATGTTTTCTGAAATTCTATTGATGTTTTCTGAAATTCAATTGATGTTTTCTGAAATTATATTGATGGTTTCTGAAATACAATTGGTGTTTTCTGAAATACAATTGATGTTTTTTGAAAGACAATTGGAAAATGTTTAGAAAAGAACATATCATAATTTTTTCACAAATATAATCAGATAAAGTCACACCGATTTATACTTCAGCTCACACCGATGTGTTACGCTGTTTTTGCGATTGTATTGTGAAATACTAATTTACCCCCCTGCGCGTATAGATGTTTACACATCAAAAATATTCAAAGGCTAGAATTCTTATTAAATGATGAACTCATCTATAATATTAATAGGCTAGGCGATTTCTTGTGACCGATGTTTTCTTCCACCGTTTTAGCCCGATTTTGATCAAACTATATTATTTGAAAGGTATTTCTTTTTAGCCGTTTTGCAGATTTACAGATTTTTAAATTTTTTCCTTTATTTTGAGTAAATTGCATTTATATTTGCTACTAACACATACATAAAATTATACAATGCTATGTGTGTGTTTATTAAATTTGTTAATGTGTTTGTAATAAAAATGAGTTTGTTTTTTTTTGTGTTGATTTGTGAATTGGCTTTAATTGATTAGCATACCTTTAGGGTCTTCATTTAATGAAAAAATAAAATTTCCTAGAATTTGCATTCGAATTTCGAGGGCTGGAATCTGCTTGTTTAAATTATTAGAAGAAATCTAAACTATTCAATTTTCTATATGAAGAAAAAATAGTTTTTAAATAAAACACAATATAATCATATAGGCATAATTAATTTTTGCAAACATTAACCAGAATCTAAAATATTATAAAAAAAATTTAATTTAAATTTACGAATTGTTCTATACTATTTTCAGCAGTTCACTTCATTTGAAAGCTCTGGTATCCCTGGTTTAACAATCTGGCTACAAAGTTAACATCTGTTTTATTTTTTGAAGTTGGCAACTCGAAATCAGATGTTTGTATAAATTTGTATGATTTTGTGAGATTTGTGAGATTTTTTGAGTGGTAGCAAGCGATAGTTATTGTGTTTATTAATTAAATATAAAAATAATAAAAGTGAAATTTATTAAAATAGAATGTTACAAACAATAAAAAAAAGTGTTAAAAACACGAGTTACTTAGGTTTGTCTCTCCTACCACAATTCCAATTTCGAATGCATTGGGTAATTGCCCATGAACAGTTTCTCCTGAAAATATTTTTTCATCAATACAATCATAAGTCACACAGCGTTATCTCCTTCAGCTCACACCGATATAAGTTACGCTGTTTTTGTGATTGTATTGTGAAATAGAAATTTACCCCCCTGTGCGTATAGATGTTTACACATCAAAAAATTTTTCACATGAAAAATTCTTTAGAATTTAAAATTTTAAATTTGAATCGGATATAAAAAAGTACTAATTTTTTTTCAAATTTCTGGTTTTATGGGAAAGATTGAACTTTGTCATTTAAGAATAGAACACAATATCATTCATATGACTACCACGACTGGCTCGGCAGTACCTCATCCCATGAACCCAATTTTTCAGCAAATTTTCAATTGTTTCGGCTCGAGTCTCTTCAATGGCAACTTCGATTTCATTTTTAAAAGCTTCAATTGCCTCTGGATGGTTTGCGTAACATTTACCCTTAATGGCTCCCCACAGAAAATGATCCAAAGGGCTTAAATCACAGCTCCGAAGCGCCCAATTGGCATTACAATTTCGGCTGATTATTCGATTTTCAAAAACAGTGCGTAAACTAGTTGGTTGCGTTGGCTGTGTGACATGTGGCCCCGTCTTGCTCAAACCGTTGACGGTAACGGTGGCTCCTTGCTCATTTTCGAAGAAAAATGGCCCAATGATGCCGCCAGCCTAAAATCCACACCAAACAGTGAGTTGTTGTGGATGCATTGACTTCTCAATATCACGTGGGTTCTCTGAACCCTATATGCGGCAATTTTGTTAATTGACAGAGCCATCGAGATGAAAATGAGCTTCATCTGAAAACACGATTTTTCGGTAGAAGTCTTCATCTCCTGCAAAACAATCTTCAGCCCATTGGACGAAGCGAAAACGTATCGGATGGCCATGAGGCGCCAGTTGTTGGACCAATTGAACTTCGTAAGCCTTCATACCCAGGTCTTTATGCAAAATTCTTCTCAAAGAAGTGCGAGAAATGTTCAGTTCCTGAGAACGATGACGAGTTGGTGTTGATGGATGTTCTTGGACATTGTCAGCCACAGCAGCAATGCTTTCGATTCAACGCACTGGAGGAGAACGTACAAGGGTTGGTTTGTCCAATAACGATCAGTTTTCATGAACCAGCTTCACAAATTGCCACACAAACTGGACTGAAGGCTGATTCTCTCCTCGAAAATTTTCATCGTTAATATCTTACAGTTTGCGTTAAAGACTCACTACATTGGAAATAAGTTTTTAATATTTTCCAATTTTGTTCGAGCGTATAGCGTCCCATTTTGCAAATGTCAAACATAAACCTGAAAATAAAAATAGAAATGAATGTTATTCTACCTTTAAAAGTCAAAGTAATCGGTAGTTCAAAAATTCGTCAGAATCTTAGAAAATTTCAATATGAAAAATATCTCCGAATCCAAAAAGTTGTTTTATTTGAGAAATATCTCAGAATTCGAGAATTTTTCTATTAAAGAAATACCTCAGAATCTGAGAATTTTTCCATATCAAAAATATGTCAAAATCTGAGAATGTGTCACTATGAAAAATATCTGAAAATCTGCGATTTTTATACCCTATACCACTATGTGGTTTGGGTATATTGACTTCGTGCTGCTGTTTGTAACTACCAAAAATATTTGACCTAGACCCATCTTTTATTATACCGATCGACTCAGAATCACTATCTGATTCGATTTAACGATGTCCGTCCGTCCGTCCGTCCGTCTGTGTGTCCATGTAAAGCTTGCAATCAAACTGCAGGTTGCAAATTTGAATATATTTTTGGTACATAAGCTTTTATCGGCCATGGGATGAACGCTATTGAAATTGGTGAGAATCGGTCCATGTTCAGACCTAGCCTCCATACAAATGACCCCGATGAAATCAACATAAATTGCCATAAGATCCAAATTATCATATAAATCTTAGTCAAATTGGGCTTGTATGTGTTTATTACATCCATTAATCAGTAGTCCAAAAATGATTCCTATGGGACAACTCTTAGTCATAGGCCCCATATAGAACTGCTTCCCGATCTTCACCTAAATCTATCAAAAAACAAAAATATTGCTCTGATTCTTCTCAAATTTTGTTTGTATATATTTTTGCAAAATACAAGAGACTTTACCAAACATGGTCACGATCGGTCCATTTTTGGACCTAGTCCCCATATAGATATATCATCCGATATGAATTTTTTCATATCTGCAGCCAAAACAATTAATAAAAATCCCATATAAATTTGATTTATGCTTATTTTCTATATCCAGTTTGTTGGGCCTGAGAGATAGGGTCTCTAAACGCATGGTATAGGGTATCGTATCGTCGGTCTAGACCGACTATAATTTTCTTACTTGTTTCTACATGAAGAATATCCCAGAATCCGAGAATATTTCTATTTCAATAATAAGAATCAGATTCAAAGATATTTTTTGTAAAGAAATATTCTCAGATTCAGAGATATTCTTCATGTAGAAAAAATCGAGGATTCTGAAATATTTTTCATAGGGAAAAATTCTCATATTCTGAGATATTTTTGATATTGAAAAATGCTCAGATTCTGAGATATTTCTTTAAAAGAAACATGTTTCAAATAAAAAAATTCTTAAATTCTGAGATATTTTGTTATGGAAAAATTCTCAGATTATGACATATATATAATATAGAAAAATTTTCGGATTCTAATATATTTTTCAATATTAAAATTCTCAGCTTCTGAAATATTTTTTGTGAAGAAATATTCTCAGCTTCTGAGATATTTCATGTATGAAGAAATTATTTGAAAGTTTTGTAAAGAAAAAGTTTCAGAATGTCAAAAGTTTTTTATGCAGAAAAATTCTCAAAATCTGGGATATATTTTCGTACAGAAAAGTTTCAGAATCTGACATATCTTATAGTATAGAAAAATCCTCAGATTTTGAGATATTTTTCCTCATATTAAGATTTTTTTTAGATATAAAAATTTTCAGGCTCTGGATCCTATTTTTTATAGAAAAATTCTCAAATTCCGAGATATTTTTGATAAAAATTCTAATATATATATTTTGTATAGAAAAAATCTAAGATTTTTTCGTATATAAAAATTCTGAGATACCTTCGTACAGAAAAATATTTTTCGCATAGAAAAATTTTTAATTATTTTTCGAATAGAAAAATTCTCTTATATTTTTCGTATTGAAAGTTATCTCAGATTGAAAGTTATTTCTTTTTGTAAATAAAAATTTTCAGATTTTGAGATATTTTTTAAAATAGAAAAATTTTCAAACCCTAAGATATGTTTTAAATAGAAAAATTCTTGGATTGTGGGATATTTTCTATGTAGAAAAATTTTCGCTCTCAGATATTTTGCATATGGAAAAATTCTTAGATTCTGAGATACTTTCGATATGGATAAGTTCTCAGATTCTGAGATATTTTTGAAATAGAAAAATTTTCGTGTAGAAAAACTCTCATATTCTGATGTATTGTTTTGGATAGAAAAATTCTCAGATTCTGAAATGGAAAAATTCTCGGATTCTGAGATATATTTCATGTAGAAAACTTTGCGGCTTTTGAGATATTTTTGATATAGAAAAAAGTTCAGATTCAAAGATATTGTTTCGTAAAAAAAAATTCTCAGATTCTGAAAATATTTCTGTACAAAACTTTCTGATAATTTTTCTATACAAAAAATATCTTAGAATCTGAGAATATTTCTATACAAAAAATATTTCAGATTCTATACAAAGAAATATGTGTTCGAATCTGAGAATTTTTAATCAAAAATATCTCAAGATCTAAGTATTTTTCTCTACCAAAATATGAGAATTTTTCTATACGAAAAAATATCTCAGAATTTGGAATTTTTCTATACAATTCCAGAATCTGAAATTTTTCTATCCAATTCCGGATTCTGAAAAAGTATGTCAGAATTGTAGAAATATTCTATATGAAAACATATTTCAGAACCTTGAATTTTTTTTACCCAAAAAATATCTCGAAATCTTAGAAATTTTCTATAAAACAAAAATATATCTGAAAGTGGGAACTTCACTCTCCTGATATCAATAATCAAATAGGTATTAATTGTCCGAATTTTACCGGTTATTAAGTGCTTTATTTTTCTTCTTCTATAATACAAAATGTCTGAATATATAGTCAAAATCAATTTGCTGTTGACTTATTTTTTTTAATTATTCCTTAAACTTTTTTTTTTGTTGGCTTGAAGCCAAGAAGTGGCAACAGTTTTTTTTCTCGTTCAAAATTGTTTCAATACGAAAACATCATAAGACATTCTACATTTTTTTTTATTCGAATCAGACGTTTTTGTAGAGAGCTGTAGCGAGCCAAAAAGAAAAAAAAGAGGCGCGTGACTGATTCATGTTTTTGTAGTTATATATACATTAGGGTGAAATTTATGTGTAGATTTTTAAAATGTGCAACTACTTTTTAAATTCAATGTCAGATGTCACTATATTGTCTTAGAATTGGCAAAGGATCCAAGAGACGAGGGAGGGTTCTTGAACTATATAACAATTTATTCTAAACATTGTTTTGATTTAATGACAATATATTACCTGACCCTATTTTTTTTCTTATAACCTAGGTTCACAAATAATTTTCACCCTAAGATTATACATTTTTCTACATCAGCAAATCGCTTTAATATATAGTATTTGTTTATATATATGTATATACATAAGTCTATATAATAAAATAAATTTTTTTGTATATACAATCTGTATATGTCCCAATATATTGATCTGATCAACATGTTACATGGCATCAGACAATCTGTTAAAAGATGTCTTGAAGCCATGCATATACTGGATGTCTCTCTATATATGTATGTAATTTTTATTTATTTATTGTTTTTGTTAGTGTATGAAAATGAAAATGTTTCGAGATACACACCTTAAGAATTGACAAACATTTTATGTACTTAATATCTTTTGAGGTGGGTGGGAAATTGTTTTTTCTTTTGATATTTGAAAAAAATAATAAACATCAAAATGTTTCAGAATTTGAAGAATTTTTTGAGATTATTCATCTGCTTAAATGAAAAAAGACCTTAAGAACATAAAATGTATTTTGAAATATAATTTGACGGTAAAATGACAGATTTTCGATGTTCAAAAAAAGTCATTAAATTATAAGGTCACTCACAATAGACTCCCAAAAACCAACAGATCGAATTTCTTAGCATACTTATAAATTCGAATAGTGTCATAAATATGCTTATAAAACTTTAGAAAGTATGACAGCATTAATAGCATATTTTATATTTAAGAACTATTAAGATTAATTTTATTTCAGTTAAGAGATTCCCAAGTGTGATTTTAAATTATTTCCTTATTCGTTTGGGCACTTTAAGTGGTTCAAAAAAATTTTTTTTTTTTTTTTTTTTTTTTTTTTGAAAGTCAAGAAAATAAATTTCAAGCTTTCAACAGAAATATGCACTAAAAATTAAAAATTTATGGATTCAAAACTCATTATTTAATGATGACATCAAAAAATAAATTTTCTTAAGTAAAAATACAAAAAGTAAAATGATAGAAAGTACTATTGGTCTAAGCAACTTGATTATGGACGATCTCAGGGTGAATCGTCAGCAGAAAGAAGTTGAATGAATTTCGGGAAAATTTTGTAAAGAAAAATTCATAGATTCGAAGATATTTCTTGTTTAAAAAAATTCAAAGTTCTGATATGTTTTTTCGTATGGAAAAATTCTCGAATTCCGAGATATTTTACAGATTCTGAGATATTTCTTTGTATAGAAAATTTCTCAAGTTCTGAGATATTTTTCATATCGAGGGTTTATATTCAAAAAGTGCTATCTGCTTTAACAAAATTTTTGAGGAGAGCGAGGAAATTCAATTTATTCATTAGATCATAAAGTATTCATCGATCGGTTTAGTGCAATATCTATTAAGTACAAATCGTACTATTGATGTTGAAAATTAAAATCATTATTATAGATAACAGTTAACTTAGAGAATACCAAACATAAATTATATTGTAAATTGCAGATAGCACTTTACGAATATAAACCCTCGATATAGAAAAATCTTCATGTATTGGTAGAGAATAGCTCTCAGATTCTTAGATACTTTTGCTCAGAAATCCTCAGATTCCAAGATTTTTTTTTTGTATAGAATCTGAAATATTTTTTATATAGAAAAATTATCAGAGAGTTATCTATATAATAATTCTTAGAATCAGAGAAGTTTTTTCGTACCGAAAAATTCTCAAAGTTTTTATATTATTCCTCAGATTGCGAGATATTTCCATGTATAAAAAAAATTATCAGCTTCTAAGACAGTTTTTTATAAAGAAAAGTTCTTAGATTCTGAGATATTTCTTTATATAGAAAACTTCTCAGCTTCTGAGATATTTTTCGTAAAGAAAAAGTTTCAAATTCCGAGAAATTTTGCAGATTCTGAGGTATTTTTTTTTTGTGTAGGTTCAATGATATTTCAGATCCCGATATTTTTTGTATAGAAAAATTCCAAATTCTTAAATATTTTTTCGTAGAGAAAAATTCCAGATTCTGATATCGTTTTTCGTATCGAAAAATTCTCAGAATCTGAGATAATGTTACTCAGAATGTGGGATTTTTTTTCTGTATAGAAAAATATTCAGTTCTTTTTATAGATAAATTCTAAAATTCTGAAGCAGTTGTTTTGTATAGAAAAATTCTCTGAATCTGATTGTTTTTCGTATAAAAAAAAATTCGTAGATTATGATGGTTTTTCGTATAGAAAAATTTTCAAAATCTAATAGTTTTTCATATAGAAAAATTTTTCGTATAGCAAAATTCTTAGAGTCCTTTATTTTCTCGTATAAAAGAATTTTCAGATTTGGAGACATTTTTCTCAGATTGTAAGATATTTTTTTTTGTATAGAAAATTATTCAGTTCTTTGTAAAGATAAATTCTCACATTCTGAGACAGTTTTTTGTATTTAAAAGTTCCCATATTCTGAGATAGGTTTGTACTAAAGATATTTGTCCCATCGACTCTTGAGTCGACTCAGAATCACTTTCTCAGTCGACTTACCGATGTCCGTCCTTCTGTCCGTCTATGTAGAAAATTCTAGATTCTCACATTCTACGCTATTGTTGCTGAGAAATTCTCAGATTTTAAGATATTTCTTGTATAGAATCTGCAATTGTCTTAGAGTAAATTATCAGAGAATAATTCTCAGAATCTGAGATTTGTTTTCATATAGAAAAATTCTAAGAATCTGATGCTTTCCCGTATAGAAAAATTCTAGGAATTTGAGATATTTTTTCGTGTAAAAAAATTCTCAGAATTCTGAAACATTTTTCGTATAGGGGAATTCTCAGCTTCTCAGACATTTTTTCATATAGAAAAATTCTCAGATCCTAAAACATTTCGTACAGAAAATTACTCAGATTCTGAGACATTTTTCCGTAAAGAAAAATTCTCAGATTCTGAGACATTTTTTCGTATTGAAAAATTCTCAGATTCTCAGACATTTTTTCGTATAGAGAAATTCTCAGTTTCTGAAACATTTTTTCGTATTGAAAAATTCTCAGATTCTGAGACATTTTTTCGTATAGAAAAACTCTCAGATTTTGAGGCATTTTTTCGTATAGAAAAATTCTCAGAATCTGAGACATTTTCTCGTATAGAAAAACTCTCAGATTTTGAGGTATTTTCTCGTATAGAGAAATTCTCAGACATTTTCTCGTATAGAAAAATGTTCTGATTCTGAGACATTTTTTCGGATTTAAAAATTCTCAGATTCTGAGACATTTTTTCGTATAGAAAAAATCTCAGATTCTGAGACATTTTTTCGTATAGAAAAAATCTCAGCTTCTTTAACATTTTTTCGTATTGAAAAATTCTCAGATTCTGACACATGTTTTCGTATAGAGAAATTCTCAAATTCTGAGACATTTTTTCGTATTGAAAAATAAAATAAAAATTCTTAGCTTCTGAAACATTTCTTCGTATAGAAAAACTCTCAAATTCGGAGACATTTTCTCGTATCAAAAAATTCTCAGATATTTTTTCGTATAGAAAATTTCTAAGATTAGAGACATTTTTTCGTAAAAAGAAATTCTCAGCTTCTTTAACATTTTTTTCGTATTGAAAAATTCTCAGATTCTGACATTTTTTCGTATAGAAAATTCTCAGATTCTGAGACATTTTTTCGTGTAGAAAAATTTTCAGATTTTGAGAAATTTTTTGTATTGAAAAATTCTCAAATTCTGAGACATTTTATCGTATTGAGAAATTCTCAGATTCTGAGACATTTTTTCGTATAGAAAAATTCTCAAATTCTGAGACATTTTTTCGTATTGAAAAATACTCAGATTCTGAGACATTTTTTCGTATAGAGAAATTCTTAGCTTCTGAAACATTTCTTCGTATTGAAAAACTCTCAAATTCGGAGACATTTTCTCGTATAAAAAAATTCTCAGATATTTTTTAGTATAGAAAATATCTAAGATTATGAGACATTTTTTCGTATAGAAAATACTCAGATTCTGAGACATTTTTTCGTATAGAAAAATTTTCAGATTCTGAGACATTTTCTCGTATAGAGACATTCTCAGATTATGAGGCATTTTGTCGTATAGAGACATTTTTTCGTAAAAAGAAATTCTAAGCTTCTTTAACATTTTTTTCGTGTTGAAAAATTCTCAGATTCTGACACATTTTTTCGTATAGAGAAATTCTCAAATCCTGACATTTTTTCGTATAGAAAATTCTGAGATTCTGAGACATTTTTTCGTTTAGAAAAATTTTCAGATTCTGAGAAATTTTTTGTATTGAAAAATTCTCAGATTCTGAGACATTTTTTGATATAGAAAAATTCTCAGATTCTGAGACATTCTCTCGTGTAGAAAAATTCTCAGCTTCTGAGATTCTGAGACATTTTCTCGTATGGAGAAATTCTCAGATTCTGAGACATTTTTTCGTATAGAGAAATTCTCAGCTTCTGAAACAATTTTTCGTATAGAAAAACTCTCAGGTTCGGCGACATTTTCTCGTATAGAAAAACTCTCAGATTCTGAGACATTTTCTTGTATAGAAAAACTCTCAATTTCTGAAACATTTTCTCGTATAGAAAAACTCGGATTCTGAGTCATTTTCTCGTATAGAAAAACTCTCAATTTCTGAGACATTTTCTCGTATAGAAAATGTTCAGATTCTGAGACATTTTTCGATTGAAAAATTCGCAGATTCGGAGACATTTTTTGTATAGAAAAATTTCCAGATCAGATTTTCAGATTCTGAAAAATTTTTTCGTATAGAAAAATTCTCAGATTCAGAGATATTTTCTCGTATAGGGAAATTCTAGACATTTTTTCGTATAGAAAAATTTTCATATTCTGGACATTTTTCGTATAGAAAAATTTTCAGTTCAAATTCGGAGACATATTTTCGTATAGAAAATTTGCAGGTTCTTAGACATTTCTTCGTACAGTGAAGTTCTCAGATTCTGACATATTTTTTGTATAAAAAATTTTTACTTTTTGTGACAGTTTTGAATGGAACAATTCTCAGATTCGGACACATTTTTATACCCTATACTATTATGTGGCGTAGATATAATAAGTTTGTTCTAAAAATTTTATTATATCGATCGACTCAGAATCAGAATCATTACCTGATTCTATTTAGCGATATCCGTCTGACCATCTGTATGGTTTTCTATCGGTATTTTTGTCTGTCTTTCTGTCCGCCCGTCTGTGTGTCCATGTTAACCTTGTAATCAAATTGCAGATCACAAATATGAATATGTTTGAATAAATTCGGTATATAAGTTTTTATCGGCCATAGGACGAACGCTACTGAAATTGGTGAAAATCGGTAGAGGTAGTCTCAATACAAAGGTTCAAATTGTAAAATTTGGTAAATTCGGTAAAATTTGGGCTGTGTATATATTACACCCATCAATTAGAAGTCTAAAAATAAACCCTGAAGGACAATTAATAGTCATAGCCCCACAAAAAGTTGCTTCCCCATCTCATTTAAATCTATCAAAAGCAAAATTTGGTTTCTTTATGTATATGCAAAAGTAAATGAATATAGCAAATATGATCAGGATCAATGCATTTTTCGACCTAGTCCTTTATAAATATAGCATCCGATATGATTTGTTTCATATCTGCAGGCAAAAAAAAATCATGTGAGTCCGATCACAAGGGAGATGTGTAAACATCTAATAATTAAAGAAAACATCAACATCATATTTTCCAGTGCATAAAAAATAAGTCGATTATGCTGTTTTCTGAAATTCAATTGATGTTTTCTGAAATTCAATTGATGTTTTCTGAAATACAATTGATGTTTTCTGAAATACAATTGATGTTTTCTGAAATTCTATTGATGTTTTCTGAAATTCAATTGATGTTTTCTGAAACTCGAATGATGTTTTCTGAAATTCTTTTTATGTTTTGTGAAATTCAAATGATGTTTTCTGAAATTATATTTACGTTTTCTGAAATTCAATTGATGTTTTCTGAAATTTTATTGATGTTTTCTGAAATACAATTGATGTTTTCTGAAATTATATTGATGGTTTCTGAAATACAATTGATGTTTTCTGAAATTATATTGATGTTTTCTGAAATTCTATTTATGTTTTCTGAAATTCAAATGATGTTTTCTGAAATTATATTTACGTTTTCTGAAATTCAATTGATGTTTTCTGAAATTTTATTGATGTTTTCTGAAATACAATTGATGTTTTCTGAAATTATATTGATGGTTTCTGAAATACAATTGATGTTTTCTGAAATTATATTGATGTTTTCTGAAATTCTATTTATGTTTTCTGAAATTCAAATGATGTTTTCTGAAATTATATTGATGGTTTTTGAAATACAATTGATGTTTTCTGAAATTCTATTGATGCTTTCTGAAATTCAATTGATGTTTTCTGAAACTCGAATGATGTTTTCTGAAATTATATTGATGTTTTCTGAAATTCTATTTATGGTTTCTGAAATTCAAATGATGTTTTCTGAAATTATATTGATGTTTTCTGAAATTCTATTTATGTTTTCTGAAATTCATATGATGTTTTCTGAAACTCGAATGATGTTTTCTGAAATTCAATTGATGTTTTCTGAAACTCGAATGATGTTTTCTGAAATTATATTAATGGTTTCTGAAATACAATTGATGTTTTTTGAAAGACAATTGGAAAATGTTTAGAAAAGAACATATCATAATTTTTTCACCAATACAATCATAAATCACACAGCGTTATCTGCTTCAGCTCACACCGATATGAGTTACGCTGTTTTTGTGATTGTATTGTGAAATTGAAATTTACCCCCCTGCGCGTATAGATGTTTACACATCAATATATGTACAGAGCTACTCAAATTTGGTTTATGCTTATTTTTATAATGAATTAGTTGGGCCTAAGACCCTTTCTCTAAACTCATGGCGTAGGGTATTATGAAGTTGGTCTAGACCGACTATAATTTTCTTACTTGTTTGCTATGATCTTAATGAAATTCAGATTTTAAAATCAATATACCAACAAAAAATCGGTCGTAGGAATACAATTTTAATAATTTCCCATTTTAGGCTTACTTATAAATTACTATTATGGCAACTCTGTTCCCTTCCGCAGTGTCTCTGAAACACATTTGGCCACCCACGTGATTAACAGGCTTTACATTTGTTTAAATGGACATAAAAAGTGTGGGTGGTAGCATTTTTTCTTCCAAAACACATTATTTATATTAATTTTTGTGTTATTTTGTTTTTAATTTTTATGTTTTTTTTTCTTTATTTGATATTTTCAGAATTTTCCATAAGAGATTACATTGTTTATGGAAAAAACTACATCAACGCAAAGTCAATTGAAATTTTGGAATAAATTTTATTACAATCAGAATCATAAAATATACAAATACGTAAGAAAGTAGGGATTTTTCAAAACAAAAGAATCCAGGAAATTGTAACGAAATAAAGGTAAGTCCAAAAATCAACATTGAAATATTGATAATTTTCGAACTAGCAAACGATAATAAAATTTTGAGAAAATTCAATAGAATGATTGCTGTCCAAAAAAATTATAAACTAATAACTTTAATTTTAAAAAATTACAAAAAAAATACCTCAGTCAGCAATGATCAATTTGATCATATCGAGGGATGAGGGAAAAAATAGCTTAAGTGGCAAAAAATAAATATTTAAATTGTTTTTTTTTTAAATCTTTTAATCTTCATGATTAAACCCACTATGAATGCTGACTTAAGCAAAAATAGTCTTCGCTTTAACGGTACTTCGTGCACCTATGATATTTTGATTGATGCTGAAATTGAACATAACATCGATTTTCATCAACACAATAAAATCGGCCATGGTTTAAGTGACATGATTCTTAATCAATTCTTGTAACGAAAAAGACTGAATCAATTAAATTCATATTTTCTTAACACATTGCAAAATTTATAACTTAATGTATTTCCTTTTTAAACCTTCATTAATTTTTTCTTTCAAACACCTCTGCAATTCTTTAACATCTGTCTTTTTTACATCAGAGCCATATATCACTTTATAAAAGACCCTTGTAAGTTTTTTTTTTTTACTTTTTCTTTAATTAAAAAAAAAATTGTAACAACGTATTCGCATTAAATCTGCTATTTCCTCCTTCTTCTTTTTGTATTTTCTTAGGCAAAGTAGTGGATTTCGTAATTAAATATAAATATTGAAGAATAAAAAAAAAAGAAATGGCGACACCCAAATGACAGGTGCCGCCAAAACAACGATACAATTGAATCGTAACGACCGTATAAAGGCAATTGCATAAAATTATGTATTTAATTTTGCAGATTAAAGACATTTTTATGACTCACAGAACCACAACTTATATGTAGGCCTTTGTAAAGAGAGAATTGTAGAATTGAAAATGCCAAATCACGATTTTAAACCAGGCATGCTCAGAGGTTTTTTATGGAAGTGTAAACACTAATACATATGAAGAAAAGAATTTTTTTCATATTTTTATTCCCTTCATGTACACTGAAAAAAAAAATAAAAAATTTTGTCTGAAATAAAATGTCTTTATTTTCTTTTCAATGTGATATTTTTCGGTAATTTGAAAGCATATCAAACATTCTGCTTCAGCCTTAAAGTTATAAGTGAAAAAAATCACTGATTTTTCCAAGCTGCAAACTATTTTTTAAACGGAATCACACGTTAGACAACAACAAAATCTACATTGAATAGCTCGGTCGCTAAAGCGTACCAACAAAGCGTACGAAAGTGTTGCTGCTTTGCGCTTTGGACCAATACAAAACAACAAAAAACGAAAAAAGACAAAATTGTTCGTGTATTTTATATTGCTTGATGCTGAATGCTGTTTGTGTGTCTTAGAATACACTGCCTATTCCTAAGTGCTTTTACAAAAACAAAAGTGCATTGAGTGCATAGGGCTTGGGCACCATTGGTTTAAACCAGAGTTCAGAAAAAAACACACACTGAATAAAAAACTCGTACATATATGTAAACAAACATAACTTAGACCAACACACACATATTTTTATTTTCATATCAATTATGTTTGTTTTTAAATTTTCTTCTGTGCCCAACACAACCATGACTGTGTTCGTTTTAATATTTCGTTATTTACACGAACATTTTTGTATCACGTACTTTTTGTTTCAATCACACATAAAGCACACATTTTTGAGTGTTGCTTTATTTGAAGTTCATGGTCTGGTACGTGTACTGAAAAAAAAACAGAACATGTACAATAAACAGGTTCGAGTTCAGTTATATTTTAAGTCGTGTTTTAAGTCGTGTTTAAAATATAACTGAACTCGAACCTGTTTATTGTACATGTTCTGTTTTTTCTTACTACACGAGCCACAACACGACTTAAATCACGCTAATAAACAAAATAAACAATTTATCTGGGTAAAATTATAATAAAATTATTTGTTATTATTTTGCGCAGGTTGCTATTGAAAGACGGATAAATCATGCATCATTGCGCTGAGATATATCTAAAAATAGGAAAACACCTCTAAAAAATGTTTAAAAAAATAAGTGTGTTTGTTGTAATAATTTAGTATTAAGTTTATCAAATTTTCTTTTTAAAAAAACATTTGTTTAAATATCAATTTGTCCATATATTAATGTAAACACAAAACCCAGGTGGAGGGTATCAAAAGTTCAGCACAGCCGAATTTAATACTCTTACTTGTTTTTTTTTTCAAAATTCAAATCTCTTCATCATGTTGTTTTACTTAAAATATGAACAAAATAAGTAGTTTTATGAATTTATTTAAAAACGTTTTTTTAAACAAAATATCAAAAAAAAAAAATTTTTTTTTATCAAAATTAGGTACTAAATATATATTTTTTTAAACTCAAAAAAAAAAAAAAAAAAAAATTACAATCAATTGTTTTATTGAAAGTATTTTCATCATAAGTTGGTTTTACTGAAGAAATTTTATTTAATAAAAAAAAAAATAATAATTTCAAGGATATTGATTCCAGAAAAAAAAAAAAAAAATTAATTAAAAAAAAAAAAAGAAAAATTTATATCCTTTATTTTCATACACTCCACACCACTGTGCTGGGGGTAAATATCCGTTTGGCATACCAAATATGTATAAATTCATGATCCTTATAACAACTCCAGTCGATATAGCGATGTCCGTCTGTCTGTCTGTTCAAATCACGCTCATAAACAAAATAAACCATTTACCTCGGTAAAGTTATAACAAAATTGTTTGTCGTTGTTTTGAGCATATTGCTACTGAAAATGGAATAAATTGGACCCAATTCGGCCAAGATATATCCAAAAATAGGAAGACACAAATAAAAAATTTTTCAAAAAATTTAGAATGTTTGTTGTAATAATTTTGTATTAAGTATTATTTTGTTTACATTTGTTATAAGTCCAAATATTAATGTAAACATAAAACCCATATGTATCATATGTTCGGCACAGCCGAATTTAGCACTCTTACATTTTTTTCTAAATTCAAATTTCTTCATCATGTTGTTTTACTTAAAATATTTTTAAAAAAAATTTTTTGTGAATTTAGTTAAATTTTTTTTTTAAACAAAATATTTTCAACAAAAAAAAAAACTTTTTTATCAAAATGTTGTTACTAAAAATATTTATTTAACTTTTTAAAAAAATTTACAATCAATTTTTTTATTGAAATTATTTTCATCATAATATTGAATTACTAAAAATATTTTTATTACAATTAAAATTTTTCCCTCTTTTTTCACAAAATAATCCAAAATATTAGTTGCATCTGGGGCCAAATCACCGCATTCGATATCGAGTAACATTAATCGAAATTCCGTACTTTTATCTATTATTTGAAGAAGACGGACAAATGCTCGACCACGATTCGCTTTTCTTCTTAACCAGAGGCCATAATTCTTTAACAGTGAGAAAGAAAAATTATTCTTAACATTTTATTATGGGATATAAAAAAATGATTTCGATCGAAAAATTTCGATATCTTAAAGGAATATCCAAATAAGTAAAAAATATGATTTAGAAGTGCCACAATTGCAATCCAAAACTTTAATACTTCTCTGTATTTGTGATATTTTATCCTGTACTTTAGCCAACTTTCTGCTTTTTTTTAACTCAGAAATAGTGTCTGAATGTATATATATTTCTTTCACTTATTTCTGTGATAGGGATTTATGACATCGATCTCTTCTTGGGTTTTAGAAATGACTTACACATATTTGCCTTCAAAACGGTTTGATTTGGAAGAGATTTCTGAATAAAAATTAAAATCTTAACGGTCACGGTCATCGCTTGTTTACTTACTGACTGCTTAATGCAGTATGATTAATATTTAAATTCACAAAACTAACACTCATACGTCTAATATATACGTATAAAAACGAAATTTTATTGAAAATGTACCTTTTCTTATTAAAGTACCTTTACTCAAAAAAGTACTTGTTATCTAAAAAAAATTACATATTCTTAAAAAGTGGTTTTTCCTTAAAAATTAGTTTTTCTTAAAAAGTACATTTTCCTTCCTTGAAAAATATCTTTTGTTAAATAATTTCCTTTCTAAAAAAGTACATATTCTTAAAAAAGTACATTTTCTTAAGAAATTAAATTTTCTAAAAATATTTTCTTAAAAAATTGCCATTTTCAAAAAAGTACCTTTTCTTAAAAAGTAAGTTTTTTCAAAAAAGTACCTTTTCTGAAAAAGAACTTTTACTTCAAATGTACCTTTTCTTCAAAAAATATCTTTTCTTAAAAATTACATGTTTTAAAAAATAATTTCTCATAAAGAAGTATTATTTTCTTTAAAAATTACCTTTTCTAAAAAAGAACCTTTTCTTAAAATAGTACTATTTCTTAAAAAAACTTTTGCTTAAAAGTTTCTTTTCTTAAAAAATCATTTCATTAAAAAATTACCTTTTTAAAGAACACGTTTTCGTCCAAAAGTATCTATTCTTAAAAAGTACATTTTCTTAAAAAGTACTTTTTCTTAATAAGAACCTTTTCTTAAAAAGTACATTTTCTTTAAAAACAAGTAATTTCTTAAAAAGTACATTTTCTTAAAACGTATCTATTAAATAAAAGTACATTTTTTTAAAAAAGTGTCATTTTTTAAAAAGGTGTCATTTTTTAAAACAGTACCTTCCTTAAAGAAATACTGTTTCTAAAAAATGCCATTCAAAAATACATGTTTATAAAAAATTACCTTTTCTTAAAATGTACCTTATCTTGAAAGAGTAGATTTTCTTAAAAGATAAATTTATTTTAAAAATATCTGTTCTTTGAAATCAGTATTTTCTTAAAAAGTACCTATTAATTAAAAGTATCGTTTCTTAAAACAGTACCTTTTCTTAAAACAGTACTTGTTCTTTAAAAATTATTATTTTCTAAAAAGTGTAAATTTTCTTAAAAAGTATATTTTCTTAAAAAAGTATCTGTTTTTAAAACTTAGTACTTTCTTAAAAAATACCTTTTCTTCAAAAATTACCTTTTCTTAAAACAGCACATTTTCTTAAAAAAGTAAATTTTTTTTTAAAAGAACTTTTCTTAATAAGAACCTTTTCTTAAAAAAGCATATTTTCTTATTAAGTACCTTCTCTTGAAAAATTACCTTTTCTTTAAAAAGTACCTTTTCTTGAAAGTATATTTTCTTGAAAGTATATTTTCTTAAAAAAGAATTTTTTTAAAAATTAACTTTTTTAAGAACACATTTTCTTCAAAAAGTACTTCTTTTAAAGTAAATTTTCTTAAAAAATACTTTTTCTTACTAAGAACCTTTTTTTTAAATGACATTTTCCTAAAAAATTACTTTTTTTAAAAATGTCATTGAAAAAATATATATTTTTAAAAAAGTACCTTTTCTAAAAATGTACCTTTTCCTAAACGAGCACATTTTACCTTTTCTTAAAAGTATATTTTCTTAAAAAAGAGCTTTTTTAAAGACTAACTTTTTTAAGAACATATTTTCTTCAAAAAGTACTTTTTTTAAAAGTAAATTTTCTTAAAAAGTACTTTTTCTTATTAAGAACCTTTTTTTTAAATGGCATTTTCCTAAAAAATTACTGTTTTTAAAAAATGTCACTGAAAAAAATATATATATTATAAAAAGTACCATTTCTAAAAATGTACCTTTTCCTAAAAGAGCACATTTTCTTAAAAAGTACATTAAAAAAAGAAACACCTATTCTTTAAAAAGTATTATTTTTTAAAAAAAGTAAATTTTCTTAAAAAGTACCTATTAATGAAAAGTACATTTCCTTAAAAAATTTACATTTTCTTAAAAACGTACCTTTTCAGGAAAAGGTACATTTTCTTACAAAAGAACCATTTTCTAAAAAATGTTACATATTTTATATTAAAAGGTACATTTTTGTATAAAAATACATTTTGGCAAGAAGTATATTTTAAGTTGTAATCGGAGGGTAAAATAAATTCCTGATTTAATATAAAATACACTTTGTATTTTAAATGCTAACTAAAGCGTATATCAAAATATATATTTGCATGGGCGGTAAATTTCACTAAGGAGCCTTAGGCGGTTGATTTGGTGTTCTTATAGTCCAAACATTTATTTAATTGCAGGTCTTTTCTTCCTTCCAAATATTTACCAGATTGTGGATCTTCTTAATTGTAGATCGTACCCAAAGAATTATTTCATGATAATGGATTTTTTATACCATCAATGATGTTTAGTTAAGAGTCGGACAGTGAAATTATATAATTAATTTTTAATACACTTATATATGATCGGGTCCATGGTTCAATACAGAAACTAGCTCTTGTTAGATTTTTAATTCTACTCCTAAAAATAGGCTATATAATTATTTTAAAATTTAAATTAAACAAGTTAGGAAAATATAATCGGTATATACCGACTACATAGTTGCCTGTGACATGCGTTTCGAGAAAAGGGTTTGGATCCAACTTTTCTGAGGCTATAACTGGATATAGAAAATAAGTATAAAACAAATTTTAGTGGCATTATCATTAAATTTAGGCATGCTCATATAAAAAATGTTTACTTGTATATCTGATGTTATTTTTATACGGGGACTAGGTTAAAAATGGAGCTATCATATTTAATAATCTCACTTAGTTTTCTGGAAAGCATATATAGTATATATATATATATATATATATATATGTATCACTTATATACGTTTATATTGGGACATTTTTAACGTTTACAGCAAAGGGTTGTTGAATTAGCTGAAACAGTTTTTGCTATAAGTGATACATAGATGACGCTTTCTGTTTGATTTTAAAAAATGACATTACTAGATGTTTACACATCTTCCCTGTGATCGGACTCACATGATTTTTTTTTTGCAGCGACAGACCAAAGCTTCTGGTGGGAATCGAACCCACGACCCCTCGCATGATAGGCGAGCACGCTACCTACTCACCTACCGGGGCGTTTATTGTTGGAATACTGATTAGTCTGGGCTGACGATAATTTTAATCGGTCTGATAGAGGTAATTTGTATGGGGTCAAAGTCTGACCATGCACCGATCTTCACCAATTTCAATACCTATGACTGACAAAAGATTATACCTATACCATATTTAGCCAATATATATTCATATTTACGACCTGTAGTTTGATTGCAAGGTTTACATGGACACACAGGCGGACAGATGGACGGACATACAGACGCTAAATCGACTCAGAAAGTAATTCGGTACATTACATGTCAGGGCTACATCAATTATTTTGGTAGTTAGAAACAAATTCATTATACCCTGACCACATAGTGGTGTAGGGTATAAAAAGAATACACATCTCTTATGGATGGATGGACTATAAAAAGCCATTAAAAACAATTCCGAGGAGCCCATATTAAATTTATTAAATCTGAGCTTATTTCACACAACTTACTTATCGAAAATTTGGTATTTTTAGCGCCTGGTGAAAAAATTTTAATCTATAATATTAATAGGCTAGGCGATTTCTTGTGACCGATATTTTGTTCTACCGTTTTATCCCGATTTTGACCAAACGTATATTATTTGAAAGGTATTTCTTTTTAGCCGTTTTGCAGATTTACAGATTTTTAAATTTTTTCCTTTATTTTGAGTAAATTGCATTTAAAGTTGCTACTAACACATACATAAAATTATACAATGCTATGTGTGTGTTTATTAAATTTGTTAATGTGTTTGTAATAAAAATGAGTCTGTTTTTATACCCTCCACTCCAGTGTGCAGAGGGTATATATAAGTTTGTCATTCCGTTTGTAATAATTAGAAAAAAAATTTTGGACCCCATAATATATATATATTTGTGATCCTTATAACAACCGGAGTTGATATAGCGATGTCCGTCTGTCCGTCTGTGGAAATCACGATGACGGCATCAATCGGGCAGCTAGGGTACTCGTTGGCATAAAAAATGATTCAATAATATCCTGAAAAGTTTGCTATTTAAAATCGTCCAAATCGGTCGATTAGGGCCCGGGATTTGAATGAAGAACCAAAAAAAGTCTTGAAAAATATAATTTTCTGTGTTGTCCTTGTCACGATCACGCCTTCAATAGTGCAGCTACAGTGATCATTTTTAACGAGAATGATTCACCAAATTCATGGGAAGATTTCTATTTCAAAAATCATTGAAATCAGTGGAACAGGTCCAGGGAAATCTCTGAAAAAGTAAAAAAAAAAATGAAAAATATGATGTTTCTATATTGTTCTTGTTTTATTCTAAATGTTGTGTTGCTGCCATAGCTGGACTTTTTGTGGTCGTTGGGGTAATAATATAATAAAAACTAACCCTTTGAAAATTTTTTTTATTAACTCTGGTAGAAAAATTTAAAAGTTTCCATTGTTTTGGCATCACTAAAAAAATTTATTAGATCATTTCTGTCATTACCACGAGCCTGCCTGCAAAATTTCAGATCGAATGGGTCACGGGAAAGGGGTTAAAATCGATCCAAAATTTTTTCGACACTACGAGTTAATATAAAGGGAGTAGAAATTCACCAACATCTAAAGCAAATAATACTAAAATACCTAGTTGTTAATAAAAAAAAAACAATGTAAATTTAACAAAAAAAATTTATTTATAAATTTATTTAAAGAGAAAAACACAAAAATAACGTTTGATGTTGTATTTTTTGTGTTTAATATTTATATAAACATATTAAATAATACAAATAGTATACATATATTCTATATATGTATATTCATAACAACTGCATGTTAGAAATAAATCGGTATATTATTTTATTAACATAAAATTCTGCAATATTTTGTTGTGGGGAAAATACATTTCTTTTGCATTAACAGAGTGCTACTTCAGTTTTGCTCAGCGTGACTATGCCGCAGTAGATGGCGCCACAATTTTTGTTCTAATTAGCTTTGCAATAGTTATTTATATTTTAACATGAATGTCAATATTTTCAACTAGATATCATACAGAACAATGTTAAGAGTATACACGGGCTTGTCTTTTATTTCATACGTTTTTTTCATTATTCTTTTACAAATATGAACATAAGTTTGGCATATTAACTTTATGTTGTCTTTACAAAGTAGAGTTACCGAGTTCATCAATGGGTTTTTTGCTTTCAAAACAGTTCTACATAGTTATATAGAATTATTATTCTGCTTTACCTACAAAATATCTGATTGCGATTACATCTAATTTTTAAAAATTGTTTATAATTACTAAAGCATTATTATTCACATAAATACAAAATTGCACTTTTTAAATTTTCCACTCAAATTTAAGAAAATATCAATTCTAAAAACTGGAATTAAAAATTTCCAATTATAAATTACAATTAATTGAATTTCAGAAAATCATATCAAAACGTCGGAAATTATAATTTTAAATTTAGAAGCCATCAATTGCATCTTTAATATATAAATTTTATTCGTTAAACACAAATTGAAATTCCAAAAAAAAAAAACACCAAATACCTATGTTTACATTTAAAAAATTTTCACATTTAAAAAAAATATTGACATTCGGGAGAAATTAATACCGTTCAGTATCGCGATTCAAAAACTTCTTTTAACGATAGTCGGATCGTTAAAAAAAGAAAATAGCAAAATTATCAGTAAAATTTTTAAACGATATTCGCTATTGTTAAAGTCAGCTGTTGATGTTATCTAAACGACAACCATTTTTGTGTTGTTTATTCAATCGATAAAAACTTAAATTTTTAAAAACTTAAATAAAAATCATAAAATAGTGAAAATATTTTGCTTTAATTAAAAAATCTTTTTTATATAAATAAAAAAATTAAATAGCATATTCAATTCATTATTTCATTTTCAAATAAATAAACAGAAATATTAGTAAAAAAAATAAAGATATTAAACATAAACATAAAATCATCTTGTCAAACACGAAGTTATTTGTTTTTTTATATTCTTCTTTGTGTTTTTCGCTTATTTTGACAGAGATACCACTCGTTTACAATTTAAATAAATAGAAAAATAGATTTGTCGACTGTCGTTAAGATGTACTTAGTACTTAGTGAATCACTTAATCCTTAGTGCAAACAACAATAGCTGTCTGTATATTTTGCGATTGTCGGATCGTTGAAATTTACAGAATCGGACTACAGAAAACATTGATTTAAATTCAATGAATTTTAGAAAACGTCAACTGATATTTAAGAATTGCGAACATAAAAACTGTTACAAAAATAAACGCAATTTGATGAGAATGTTATTTTTTATATGTAAATTTTCACAATTTTTTTTGGATGAATATTTGAAGTTTTTTAGAAAATAAAGAGAACAAATTATTTTATTTAAAATGTTTGGGACATTTGGGTTTTTGCGTTTGGCATACCTAATTTGATTATTTATTATTATAATTTTATTCCCTATGTTTTTCAAATATGGCAATATTTTAATAAAAAAGTTGAGAGAGCTTTTTTTTTGGTTATTATTTTGTTACTTCATCCGACCTATATGGCCGCAATGAAGAAATATTTGGCCAGTTAAAAGAAACTATACAGCCATCTCCAATTAGCACGATTTAATGCATGTAGCCACCCTACACAACCATTACCTTTGCAATGGAGGTTAGAGCGAGCTATTTAATTAACAAGAACTAAATTAAATGAGAAGTTATGTCATATAACCGAAAACGTATGCATATAGGTATATAACGTAAATGCATGCCGATCAGCAACCACGATGACCAAAAAGCAAACACCGAAACACATCCGAAATAATAGAAAAGACGAAAACCAACCCAAAGAATTTTCTGAAATAATTTGGTATTAAGTTTAACAAATTGTTTACTTTTTCCAATATTTTGTTTACATTTATTATCAATACTCAAACCGAGGTGGAGGGTATCAAAGATGTAACACTCTTACTTGTTTTGTGTTAATTTGTGAATTGGCTATAATTGATTAGCATACCTTTAGGGTCTTTATGTAATGAAAAAATAAAATTCCTAGAATTTCCACTCGAATTGCGAGTACTGGAATCTGCTATGTTATTTTAATATTTTGAAAATTATTTTGTTTTCATCAAAAAATTCATGTTTTTATTAAAAATTTCATTGTGTATCTAATAAAAAGTTTTATAAAAACTTTGCTTTCCCTTAAAAAAAAATTAAAACACAAATTCAAACAGGGAAGTAGCTTTCTTAAAAATTTTTAAAAATTGTATTTTTTTTATTACTACTAAAGAACAGGTCAAATCATAAAAAATCTATTTTTAATAAAAAAAAAGAAGCATATCTTTTCTAATCTCTACACTAATATAAGCAGAAAAGCAAAATATGTTGTTGTAAATTTCTGTTCAGTTTTAACTTCAGACGATAAAAAAAAAACAAGCCAAACTAAATTAAGCCGCTATAAAATCCCTGTAAATTCTGCTGCAACAGACATAAAGCTTAAGCACAAACAACACTGTAAAGACGTTTTATTACAAAGTATAAAATTGTGTACCACTGTCTATAAAATGTGGATATTATTCTGACGAAACGAGGAACATGCAACATGTATTGAACTAGCAAATGCAAAGGGGTGAATTTGGTTTGGTGTTTTTTTTTTTTTTTGTTGAAAAATGTAAATAAAAACTAACAGTTAAAATATACTTGGAACGTGAAAAAAAGAACAGAAAATTTAATTTTATGCAATTGAAGCTGCCATGTGCATACACTTTGTATATGTCTGTATTACCCAGGGAAAAAAAAATATTTATATGGGTGTAAAGCTACATTACAAATACCCTACGAATTGAAAAGTTTTTATTGGTGGACAGATACTGTTTTGTACTTGATAAATCTGTTTGAGATTTCCGAACATTAGAAATTTCTTGACTTTATGCTGCTATTCATATTTTTAAAACGTTTTACCTTTCTATCACATGAAAATGTGGGCCAGCAACATCCAGCCAACTTTCTCCGTGCAAAAAGCGCCAAAACAGTGTCCCACAAAGCGCTAAAAGGGGCTAAATTACAATGAAATGAGAAGAGCTTAAAAGCTTGAAAAATATATCTATCTATAATATTAATAGGCCAGTCAATTTCTTGGTACCGTTGTTTTGTTCTACCGTTTTATCCCGATTTTGACCAAACGTTTATTATTTGAAACGTATTTCTTTTTAGCTGTTCATCAGATTTACAAATTTTTAATTTTTTTTCTTTATTTTGAGTAAATTGCATTTAAAGTTGCTACTAACACTATTAACACATACAAAAAAATTATACATATACTACGTGTGTGTTTATTAAATTTGTCAATGTGTTTGTTAATGAATTTGTTTTCTGCATTCACAATAATAATAAACCAAAAAAGTGTTGGTTTGTGAATTGGCTAAGTTTAAAAATAAAGTTGCCTAGAAAATGCGCTGGAATCTGCTAGTTATTATTAATTTAAGGAAGCAAATTCATGTTATTTGTACATTTGAGATAACTTAGTATTTGATGATATTTTTTATACCAATTAAAAATAAAAAAGAAAGTGAAAATTTTTTTATTTAAAAAAATTATAATTTTTGACTCATCTTCAAGCCTTTTACACCTGGGCGGAATTGACGAACTGCTGGAAAAAATACTCTACAAAAAGTGAGTACAGGGTTTGATAGCACTATATCACCGCTTAAAAAAAGAAAGAAAAAAGAATTTTAGAGATATGGCGACTTGGGCGATTTTTTGCGAAGACCACAGAGAATTTTTTTGGCGATTTTTTTCTGCTTTTTTTTACTTTTGTTAAACATTTTTTCGATTTGTCTTCGATAGCAAAAAAAAAGTTGGGCATGAGAGTAGTCATAAGCCCTATTTTCGAGTAACGAACAATTTATTGTTTTTTTAGGTATTTTTTTTATTATTTTTATTTTTGTTTTTAATTATATAGTATTCTTTTTTATTTATTATTTTATTTTATATATAATATGGTCGTTTGTTTTTTTCTAATTCATTTTATATTTAAATTCATAATAAATGAAAGCAATTATTTAAATAAATTATTTGATTATTATTTGTATGGGAAGTGCCACGCCCACTGATAGGTTTCCTCCAACTTTTATGTCGACTACACCCAAATTTACGGGCTTTCCCTACTATTATACGTATCATACGTAAAAAATATTAATAATAATAAAAAAGGACACTCTATAATTAAAAAGAAAAAACAAAAATTAACATTCAAATAAAAATTTTTTTAAAATAAATAAATAAAATAGCCGTTACTCGAAAACCGCTTCAAAAAAGTAAAAAAATAATAGCAAAAAAAAGGGAAAGAAAATGATAGTCGGTGTAGGTCGACTATACGATACCCTATACCATGCGTTTGGAGACCCTATCTATCCAACAAATTAAATCTATACTAACTAGCAGATTCCAGCCCTCGAAATTCGAGAGCAAATTCTAGGAAATTTTATTCTTTCATTATATACAGACCCTAAAAGTATGCTAATCAATTATAGCCAATTCACAAATCAATACAAAAAACCAACTCATTTTTATTACAAACACGTTAATAAATTTAATAAACACACACATAGCATTGTATAATTTTATGTATGTGCTAGTAGCAACTTTAAATGCAATTTACTCAAAATAAAGGAAATAGTTGAAAAATCTGTAAATCTGCAAATCGGCCAAAAACAAATACCTTTCAAATAATATACGTTTGGTCAAAATCGAGATAAAACGGTAGAACAAAACATCAGTCACAAGAAATCGCCTAGCCTATTAATATTATAGATATAAACAATTCATTTTCTGTTTGTTTGTTTGTTGTTTGACCGCTATAAAAATTTTAATTTTTCAGTGGATTCCTCTTAAGTTTGTTGTACACTATCTCTGTACTCCAGGGAAGGTCGCCATATGCTTCTTACCGGCTACGCCTACTTTTACGCCCACTTTTTATATATAATTCATTTTCTGTTTTTTGGTATATTTGTTCGCTGTGCAAATTTTTACTTTTCAGCGGCTTTCTCTGAAATTTTGTACTAACGCTCTCTGTACTCCAAGGAAAGTCACCATATACTTTTGCACCCGTTTTTTTTAAATTTTTTACGGGTTTCGCTCGAATTTACTGCACATTATTTTTATATCCCAGGCAAGGTCGTTATATATTTTTTATCGGCTAAGCCCACTCTTTTAATTTTCTGTACACACTTTTAGTGTTTGTTATGCATATTTTCGTTTTTCAATGGACTTCCCTATAAATTTGTGTATAAATCTCTTTACTTACTACTTTTGAGTTTACACCATTATGAAATAAATATTGTAAATCAACCTATTACAAATATTCCCGTCTTGACTTTTTTTACCATATGAGTTGTAACACCCCAAAATTATTGCAGATCTATTTCATGGGTGAACGGATACAGGTTTACTACCACTGTAGGACTACTCCGATGAGGTTAGATCATACAATATTTCCATCTCGCCTTTTGAACTAAATTGGAAAGCAACCTATTACAAATATTTCCATTTCATTTCTTTCACTATATAAATGAGTTCTAAGGTGGAAAAAGAACCATTTGCAATTGTGACTTCCACATGAACGCATACATTGCATACATCCACGAAACATTTTTGATATATTTAGTTATTTTAATGAACCATGCCTCCTGAAAAGCGTTGTTATATAGGCCGTACTACCTCAAATGTAAAAAGGCTTACGCTAAACAGAAATCTAGTGACCCCCGATCAGACCCAAATTCGTATCGAGTCTCAACGAGTTAGGCAATCTGAGTCGAGAAATGCTAGAATAACTAAACTTCGTAACTTCTAAATATTATACACTCAAAATAATCCATGCCTAAACATACTTAGTTGTAATGGTAAGTAGGCGCTGCGTACTTAGTACCCAATGAACAAATTCCCAAAAAAAAATGAACTTATTCGCCAAAAAGTTGGGGAATAACTTCCCGATGAACAAATTCCCCAAGTTTTGAAAAAATATCCCCAAAAGAAATGAACAAATTCCCCAATATTTCTAAAAACCAAATAAAAGAGTGAACTTAATCCCCAAATTCATTCTTAAATTTTTACATGATTTTATTTAATGAATTTTGTTAAATATTTATATAAGTGAAAACTTGCTTACTGCTCTCAATATTTTTCCTGCAATAAACGCATTTAAAATCTGTATTCTTTTCAATAGTCTCATTTCGGTGCTATATCTCACACGATTCTTCCAGATTTGGAAACATTTGTCACAAAATAATCTCTCTCCGCTTCAGAATCAACTTTTTCTGTAAAGGAGAAATCTAAAATTTCCGTAAAGGAAAAGTTTCAGATTCTAAGGAATTTATTCTTTTAGAAAATGGTTTGGATTCTGATAATTTTTTTTTTCTTTTCGATATTTACTTCTTTTTCGTTTAGCATAATGTTCTTTTTTGTGGCATTTGTGAAATACAGAATAATTCTTTTATTCGGACACATTTTTTTTATAAAAAATATTTTCATATTCTGAGAAAGTTATTTATTATAAAAAGTTTTTTTTTTACTATAGACGAAGTCTATTTATCAAACAAATGCCGATTCAGAGACATTGTTCTTATCTAAAGATAAATTTTTCAAACTTACATTCGGAATAATGAGCTCTTTTTTGTCCATGGAGAAATGCTTTTTAATAATTTTATCTAATTCTTCGATGCAAAACTACTTTTCGGATTTAAAATATAACTAAACTTGGGCTTCTAGCTTTGGCACATTTCGAAATATAGTGTAAACCGTTCGTTGAAAATTGATGAAAATATATTTTTAAGAAATGGTACTCTTTGAAGAAAATGTACATTTTCAAGAAGAGGTACTTTTATAGATCGGCCACTTTTTAGTAAAAGATATTTTTAAGAATAGGCACTCGTTTTTCAGATATGGTAATTTTTTAAGAAAAGGTACGATTTTAATAAAAAGGTATTTTTTTAATAAAATGTACTTTTTTAATAAAAGGTACTTTATTAATAAAAGGTACTTTTTTAATAAAAGGCAATTTTTTAAGAAAATTTTCTTTTTTTAATAGAACGTATTTTTTAATAAAATGTACTTTTTAATAAAAGGTACTTTTATAATAAAAGGTTCTTTTAAAAAAAAGGTAAATTTTTAATAAAGGGTGCTGTATTAATAAACGGTATTTTTTTTTTTACTAAAAGTATGTTTTTAATAAAAGGTACTCACTCTTCAAATAAAAGATACTTTTTTAATAAAAGATACGTTTTTAATAAAAGGTACTTTTTTAAAAAAAGCTAGTTGTTTTACTAAAAGATACGTTTTTAATAAAAGGCACTTTTTAATAAAAGGTACTTTTTTAATAAAAAGGTACTTTCAAAAAAGGGTACTGTTTTATTTATAGATACTTTTTTATTAAAAGGCACTTTTTAATAAAAGGTTCTTTTTTTAATAAAATAACCTTTTTTTTATAAAAGGGACTTTTTTTTTAGTAATATGTACTTTTTAATAGAAGATACTTTTTTAATAAAATGTACACTTTTTTTAAAAGGTACTTTTTCATAAAAGGTACTTTTTAATAAAAGGTACTTATTTACTAAAAGGTACTTTTTTAATAAAAGGTACTTTTTTTAATAAAAGGTACTTTTTTAATAAAAGGTACTTTTTTAATAAAAGGTACTTTTTTAGTTAAAGGTACTTTTTTAATTAAAGGTACTTTTTTAATAAAAGGTACTTTTTCCATAAAAGGTACTTTTTCCATAAACGGTACTTTTTTTAATAAATGATACGTTTTTAATAAGGGATAATTTTTTAAGAAAATTTTCTTTTTTAGAAATAGTACTTTTTAAGAAAGCATATTTTTTAAAGAAAATGTACTTTCTTAAGAAAAGGCAATTTTTAAGAAAAGGTACTTTTTAAGAAAAGGAATTTTTTTTTTGAAGAGGAACTTTTTTAGAGAATATACTTTTTTAAGAAAATGTACCTTTACAAATATATATATATATATTTTGGGAAATTTTTCATTGGAGACGAAGTACTCAGCGCCTCAAAGGCCTTTGGATCCCGGGAAAGACCGGGTAAAAACAGCTAGTATAGAAAATAAGTGGCATTGTTATTAATTTTTTTGCCTTCGGATTTGAAAAAGTTCATATCGGATGCTATATTTATATGGGGACTAGATCGAAAAAGGTACCTACACTGACCATATTTGGTGAGATCACTTATTTTTGGCAAACACATATACAAACCAAATTTGAGAGAAATCTGTGCAATATTTTTGTTTTTTTGATAGATTTAAGTGAAGATCGGGAATCAGTTTTATATGGGGGCTATGACTAAGAATTGTCCTACATTGTAGTAAACATACACAAACCTAACTTGAACGAGATTTGGATATTATGTCAATTTAATTCGATCTCATAGGGATCATTTTTATGGGGACTAGGTCTGAACATGAACCGATTTTCACCAACTTCAGTAGCGTTCGTCCTATGACCGAGAGAGGCTAAATACGACCTATACCGATTTCATTCAACTTAAGTCAAAAATTCGTTTTTTTATATACTCTTTGAATGAACAAATATAAAAAACGAATTTTTTTGACTTGAATGAAATCGATAGAGGTCGTATATGGATACCCCATATAATTTTCAGCGTTGAGTATTTTGAGTTTTTTTGAATATGGGAAAGATAATAATAATTTCATCAATTTTCCCCAAAAAGGTGAACAAAATTCACAAACCTGCACGGACACGCCCCCTGGCGGCTGTTAAAAATAAAAATATATATGGATACGACCCAAAAACCCCCGATATACACATTTTCAATAATTTTTTTTTACATTTGAATGAGTATTATGGAAAATGTCATGAAAATATCTTCATCGAAATTTTGGCAGGCTCGAAAATGATTTTAGAGGTATGGTTCCTTGGGCAAATATACTTGTAATGCCCCATAGTACCAGAATCGCCATGTAGTTTTTTTTTTGGTCCCCTACAATTTGACCGACTCTAATATATACATATGTATAAAATACTAAGTTGTTTAGAACTGATCTTTATCGTATATTACTCCTTTTGGAAAAATTATATTTTGTTAACACTATTGCCTGGCCAGTCTTTAGATATTAATCATTATTGATAAATTCATAGATTTATACAATAATGCGCCCCTTCACCTTTTCTTCGAGTAGGGTACGAGTATTGTTTGTAAAAAAATATTCTAATAACCAAAACTAACATAAGTGCCCTAGAATTAAAACAGTCACAAACACAAACTCATACAAACACACACACTTTCTCGCCAACTCACTTATGTATGAGTAAATGTACCATAAATGACGCACCAACAGAACATACAACTAAAGAACATAAATTTTCATTTTGTAACCCGCTTTGGGGCCGATAAACAGAAAATATATATATAAAATATCCCCCTCGAAAATAAAATTTTAACAAAAAAAAAAAAAAATAATAATAAATGTCTGACGTGTGTTGTATGAGTGTTTTGTTTCTGTTTAAGGAGCTGCATAAAAAAATATTGTTTACGTGTGATTATGACCGCAATAAAATTATTTTTTTTTTCATTTTCATTTTCATCTTCATCATCCTCTTCTTCTGCACACACATATTTATTCAAAACTATTTTTTGTATGTGTTATTTGTTCGTTCGTTTATTCACTTTTTTTAAGGCGTTTTGTGAAATGTTTTTCAGATTTATGGCTCCTCTCCTCTCTCTCCCCCGCTTCTTTTAAGTGAAAACAAAATTCGTTGCTCTACATTTTGTAGTGGGGTATTTTAAATTTAATTGATTCTTGCTTGCAGCAACCGAATTATTCGATTATCCATAGCGAAGTTCAGCAAATTAAAAATTTTGTTCAGCGAACAGAAATTGGAGTGTCATTTTAAAAAAAAAAGTTAAGTTGCTGCAAACAAAAAAAGTTACTGGGCATAATAATTGGGTTGTCAGACTTTTGTCGTACAGAAAATTGCTAGAGTTTAAACCTTTATACGCATAGAAAAGAAAATTAGTCAACCGAATTGTTGTTCAAAAGTTCAACAACTGAATTTTCGAATGTATCAACATTAATTTTAACCATTTTTTATTGTGATAAAATATTTACTGTTACGGCAATAGAATTTCGATTACTAACTTCATCGCAATGCGGTTGACAACAAATTTGGTTGCCATGAATCTTTTTTCTATGTGTACTATAAAGTTTGATATTTGTTAACCGTAGTAAAAGTCTCAACTTCTGAAATATCCGTTACGAATAAATTTTAGATTCTGTGAAATTTTTTCTTATAGAATTATCAGGAAATTTATTTTTTCCATTTTCACTGCTTTCCCCTACAGAACAGTCTTCCTGTAAAAAAAACATATATCCAATGCAGAAATATTTGTTCTATTCTTGAACATTTTCCCGTATAAAAAAATTTCGTTCTAGAAAAACTCTCAGATTTGCAGACATATGTCACAAAATAATCTCTCTCCGCTTCAGAATCAACTTTTTCCGTGAAGGAGAAATCTAAAATTTCCGTAGAGGAAAAGTTTCCGATTCTAAGGAATTTATTCTTTTAGAAAATGATTATGAATCTGATAATTTATTTTTTTCGATATTTAGTTCCTTTTCTTTAGAATAATATTCCTTTTTGTGGCATTTCTTAAAATCAGAACAATTCTTTTATTCGGAGACATTTTTCTTGTATAAAAAATATTTTCATATTCTGAGAAAGTTATTTATTATAAAAAGTTTTTTTTTTTTTTAACTATAGACGAATTCTAAGATTCAGAGACATTTCTCTTAACTAAAAATAAATTTTTCGAATAATGATTCGGAAACATTTTTTTTTTATAAAAAATATTTTCATATTCTGAATAAGTTATTTATTATAACAAGTTGTTTCTACTATAGACGAATTCCAAGACTCGGAAACATTGTTATCAAACAAACTATTAGTAATTTTAGCCGATTCAGAGACATTTTTCTTAACTAAAGATAAATTTTTCAAACTTATATTCTGATTAATGATCTCTTTTTTGTCCATGGAGAAATGCTTTTTAATAATTTTATCTAATTCTTTAATGCAAAACTACTTTTCGGATCTAAAATATAACTAAACTTGGGCTTCTAGCTTTGGCACATTTCGAAATATAGTGTAAACCGTTCGTTGAAAATTGATGAAAATATATTTTCAAGAAAAGATGCTCTCTGAAGAAAATGTAAATTTTTAAGAAAAAAAAATATTTTTAAATAAAATATACTCTTTATGAATAGGCACTCAAGTTTCAGAAATGGTAATTCTTTAAGAAAATGTACTTTTTTAATAAAAGGTACTTTTTTAATAAAAGGTACTTGTTTTAATAAAATGCATTTTTTAAGAAAAGGTACTTTTTTAATAAAAGGTACTTTTTTATTAAAAGGTACTTCTTTAATAAAAGATACTTTTTTAATAAAAGGTACTTTTTTAATAAAAGATACTTTTTTAATAAAAGGTACTTTTTTAATAAAAGGTACTTTTTTAATAAAAGGTACTTTTTTAATAAAAGGTACTTTCTAATAAAAGGTACTTGTATAATAAAATGTACTTTCTAATAAAAGGTACTTTTTAATAAAAAGGTACTTTTTAATAAAAGGTACTTTTTTAATAAAAGGTATTTTTTAATAAAAGGTACTTTTTTAATAAAATGTACTTTTTAATAAAATGCATTTTTTAAGAAAAGGTACTTATTTAATAAAAGGTACTTTTTTTAATAAAATGTACTTTTTTAATAAAAGGTACTTTTTAATAAAAGGTACCTATTTAATAAAAGGTTCTTTGTAATAAAAGGTACTTTATTAATAAAAGGTTTCTTTTAATAAAAACGTACATTTTAAATAAAAGGTACTTTTTAATAAAAGGTACTTTTTAATAAAAGGTACTTTTTTAATAAAAGGTGCTTTTTTAATAAAAGGTAATTTTGATAATACTCTTTTAAGAAAAAGTACTTTTTTTAATAAAAGATACTTTCTTAATAAAAGGTACTTTTTTTTACTAAAAGGTACGTTTTTAATAAAAGGTAGTCTCCAAACAAAAGCTCCTTTTTACCAAAAGATACGTTTTTAAAAAAAGTTACTTTTTTAAATAAAGCTACGTTTTTAATACTACTTTTTAAACAAAAGGTACTTTTTTTACTAAAAGATACGTTTTTAATAAAAGGTACTTTTTTTAAATAAAAGGTACTTTTTAATAAAAGGTACTTTTTTAATAAATGGTACTTTTTAATAAAAGGTACTTTTTTTATAAAATGTACTTTTTAATAAAATGCATTTTTTAATAAAAGGTACTTTTTTAATAAAAGGTTCTTAGTAATAAAAGGTACTTTATTAATAAAAGGTTTTTTTTTTAATAAAAACGTACATTTTAAATAAAAGGTACTTTTTTATAAAAGGTACTTTTTAATAAAAGGTACTTTTTTAATAAAAGGTGCTTTTTTAATAAAAGGTAATTTTGATAATACTCTTTTAATAAAAAGTACTTTTTTTAATAAAAGATACTTTCTTAATAAAAGGTACTTTTTTTTACTAAAAGGTACGTTTTTAATAAAAGGTAGTCTCCAAACAAAAGCTCCTTTTTACCAAAAGATACGTTTTTAAAAAAAGTTACTTTTTTAAATAAAGCTACGTTTTTAATACTACTTTTTAAACAAAAGGTACTTTTTTTACTAAAAGATACGTTTCTAATAAAAGGTACTTTTTTTTAAATAAAAGGTACTTTTTAATAAGAGGTACTTTTTTAATAAATGGTACTTTTTAATAAAAGGTACTTTTTTTATAAAATGTACTTTTTAATAAAATGCATTTTTTAATAAAAGGTACTTTTTTAATAAAAGGTACTTTTTTAATAAAAGGTACTTTTTTAATAAAAGGTACTTTTTTAATAAAAGGTATTTTTTTAGTAAAAGGTACTTTTTTAATAAAAGGTATTTTTTTAGTAAAAGGTACTTTTTTAATAAAAGGTACTTTCTAATAAAAGGTACTTGTATAATAAAATGTACTTTCTAATAAAAGGTACTTTTTAATAAAAGGTACTTTTTTAATAAAAGGTACTTTTTTAATAAAAGGTACTTTTTTAATAAAATGTACTTTTTAATAAAATGCATTTTTTAAGAAAAGGTACTTTTTTAATATAAAGGTACTTTTCTAATAAAATGTACTTTCTAATAAAAGGTGCTTTTTTAATAAAAGGTACTTTTTGATAAAAGATACTTTTTAATAAAAGGTACTTTTTAATAAAAAGGTACTTTTTAATATAAGGTACTTTTTAATAAAAGGTACTCTTTAATAAAAGATACTTTTTTTATAAAAAATATTTTTTTACTAAAAGGTACGTGTTTAAGAGTACTCTTTTAATAAAAGATACTTTTTTACTAAAAGATACGTTTTTAATAAAAGCTACTTTTTTAAGAAAAAAATTTTTTTTTTAGAAATGGTACTTTTTAAGAAACCGTACTTTTTAAACTTCAGAAAAGTTAAATTTTTAAGAAGAGGTAGTTTTATGAGAAAAGATACTTTTTTAAGAAAATATACTTTTTAAGAAAGTATAGACATATATCTGTGGTCACAAGCGATAACCGCCTAAGTCGGCTTAAGAATGATTTGAGTTATGTATGCTATCATATTCTACTAAAAACGCTTTATATTTACGTGAAAGCCCCATTTCTCTAACACTGTTTAATAAAAAGTTATTAATGAAAACATACTGACCTAAGTCGTAATGAAGCCCCATTACATTTACATAAAAAGTCATTTTTCTCGAAAGCATGGTATTCGACGATTTGGGCTATCTTTGCTATCATGTTCTACTAAAAACGCTTTATATTGACGTGAAGTCCCCATTTCTCTAACACTGTTTATTAAAAAGTTATTAATGAAAAAATTCTGACCTAAGTCGTAAGGAAGCCCCATTATATATATATAAAAGGTTATTTTTCTCAAAAGCATGATTTTTGACTTAGGCGGTTAATGCTTGTGACCACAGATATACATATATTTTAAATGATACTTTTTAAGAAAAGGATGATTTTTAAGCAAAAGGTACTTTTTTAAGAAAAAGTACTATTTTAAGAAAACGTAGGTAAGAAATGTACTTCTTGACGAAAAGGTGCTTTTTGAGAAAAGGGGCTTCATTTGTGAAAAAAGGCACTTCTTAAGATAAGGTACTTTTTAAGAAAGGATCTTCTTAAGAAAATTTAGTTTTTTAAGAAAAGGTCTGTTTTTAAAAAAATATACTTTAAAAGAAAATGTACTTTTGTAGAAAATATACTTTTTACGAAAAGTAATTTTTTTTAGAATATGTACTTTTTAAGAAAAGGTAATTTAAAGAAAAGGGACTTTTAAAGAGAAAATATTTTTTAAGAAAAGGAACTTTTTAAGAAATTTTACATTTTAAGAAAAGGTCCTTTTTTTAAAATATGCTTTTTAAGACATTGCACTTTTTAGGAAAAGGTAATTTTTAACGTACTTTTTACGAAAAAAAATTCTTTTTTGGAAAAGATACTTTTTAAGAAAAGGTATTTTTAGAGAAAAGGTAGTTTTTTGAGAAAAGGTACTTTTTTAAAAAGATATTTATAAAATAGATGTATACTTCTTAAGAAATGGTACTTCAAGAACAGGCACCTTTTTAAGAAAATTCACTTTTTTAAGAGAAGGTACTTATTTAATTAAATGTACTTTTGTAAGAAAATGTACTTTTTTAAGGAAAGGGTACTTTTTTTAAGAAAGGGTCTTTTTGGAGAAAACTTACTTGTATAAAAAAGGTATATTTTAAGAAAAAGTACTTTTTTAAGAATAAGTATTTTTTGGGATAAGGTTCTTTTGAAGACGAGGTACATTTAAGGAGTGGAAATTTGTTTAAGAGAAAGTACTTTTTAAGTAAATGTACTTTTTTAAGAAAAGTTGATTTTTAAAAGAACGTACTTTTTAAGAAAAATATTTTTTAAGCAAATGTGCTCTTTAGTTAAGGTTTTTAAAGAAAAGTTACTATTTTTTTTTTTTAAGAAAAAGTATTTTTTTTAGAAAAGGTATTTTTTTTTGAGAAATTCACTTTCTAAGGAATGGTACTTTATTAGAAAATTTCTTCGACTCTGAAACATCAAGCTCGCTTATCCCTAATATACTAACAAATTGAGAAACATACTTTATAATGTATGTAGGGTATTAAAAGAAAATTGCAAAACATGAAAATTAAATTTTCCTTTACACCAGCATTCAAAAATTCTAGAAAAAAAAAACAAAATATCAACAAAATTCATCGCGATCATATATGTATAGTTGCTCGCAATTTTTTTTTGGCTTTCAGCCAAGAAAAACGAAAAATTGCTTCAGTTGATGCGCGACAATGCTTGGACAATAATAATTAAGCGTGTAAATAAGAAAGAACAAATAAATTCAAATAAAAGTCGAAACAGATGAAAAAGCGCATCATGTCGAGCAAGTAAGTGAGTGAGTGAGTGTGCGAGTGTGTGAGTGTGCTTGTTGTTGATATGGTAGGTTGTTTATGTCGCATAACTTTTCTTGCCTGGTTTTAAGAAGTTTTTCATGAGTATGTAGGTAGCAGTAGCAGATACTTTATAGTACTTTTTGACTTTTCATGATACGCTTGTTTGTTGTTTATTCTGTAAAGAATCTGATGTGTATCAAAACAGCCTCATCTTCATACGTACTCATATTCTCACCTATAAGGCAAATGTGATGGTGATTATTAAATGCTCGAACATTTCTATTAGATTTACCACATTTTTTTTTCTTCATCTTATTCATCAGTTTGATTGCATGAATCTGTTGTGGTCTTTAGCCATTTATATTACAAATGTTTTATTGTTAATCATACTTTATTTATATGTTTATATGTAATATACAATCACACATATAAAAAATTATTCATTAAACAGAAACCAAATGTTACAAAAGTACAAAAGTATATTGTACAGTAAGCTGGGATTAAGTGTTAGGTGGGTTTATGTGGTTAAATTATCTGAATTCCTTTGAAGTTGTTATAATCTGGATAAATCATGACCACAATTAGTAAACAATATTTGTTGTTATTCGTAGCAGATTATTACTGAAAATGAGCGAAATTTTTCGAGAACTTCGAGAAATATGTGTAAATATATCAAGTGACCTCTAAAAATTTTTGTAACCAAAATTTTATAAAAAACCATTTCTAATCTAATTAAACTAATGCAACCAGTGAAAATATCGAAATATTATTTGCTTCTGCTAACTTTTATAATCGTAAAGAATTTGACATAAAATAAAAAATTTTTTCTACAAAATTTTTTCCTTATTTTAGATTTATTTCTTTTTTTTTGTAATTTTTAACAAAAAATATTTTTTTTTTGTCCTAAATTTCTTTTCGACCAAGTTGATTCTATAGTGGTTTTTCTAGGTAAACGTATTTTTAGGGTGATTTAGATTTATTTTTGTCGGCGGCCCATTCTTTCCGAGTTTATAACCTGCAAAGTTTGATATTGATTTTTATATAGCTTCATCACATTATATCGGATTTGAACAACATAAAAAAGGTTTATAAGTTATTTAAGTGACTCTTATTTGAACTGAACTTAGAATCCACTTTATTTTAATTGTAGATTTTTTTAGAAACCCTTCGGTATCTCATAAAATCACCTATCTCGTATTTATATTAGCAGATTCCAGCTCCCGAAATTCGAGTGCAAATTCTAGGAAATTTTATTTTTTCATTAAATAAAGACCCTAAAGATATGCTAATCAATTATAGCCAATTCACAAATCAACACAAAAAAACAAACTCATTTTTATTACAAACACATTAACAAATTTAATAAACACGCACATAGCATTGTATAATTTTATGTATGGGTTAGCAGCAACTTTAAATGAAATTTACTTAAAATAAAGGACAAAAATTTAAAAATCTGTAAATCTGGTGAACAGCTAAAAAGAAATACCTTTCAAATAATCTACGTTTGGTCAAAATCGGGATAAAACGGTAGAACAAAACATGGGACACAAGAAATCGCCTAGCCTATTAATATTATAGATAAAAACAAAAGTATGTATGACCGATCTTCCTAAATTATTACAGAGTCTTACTGTGTATCTGTGTATCTATACATACAGAGTGAATTTTTAATATCATATATATTGAGTACTATGACAGGAGAGCTTTTAAAATTTGTGTGAGGTCACCTATTGTTGTCAGTAGCCATGCCGAAAATGGGCTGGGTGGGATAAGTGAGCGTGACACCTCCCATACGAAGAAATTATTTAATATCATATATCTCGAGTTCTATGGCAGAGACAACTTTGAAAATTTGTGAGTAGTCGGAAAAAACTGGGCGGGATCGAAGCAATAGGCGTGGCACCTCCCATACAAAATCATATATCTGGAGTATTGTAATAGTGACAGCCTTGTGATTTTGCGTGAGCTTATTCATGTGATTAGTCGAAGAAAAAAATGAGCGTGATCGGATCAGTGGGCATGACATCACCCACACAAAGTAACTATATAAATCATATAACTGGAGTACTATAAAATGGAAAGCTTTGCCACTTTGTACGAGTCGATCATATATCGATGTGAGTAGCCAGATAAAAATGGGCGGGATATAATTAGTGGGCGTGAAGTGCTATGAAAGCGACAGTCTTGAAAATTTTAACAAGTACATTAATTACCAATGTGAGATACATAGAAAATATCGGCGGAACCGCCAAATTCAAAAATCGCCAAAATCAAAAATCGCCAATATCTCGAAAATCGCGAAAACAAAAATTGCCATAATAAAAATAATCAAAATCGAAAATAGGCAAATTCAAAAATCGCCAAAACCAAAAAAACGCTAAAATAAAAAAATTTCCAAATGATATTCTAAATTCAAGGACAATCGTTAAGTGTTGCCGGATTTAATTTGGAAAACTCATATTTTTCTCATGGGCAGCTATATGTAGCTTATCCAGATTTGGAACGCCGAAGAATTTAATAAATTTGGCAACGAATGAAAAACAAAAATATTGTATATCAACAAGCATTGAAATAAAGAAAAATATAATAAAATAAATAAAATAAAATGCTTTAATTGTAACATAACAGACTTCGTATGAAAAATTAATTATGAAAATATATGTACATATCAATAAGTATCGTTATTAGCTTATAACATACATCAAATGAAAGCTTGTGTTGTCTGCTTTTACTGCATTTCTGTAAATATATATATACATTCAATAGGTCATATTTTGGGACACCCACCGAATTGAATTGATTCACAATGGTTTAGTGGATTGCTAACTTTTATATCTCAAATAAAATGCTCTTCAAAAAGCTTTCTAATTATACATAAGCTTAAAATCGAGATAACTCGCCATCCTACAATCTAATATTTTTCTAATATTTTTACTTATGAGTTGTTAAATATTTGAACCAATCAAACATCTTATTTTCAAATCACATTATAGTTTTCACATTAAAAAAAAGTATATACATATAATCCCCTTGAATTCGGGCGTTCTGACTAAAAATTTTCAATTGTGCTGTACCTTACGACCACAAAAGGAATTGTTTGCCTTATGGCCCATATATAAATGATGCCCTTAAAAACATATTTAAAATTCATGTAGTTTAGTACTGAGATTTATGTATGTTTTTCTGCTGAAATTCCGCAAAATGCCTGTGTTCGTTGTAATGAAACATCATTACTTAAATCTTTTCCCCCACACTTACCACATGCAAAGATTTCTCTTACGCCGCCATGAAGTCATTATTTTGGTATGGTAAAACAATAACAATAATAATATTTACATTTCATAAAATATTTACAAAAGAAAATAAGTACAAAAGTTTGTATAAAATTTGATTATACCGACCTTATGATTACACTACACCATAATCCTTGAATCATCGAATTGCGATGAAGTTAATAACCGAATTTTGTTTTGATGGTAATCACAATTCTATTGTCTTAACTGTATATATTTTATCACAAAAGAAAATTTTTTGCCTTACAATTTCTATTAACACAATAGAAATTTTTGACGTGTAAACATCTACACGCGCAGGGTGGTAAAAATCTATTTCACAATACAATCACAAAAAACAGCGTAAGACGTAAGACTAAATCGGTGTGACTTATGATTGTATTGGTGAAAAATAATGATATGTAATAACCTTTTTGAAAATGAAAAATTTAAAATGAAATTTGAAATTTTTTTTTTATTTTTGCTATTTCGACTCAAAAAGTGATTCTGAGTCGATCGGTATAATTAAAGATGGGTCTAGGACTATTTTTGGTTGTTACAAACAGCAGCACAAAGTCATTATACCCAAACCACATAGTGGTATAGGGTATAAAAATGAAAAATGAAAAATTTAAAATGAAAAACAAAAAAAAAAAAATAAAAAAACAAAAAATTGTATATGAAAAAAAAATAAAAAATGGAAAATGAAAAGTAAAAAATGAAAAATAGAAAATAAAAAATTAAAAATAAAAAATGAAATATAGCAAATGAAATATAAAAAATGAAAAATATAAAATAAAAAATGAAAATTGAAAAATAAAAAATTAAAAATGAAAAATCAAAATTAAACATGAAAAATAAAAAATTAAAAATAAAAAATGAGAAACGAAAAATTTAAAATAAAAAATGTTAATTAAAAAATGAAAAATAAAAAAATGAAAAATAAAAAACGAAAACTGAAAAATTGAAAATAAAAAATGAAAACCAAAAATGAAAAATGTAAATAAAAAATACGAAATGTAAATAAGAAATGAAAAATTAAAACTAAGCATAAAAAATTAAAAATTACAAATAAAAAATTAAAAATGAAAAACTAAAAATGAAAAATAAAAATTGAAAAATAAAAAATAAGAAATGAAAACCAAAAATGAAAAAATAAAATATGTAAATAAAAAATAAAAAGTGTAATAAGAAATGAAAAATGAAAACTAAACATGATAAATAAAAAATGAAAAATAAAAAATGAAAAATAAAAAATGAAAAATAAAAAATGAAAAATAAAAAATGAAAAATTAAAATTAAAAATGAAAAATAAAAAATTAAAAATAAAATATGAAAAATGAAAATTCAAAAATTGAAAATAAAAAGTGAAAAATGAAAAATAAAAAATGAAAAAAAAAAACAGAAATGATCAATGAAAAGTCAAAAATTAAAAATAAATGAAAAAGGAAAATAATGAAAAATGCAAATAAAAAATGAAAAATGAAAAGTCGAAATTAAAAAAATAAAATGAAAAATAAAAAGTAAAAAATGAAAAACAAAAAATGAAAAATAAAAAATGAAAAATGAAAAATGAAAAATAAAAAATTGAAATGAAAAATGAAAAATAAAAAATGAAAAATAAACAAGTAAGAAAATTATAGTCGGTCTAGACCGACTATACGATACCCTATACCATGCGTTTAGAAACCCTATCTCTTAGGCCCAACTAACTGGACATAGAAATTAAGCAAAAACCAAATTTGAGTGGGATTTTTATTAAATTTTTTGGCTGCAGATATGAAAAAGTTCATATCGGATGCTATATCTATATGGGGACTAGGTCCAAAAATGGACCGATCCTGATCATGTTTGGTAAAGTCTCTTATATTTTGCAAAAATATGTACAAAAAAAATTTGAGAATAATCAGTGCAATATTTTTGTTTTTAACAGATTTAAGTGAAGATCGGGAAGCAGCTCTATATGGAGCCAAAGGGATCATTTTTGGACTACTCATTAGTGGATGTAATGAACGTAAACAAACCCAATTTGAGTAAGATCTATATGACAATTTGGATCTTACGGCAATTTATGTCCATTTCATAGGGGTAATTTGTATGGGGGCTAGGTCTGAACATAGACCGATTCCCACCAATTTCAATAGCGTTCATCCTACGGCTGATACAAGCTTATACACCAAATTTCATCAAAATATATTCATATTTGCGACCTGCAGTTTGATTACAAGGTTTACATGGACACACAGACGGACGGACGGACGGACGGACGGACGGACATTGTTAAATCAACTTAAAAAGTGATTCTGATTCGATCGGTATAATTAAAGATGGGTCTAGGTCAAATATTTTTGGTTGTTACAAACAGCAGCACAAAGTCATTATACCCAAACCACATAGTGGTATAGGGTATAAAAATGAAAAATGAAAACTGAAAAATAAAAAATAAAAAATGTAAAATGGAAAACAAGAAATAAAAAATTAAAAATAAAAAAACGAAAAATGAAATATGCAAAATAAAAAACGAAACATGAAAAATGAAAAATAAAAAATAAAAAATAAAAAATGAAAAATAAAAATTAAAAATGAAAAATAAAAAATAAAAAATGAAAAATAAAATATGAAAAATGAAAATCCAAAAATTGAAAATAAAAAGTGAAAAATGAAAAATAAAAAATGAAAAAAAAAAACATGTGAACAATGAAAAGTCAAAAATTAAAAATAAATGAAAAAGGAAGATAATGAAAAATGCAAATAAAAAATGAAAAATAAAAAGTTGAAATTAAAAAAATAAAATGAAAAATAAAAAATATAAAATGAATAACAAAAAATGAAAAATAAAAAATGAAAAATAAAAAATAAAAATGAAAACTGAAAAATAAAAAATGAAAAATAAAAAATTAAAAAGAAAGCTGAAAAATGAAAAATGAAAAATGAAAAATAAAAAATAAAAAATAATGATAAATTAAAAATGAAAAAAGAAAAATAAAAAATTAAAATTAATAATGAAAAATAAAAATGAAAAATAAAAAATGAATATAAAAAAATGAAAAATGAAAAATAAAAAATTAAAATTGGAAAATAAGAAATAAAAAATTAAAAATAAAAAACGAAAAATGAAAAATGCAAAATAAAAAACGAAACATGAAAAATTAAAAATAAAAAATTAAAAATAAAAAATGAAAAATAAAAATGAAAAATAAAAAATTAGAAAAATTAAAAATGAAAAGTGAAAAATTGGAAATAAAAATGAAAAATAAGAAATGAAAAATAAAAAATGAAAAATTAAAAATAAAAAATGAAAAATAAAAAATAAAAATGAAAAATAAAAAATGAAAAATAAAAATTTAAAAATAAAAATAAAAAATTAAAAATAAATAAATTTAAAATTAAAAATGAAAAGTGAAAAATTGAAAATAAAAAATGAAAAATAAAAAAAGAAAAATGAAAAATAAAAATGGAAAATAAGAAATGAAAAATAAAAAATGAAAAATAAAACATAAAAAATTAAAAATTAAAAATTAAAAATTAAAAATTAAAAATTAAAAATTAAAAATTAAAAATTAAAAATGAAAAATAAAAAATAAAAAATTAAAAATAAAAATGAAAAATGAGAAATAAAAAGTGAAAAATAAAAAAAATAAAAATAAAAAAGAAAAACGAAAAATTAAAAATTAAAAATTAGAAATTGACCAGTTGAAATAATAATAAATATTTTTATCTTATTAGAGCCCCTGCAGTTGTTTGCTATAAGTGATAGATGAAGATTTCTGTTTGATTTTAAAAAGTGTCATAAAAAATCTTTAATTACTAGATGATTACACATCTCCCCTGTGATCGGACTCACACGATTTTTTTTTATATTGATCGACTCAGAACAACTTTCTTAGTCGATTTAACGATGTCCGTGCGTTCGACTGTTTGTTTGTCTGACTGTCCGTCTGTCTGTGTGTCCACGTTAACCTTGTAATGATGAAATTTGGTATATAAGCTTTAATCGGCCGTAGGACGAACGCTATTAAAATGGTCGAAAAATCTATATTATCACGTATATATCGGTATGTGTGTCTATCGTACCCACTAATCAGTAGTCCACAAATAAACATTTCAAGTTGATATGTAGTGCCCATATAAAGCTGACTACCGGACTTCACTTAAATTTATCACAAAACAAAATTTATGCATAGATTTCCTTTTAGCTTACGAGGATAGTCTTAGAATAACCGACCTGACGTTTGTATGACGGCAGTAATTGTAGACGCCACATTCTTAAGTATTTTTTTTTGGGCCATCAAAAGTAAACGATCTCCGTGAATTTGTAGACATGAAAAAGAAATGGCCGCCGTGATGTAATTGAATACTTTCATTTGAAAGGTCTCAGTAAAGCCAATAATAAAGGCAAACTAGATTCTCCTTCGTTTACGATTATAAAATATTGGTTGGCAGAGTTTAAACGAGGCCGCACGAGCTGCCAACAAGATCAAACAATTGAGGTGGCCACTCAAGAAACGATTAAGAAAATCCACAAAATGTTACTGGATGATCGTCGGGTAAGGGTGTGCGAGCTAGCTGAAATGATAGGCATTCCAAAAAGCGCTATACATCGCATATTGATTGAAAATTTGAAGATGAGAAAGCTGTCCGCAAGATGGGAGCCGCCTTTGCTCACAATATAACAAAAACATTGTTGTGAAGATGTTGCAATAGAGTGTTTGGCAATGTTTCAACGTAACAAAGCCGACTTTTTGCATCGATTCGTAGCCATGGATGAGACATGGGTCCACCACTTCACACCGGAGACAAAGGAACAGTCAAAACGTTGGACTGAACTTGAAGAATCGTGTCAAAAATGGCGAAATCAGTTTCATCTGCAGGTAGGGTTATGGCGTCTGTTTTTTTGAATGCGCGTGGGATAATATTTAGTGATTATCTTCCAAAAAGGTGAAATGAAGATGAATTGATAAATTAATTAATAAATTATGATACGAAAACTGATTCTAACCACACTGCTCGTTGGCCTGACTTTAGGTGAGTGTGTTAAAGCGCTGACCAAAAAGTGGTTCAAACCTCACGGCCGCCCTATAATTATAACAACAATATAATTATTCAATTATAACAACAATTATCAAATGTTCAATAAATCTCTGATGAAGGCTGAAATGCCAGAAACCGGTCCGTTTAAGAATACAGTGTAGTTATGAATTATTGAAATATATACTTTCTTCTTCTTCTTTACCACGCACCATTGAAACGAAATTAAAATTTGCCTATTAATTACAATATTAATTGCAATATGTCTGAAAAATGACTACAAATCTAACAGGAAAAAAGGTCGCATTTGACGAACAAAAAAGTGTTGTTCATCAAGACAATGCACTAGTTCCATTATTGCGATACCAAAATCCATGAATTAAAGTTCGAATTGCCAGATTCGCCAGATTTAACTCCCTCAGATTATTTTCTATTTCCAATGCTTGTGGAAAAATTTATGAGGAAGATTTTAAGATGTTAATATTTTTTCGATCCCCCACGTTATTATGTTGACATGTTGTTGTTTAAAACAACATCCAGAAAATTTCTTATTGCTCACAGAAAAAAATTTCGCCAACCGAATTGTTCGAAAGTTTAGCAACTATATTTTCGATTCTATCAACAGAATTTAAATAATAGCTAACCATTTTGATATAATATTTACAACAGACAACATAATTGTATTCATAATCAACTCGAATTTCGATCATTACCCTTATCGCAAATTTGGTTGGCAACAAATTCGGTAGACACAATTAATCTGTTTTCTGAGTGTGTGTATGCAAAGAAAAGCTGATTCTTTTAGATAAACCCTTTTTTCAGGGAATTTATGAAAATGTTCACTGAAATTGAAATTTAGTTACATTAGTTGAAGTTTTGGTAGGAGAACTGCTTTCGCAGTACAAAAATTGTGACAGCTTTTAAGAGCAATACAGTAAAAGTCCGATTATCCGATTTTTTTATGATTCGGGGATTCACAGATAATAAAATTCAATAAACTGACGTACAAAAAATTGTTTTGAAATTAAATAAAGTTGAATCCTAAAATCAACGAAATCATGCGAAATTCTAGTAAAATTTCTTGTTTCAATGAAACATTCAATTATCCGGAATTTTCGATTATTTGAAATGCTGTCATCCCAAAGCATTCCTGATAACAGGGCTAACTGTAGTATAACGGGGCCTCATACTCAATTCTACAGTTTGTTTCTAGATTACACGTGAATAAAAAATAAATAAATAATATTTTCCTCCTATTTGTTTTTTTTAACCAAAACATCTTTCGTTGGGTGTTTACACACATTTTTATTCTCGTAAGAAAATGCACGAACAATTGGAAAATTTCAATTACAAACAAAACGTGAAAAAATTGGACGAAGAAAAAAAGAACAGAAAATATAATTAAAAAAAGGAAATGACATGAAAAAAATGTAATTTAATCATCAAACCAAGACATAAACAAAAAGAAAAACATTTAAAAACTCAAAATGAGCCGACATTAACATTAGAGTGTAAATGATAAAGGAGAGTGTACCTACTACGAGTAAGTAGAAAAGAAAAGAAAACTGACTGAAAGAGGCAGGAATATCAGTACAAGCAAACAACAACAGGGCAGACATAGACAAAGCGAGTGAGAAACGATTAAAGATCGCTAGAAAACATTTCTATATTTAGCCTGATCCTATTGTTTGAGTGTAACGGTTAATAATGTGTGTATGAGAAAGACACTCAAAAATGTCTTAGTATTAAGGCGCAAGCGTATTTTATAATTTCATAAGAGTAAAAAAATCAATACAGGCAAACATGATCGTGTTAAGGTAGAAGAAGAGTAGAGAGGTGGTTTCTATGGCACAACAAATAATGTCAGCCATTTTGTATGGGATTTGTGTTTTCTCAGATTTACTCTTTTCGAATGAATTGCTCTGAAGTTTTTTCTATTGTTTTTTTTTATTTTTTTGCAATATAAAATTTCATAATTTTCAATAATTAAAAAAAAAGAAAAATAAAGAAATAAAAACTGAATTTTATTACCCACCGCAAACATACATACATATATTTTTCAACACTCTAACCTCATCTATTGTAAACATACAGTTTGTTTTGATTTCTATTTCAATGAATTTTTTACGAATTTTAGCTGGCCCGCCTTAGCTGCCAACCTCAGATGCGCCACACCATATGTAAGAGTATTTTTTTAATGTTTTATTAATAAACTACTACATGTTTTGTTTTGATTTTTATTTTAAGTTTTCAATTCATTTTTTTTTTATTTTCATCTTCTTCATAATTGAATTTTATAAACAACACATCCGTTTATAAATAAAGCAAAAAAGGATAATTTTGGATTTGATGATGCCGATGACGTTGAAAATTTTTATTTATGTACGACGAGTATGTTGATTCTGTTGTATGGGGGTATTTTTGAAAATTGTGTTTTATTTTTGAAACAATATGTTCTTCGGCTGTATATTTTTATTTTGTTTTTATTTTGAAAATTTTATAAAAAGATTTTTTTCTGTTCTTGTTTTGTCTTGTTGTCTGTTGAGAGTGCAAAAAAATATACCTAAAATAAAAATTCTATTTGATTTTAAATTTAGTTTATAGACAACCACTTTTAAATGAAATTAAAAATATATTTTTATAAAAAAAAAAATTATTTTTGTTTTGTATAAACAATTGTTTATGTTTTCATTTTGTTAATAATGAACTTCAAAATAAGGTAGATCAGTTTTATATCAAGGAATATAAAATATTTTTAGTTTTAGATCCTAAATCCTTGTTTTTCATTTAGATTAATCAAAAGAAAAACCTTTAAAATTAAAATGGTTGCCATTTCTTTTAACTAAAAGCCTGTAAAAAGTTTTAATCTATAACATTAATAGGTTAGGCGTTTTTTTGTGACAGATGTTTTGTTCTACCATTTTATCCCGATTTTGACCAAACGTATATTATTTGAAAGGTATTTCTTTTTAGCTGTTTTCCAGATTTACCGATTTTTTAATTTTTTCCTTTACTTTGTGTAAATTGCATTTAAAGTTGCTACAAACACATACACATATGTTATGTGTGTGTTTATTAAATTGTTTAATATTTTTGTTAATAAGTTTGTTATCTTCATTCACAATAATAATAAATAAAAAAAAGAGTTAGTTTGTGAATTGGCTAAGTTGAAAGTTTCCTAGAAATTGCACTCGAATTTCGAGGGCTGGAATCTGCTAGTTTAATTTAATGGACATACTTCAGAAAAAGGGAAAAAATTTTTATATCTAGTGTGTGGCAGCTATTTATATCTATAATATTAATAGGCTAGGAGATTTCTTGTGACTGATGTTTTGTTCTACCGTTTTATCCCGATTTTGACCAAACGTATATTATTTGAAAGGTATTTCTTTTTAGCCGATTTTCAGATTTACAGATTTTTAAATTTTTCCTTTATTTTGAGTAAATTGCATTTAAAGTTGCTATTAACACATACATAAAATTATACAATGCTATGTGTGTGTTTATTAAATTTGTTAATGTGTTTGTAATAAAAATGAGTTTGTTTTTGGTGTTGATTTGTGAATTGGCTATAATTGATTAGCATACTTTTAGGGTCTTTATTTAATGAAAAAATAAAATTTGCGCTCGAATTTCGAGCGCTGGAATCTGCTAGTTTAATTTAATGGGCTTACTTCAGAAAAAGGAAAAATTGTTATATCTATTGTGTGGCAGCTATTGATATACTTAATAAAAATTTTTCTTTAAAAAGGACGAAATGAAGCCTTCCAACAAAAAACTGTTATCCGGATCTAGTTATAAGTTGGATCATCACAAATTATTTTAATATGGGCGCTTGTCTGGCTGCATGAAATATTCGCTTACCAGTATTTTTACCTAATATATAATGACTTTGCGTTGTTGTTTGTAACTACCAAAAATATTATACCGATCGACTCAGAATAACTTTACGAGTCGATTTAGCGTTGTCTGCCCGTCCGTCCGTCCGACCATCTGTGTGTCCATGTAAACCTTATAATCAAACTACAGGTCGCAACTACAAATATATTTTGATGAAATTTATTATATGTGACCCTTAGGGTGGCCCTTGATTATATGGAGGGCAAAAAAGTGTTCAAGCTCTCGGTCGCACCCCCTAGAAATATGCGAATAACAAAAAAACTGAGAAATACAAAGTTTTGGGCCAATCAAAAAACATTTAGAGGTGGCTCAGATTTTACGAAAAATCGCAGAATTTAATAGAAAAACTCGTTTTCGTTAATTTTTATTTACAGTAAAATAAAATATCTTAAAATCCAAAGCTGGCCTTGGCAAATAATGGGTTAACGTTCTCAGATTTATCTAAAATTTTAGGAACGGAAGTTCTACACATTTGTTTAATATATTTTAAGCATCGCATCAAAAATTCAACAGCACTTACAAAATATTTGAATTTTTTTAATAAATTGTCATTTATTAGCTTGGGGTCATATGTGACCCCAATTCCAAAAAAGGGTTAATGGGGTCATATTATTTTTTTCCGAAACCCTAGGCTATTAAGATAAAATATAACAATTAAAAGTAGAAAAGTGATGAATTTTTGATACAAAGTATTTAGAAAGAGTACATTTACTGAATATTTCGCAAACAACTAATTTTTCTCGAAATCCGCAAAAATAAAATCCTTGTCAAAAAAATTCTGGCATAGGGATTTCTTTAAAAATTCACACAGTTAATTTGTAACATGTATTTAACAAAACCTTAAAATGCCAGATCCATTTTATTAAATTTTGTTTAAAAAAATTTTTTAAAACTTGAAAAAGGAGTTTTCAAAATTTTATGAAAAAAATTTCCCATTTTCGGTCTCAATGAGCAATAGGTTAACAACGTGGTAATAAAACAATACTTCATATCTGAGTACTTACAGATATAGAAACTAAAACATAATGTTGGCTTTAATTAATTTCTCAAAGTTGAAAAAAATGCCATCAAATTTCATGACCTAGTTTTTTTTTGGTACAAAAGTGGTCAGGGGCATTTAATATTTCTTGGCGAGTTTTTATTCGATTTTGAAGTCTTATAGCTTTTTGAAAAGATAATTTAATACTGATCCAGAATTATATAACAGTTTGTCAAAAAAGTTAAACTTTAGAACGAAATTTTCGTAAAATCTCAAAAAAAAAAAAATTATTTTCCCCATATAAACACAATTTAAATTTTCAATCGCATTGAGCCGCCTCTAACTGTTTTGTGATTGGCCCAAAACTTTGTATTTCTCAGTTTTTTTAGGGTGTGCGACCGAGAGTTTGAACACTTTTTTTTTATTAAGGGCCACTCTAGTAATCCTGCACATGAAAACCCACCTGGTGTGTCAAAAACAAGTTTTTGAGTAAAATGCAATTAAAGTTTCCCCCTCTGTGTTGCATTTTCATAGTGTGTGTTTTATATAATTGTATTTTTACATTATTTACCGATGTTTTTGAGACATGGGAGCGGTTTCATATGAAATTTAAGGTATTTACATGCAAATCCAAAAAATTGAATTCATGAAATTTGACACACTTTTCTAAAGCAGGGTCACATAAAAGCTTCTCTCGGTCATATGAAAAACGCTATCGGCGTGAATATCGGTTCATGTTCAGACCTTGTACCCATACAAATACGTGTTGTTATTGATGTGTTCTCATCTAATGAGTTTCAGCTTAATTCAGGGGTACCCCAATGTTCTGTTTTTTCCTTCTCTTTTCCTCATCTTTCTGAACGACGTTCTTCGTCAAACTTTTAATTCTATATACTCTTTCGCAGATGACAGCAACATTGGTCATTCATTTTCCTTTAATTGTAGGCCATATGTTTTATAAGGTTGCCACATTTCACCAAAGTAATTTTTTAGAACTACTGCCGCCATCTATACATCACAAAAACCATTATGCTTCAATGAAGTGCATCAGAATTCAGAAGCAAAAAAGTACTAATGTTAAACACAAAATATAATTATTTTTATTTTTATCTTTTAAAAATTTTTTATTTTAGCATCAGTGATAGTTTTTGATCCCATTTTAAAAGATCATAGTAGGATGATGCGTTAAGGTTTATCTTTGGTATCTGAAAATGCCATAATTTATTTGATGTGGCTGATCTACTTTTCGAAATTCTTTGGACAGCAAATTCTCGAATGTATTGCTGGGGATCTGTCAACATTGCAAGTAATGACTGCAAAATGACTGTTTCTTTGAATAACTGGGTCGACAATGGCTTTCAACGTTGTTGGTAAATATCTGCTTAGTTTGAGAAGGCATTGAGGTCCGTCTTTACAGATTGTAAACCTTGACAATATATATTGCAAGAGTGGTAAGATATACGCAAGAGTTATCTACTGAAACATATAGACTGAGAATTCTGTTAACAATAACCACCGACCATGCGAAATTTTTCCTGATGATTTGTTTGCCAATTTATTTGTAGCTGTAACCGTTGAAACTGTTTGAACAATTTTGGACAGATACTTTTGATCTGCACTTGTAAGTTCAACACAAAGCTCTGGTCAGTTCGTAGAAATTGCCAATTTGAGACGGGTTTCTGTTCATGCATATGCAACAGACAAATGATCCACTTTAAGGGTCTGCTCAACAGTTTTTCTAGTTGTTCCATCACAACCAATTACAATTAAAAAAATTCATTGATGCATCCGCATTCAGGAAAAATTGAATATTACTGGTTCTTTGACCGTTGCACTACCTGAAGAAAGTTAAACATATCCTAAAAACTTCAAGTCAAGTTCTTTAATCAAAGATATATGCCTCTCGGGTATATATTGCCTGTACTTTTTTTTCTTTTTCAGATATAATTGAAGTTTGGTCCTTTCTTATATCGAAATATAAAGCCGGTACACTTTGTTGTAAAGTTACATTTCTCTGTTTTTTCTTTCTCTGCGAAATTAATTTTTGTCTTAACTACTGAACTCGAACTTTGCAGAACTGCAGATGCGATAGCAACTCGTGCCTTGTCTGATATTCCAAATCTATTGCATGTTTTTGATATCACTATGGTGGTCGTCTTTGTTTAATTGAAATTGTCCTGTTTCTTCACAATCCGACTGAACACATTCGGTTTCAAATGCACTTCTCAATACATCTGTAGGCATTTCGGCCAATTTTTGATGTTTTAAAGTAGGTTTTTCTCCCAAAAACTTTCCTTTCAATGGTTTTCTTGTCTGTTTTGCTGTGACATCTATTTTTTCTTTTAACTCATACTCTCTGTCTGTCTGTCTGTCTGCCATGGGGCACCCCATTTCCCCTCATCCAATTGATCTGAAACTTGGCCCATAGTCTTGTTGTGACTATAGATTAATTTTGGGGTTGTCACGCACAGTAACGCATAGTTACGGAGTGCTTTAAAACCCATTTGCCCTTATCCGATCGATCTGAAACTTGGTCGATAGACTTGCTTTGAAAAAAGATTAACTTTGACATAGTCAGCATAGTTACGCATAGTCACGCACAGTCAGTCACGGAGAGACTAAAACCTCAATTCCTCTCATCCGACCAATCTGAAACTTTGTCCATAAACTTTTTGTGACCAAAGATTAATTTTAAGGTAGTCACACACAGTCACGCATAGTCACAGAGTGAGTTAAACCCCATTTCCCCTCATCCAGTCAATCTGAAACTTGGTCCACAGACTTATTGTCACCAAATACTAATTTTAAAATAGTCACGCACAGTCACGAAGAGATTCAAAACTCATATGCGTAAATATGCAAAAAAAATTTGATTTGAAAAAAATTGAGTTAGGGCCTCTCTATATATAGGTAGCGGTATGTAAATGCGTGTTCTGCTGAAATTTAACAGTGTGAATCCATATTGTAAAGGTACAGTTTTATACTGAGATTACCTCTATATACCGATACCCAAAATTATTTCGCATAAAATTTCCATATATATTTAGCTTAAAAAGTGATATTAATTTAATGTCAAAAATCTACTTTTTCTAGAAATTCTATCGCTATCCGGAGGCAATAAAACTTAGAAAATTCAATAAAATTTCAGACGCAGATTAGCTATACAATTTGGAAGCATTCAAAAAACAATTTTTTCAAATAATTTTTTTTTGAACAAGCCTAATGGTCAGGGTATGACCGATAGACTCTGAATCCTTTTTTAAGTCTCTCTGTATGCCTATCTGTCTTTCAGTCGGCGTGTTCATGTAAACCTAGTTACTCGCTATTGTCGGTCATAGCGTGAAATTGGTGAAATTTGGTGCAAGTTCAGACTTAGTCCCCATATAAATGAACCCTATGAGATCCACTTATATTTTCCCAAGATCCAAATTATCATATAGCGCTGGGCAAAGTTTGGTTTGTATGTATTGCTCCAAACATAAATCGTGTAGGACCATTTTTAGTCATAGTATAGTTAGCTATGTCTACATAGACTGAAAATAATTATCAGCCATTTTTTTTTTTTTTTTGATTACTCCACATACATAGGTTTATAATTCTCAATATTAATTTCATTAATATCCATTTCTTATAAGAAATTGTACTTGTACTATATTGTAATTTTTTCATAAGAAAACTTTATTTACATCTTAGGAAATAGTTTAAAATATATCCGAATAAGTTCCTCTCTTGGAAAAAATGAAAAAGTCATTCTTATAGAGAATAGAATAATTTAATTTTTCTGACATCCCTTTATGTGCTCTTTGTTCAATATTTCACTTTTTGTAGGAGTTTTTTTTATAACCAACATGCAAATGTTTGCCCTTGGATTACTTTCCCATGTGCTATAGTTTTTCAATAATTTCCATATGTCGTTGTAGAATAACAGACACTTGAAAAGGATTTCCTTTCTAAATTGTATATCTATAGTAGTATTAGGTAGAAAAACATGCTTTAGAAATCTTGAAAAAAGTATCTTATTTACATAATCACAAAATACTACATACAGACTATTTCTCAATTTATTAAAATTTTGGTAAAAAAAATATTATAAGAAATTTATAAAAAAAATAAAGTAAAATAAAATTTATATAGTTGAAACTTCCACACCTGGGTAATAGTTATGCGTTTTATCATACATAAAATTTTTCGAAAAAAAATCATCATCTAGTAACTAAAGATTTTTTATGGCACTTTTTTAAAATCAAACAGAAAGCGTCATCTATGTATCACTTATAGCTAATAAGTGCAGGGGCTCTGCTAATATAAAAATATTTATTATTATTTAGTATTTCAACTGGTTAATTTTTAATTTTTCGTATTTTATTTTTCGTTTTTCATTTTTCATTTTCTATTATTAATTTTTTCGTTTTTCATGTTTCTTTTTGCATTTTTTATTTTTCATTTTTGATTTTTGATTTTAATTTTTTATTTTTTTTTTTTATTTTTTATTTCTCATTTTTAATTTTTTATTTTTCGTTTTTCATATTTAATTTTTTATATTTAATTTTTCATTTTTATACCATTTTATGTCATTGCGTTTGTAATAATTAGAAAAAAAAATCTGGACCCCATAAAATATATATATTTGTGATCCTTATAACAAGCGGAGCTGATATAGCGTTGTACGTCTGTCTGTCTGTCCGTCTGTCCGGCTGTCCGTCTGTGGAAATCACGATGACGGCTTCAATCGGGTAGCTAGGGTGCTCGTTGGTATAAAAAATGATTCACTAACATCCTGAGAAAATATGATTTGAATTCAATTCCCGAGAATTGAGCGAAGAAGTGAAAAAAGTCCTGAGAAAATATGATTTGAATATGTGTTTTTGTCACGATAACGCCCTCAATAGGACAGCTAGGGTGCTCATTTTTAGTGAGAATGATTCACTAGCATCATGAGAAGGTTTTTGTTTTTTAAATTATGACAATAGGTTTCATAGTTGCCGAGAAATCACTGAAAAGTTAAGAAAAATATGACGTTTTCCTATATTGTTTTCCTAAATTTTGTATTTTGTCATAGCTGTGCATGTTGTTTTTGTGGCCGTTGCGTTAATAATATAAAAATTCATCAATATCAATATTTTTGGGTGTTATATTTAAGATAATTAATTAATAAAAGAAACTATATAAAATCAATATCAATATTCTGCGATTTTTATAACATCACAAAATGTTACAAATTGATACATACTATTGTTGCCATTATCAAAATACTATAATTAATATTCATATATTTTGTATATCCATAACAAGCGCATATTAAAAAATAAATCGGAATTTTATTTTATTTATACAAAATTCTGAAATTTTTAGAGTTGCAAAAATAGTACGGTTTGAAGGGTTGAATTTTTGGTACATGTATAAACTCTGCATACTTGCATTCCAAAGTAGTAGGTAAACCATAAAATATTTACCCTGTCAAAAATTGGTGTTTAAAAAAATACTATTTTTTATCAGATGTTAAAAAAAGATGTTAATTACAATAAATTTTTAAAATTTGTTATTTAATGTCGGGACGGAGGTAAACGCCATTCCCAAAAATTTTTTGCATGAGTTATCCACATTAAGAATAACCGCGGAGCTCAGCTCAATCAATGTGCAATGATCGAGCCTTGCCCTGGGAAACATGCATTCATGCTTTTCTTAACACAAACGCCATTCCCAACCACCAACAATTTTAGGCACGAGCCATTCACATTATGAATAGTCGCGGAGCTCAACTCAATCAAAGTGCAATGATCAAGCTTCGCCCTGGGAAACATATATTCACGCTTTTCTTAGCACAAACCGAACTTCTTATGGCACATTAAAAATAAACTAATTGAGAATTACAATTCATCATTACGCTGTATTATAATACAATTTTCTTATTTTACTGGTAGCTAGTAAACAAAGTGATCGTATCATTGTGCACGAGATAGAATTGAAATTGTGTGCAGATTTGTTTTACTTAAAAAACCTGTTTCTACAGATAGTGAATAAAATCCCAGTAAGCATTTTATGCAATAAATGATCATGTAGAGTCTTTTTCGACTCATATGTGTTATTAAAACAGTCATAAATGCGCTCTTTTGCTGATCACAAAATATTCTTTTGTTGGGAATATTTGGTTGAAATATTACCTTACCGGCGAATCTTCTTGAGAGTCCTTTTTATCCGCTTTTCTGATCAGTTTCGACTCATATTTGAGTCATATTTAATGTCATTTTTCTATAAATCACTTTTTAACAGTAAGCAAAAATCATTTTCTAGTCTTTTTCTAATAGCGCATGTGATTAATTAGTTTTTAATCATCAAAAGTGCTCGACGAAGAAAAAAAATATAAAAAATAAGATAAAAATATTATGAGAATTACATAAGAATAATATAAAAAACTAACAGATATTATAAAAAAATTATTTTTACAATTCTGTATAATTCATCTTTTTGATATGGCTAGATGTGCATTTAAAATTTACACAATTAATTAAAATGGCTTGCAAATGAGATGTTATAACTCAAACAGAATGTTTCTGGTTTTAAAAGATTTTTTATAACAGTGATTATTAGCATGTATACTTAGATCTGATTTATCGCATTTTAATATTTTTTCACAAGCCTTGCATCTGCATTTATAGTCGTCAACTTTGACCTGTTCCAGCCATCCATTAGCTTCTCGTCTCTCAACTAACTGAAGCAAAATCTTTATTTTCTGTATTTCTTTGATGTGTTTTCAGCATCATCGAAAAACAAATCGGACATTTTTCTAAAATTAATTATGTTCAAATTTATAATATTTTAATCTAATGCACAAAAAAGTATTTTATACTTGTCATTGTTATTAAAGAGCCACATATTTACTTCCTTCATACTATAGAGTTATTACCAGATTTAAAAAAGACTTTAAAGTTTAAAATTGAAAAAAATTATGCGATATTTAACAAATACATTCAAAATAGTTTTGACTGAAATTTTTGCCAGTTTTAGTTTTGCCTTGTATCAGTAAAATGTTCAGATATTAACTAAAAAAAAACAATTTGTTAAATATTTTCATCTTAATTATCTTAATTAATTTAAAGACACAAATATAGATTTAATACAATATAAACAAGTAAGAGTTGAAAGTTGATCTATGCGCACTCACAAATGTGCCCTATACTAATAGTTCTGGAAAATTGAAAAGGATTGTAAAAAATAAAATGCATCTTTATATTAAAAAATTTAAATTAAAAAGAAAATTACAAAATAAACCATTTATCTGGTTAAACTTAATATTGTTTGTAATTATCTGGATCAGGCTAGTATTTAAAATGGGAAAATCGCGTGTCATTGTGCCAATTTATGACCTAAAATATGTAGACACCTCTATAAAATGTTGAAAATGCAGAGCATTTGTTTTAATAATTCAGTAATAGATTTATCAAAGTGTTTACATATTCAAATATTTTATATACATTTGTTACAAATAGGGCAAGAAGTCCAGATATTAATGTAAACGTAAAACCCAGGTGGAGGGTATCAAAGATTCGTCATAGCCGAATTTAACACTCTCACTTGTTTAGTTTTTATTTTTCATATTTTACTTTTCATTTTTAATTTTTCATTCTCACTTGTTTAGTTTTTATTTTTCATATTTTACTTTTCATTTTTCATTTTCTATTTTTCATTTTTTATTTTTCATTTCTCATTTCTTATCTTTAATTTTTTTATTTTTTATTTTTCATTTTTCGTTTTTAATTTTTCGTTTTTCATTTTAAATTTTTTATTTTATTTTATTCATTTCTAATTTTTTATTTTTCATATTTCAGTTTTCAGTTTTCATTTTTTATTTTTCATTTTTTATTTTTAATTTTTTATTATTCATTTTCCGTTTTTCATTTTTTAATTTTTAATTTTTTAATTTTAATTTTTCAGCAGTTTCAGCACGATTGGATTACGGGAAAAGAGTAAAAATCTATCCAAAGTTTTTTTGGCTAACTTACATTTGTATACCCTATACCACTGTGTGTGATCAGGGTATAATAACTACCAAAAATATTTGAACTAGAACCATCTTTTATAACACCGATCGACTGAGAATCACTTTCTAACCGATTGAGCGATGTCTGTCCATCCGTCTGTGTGTCCAATGAACCTTATAATTAAATTACATTTCGCAAATATAAATTTATTGTAATGTAATTTAGTGTGTAAGCTTCTATCGGCCGTAAAAATCGGTTCATGTTCAGACCTAGTCCCCATACAAATGGCACCTATGAGATCGACTTAATTGCCATATTATCCAAATTATCGGTCAAATTGGCTTTGTGTGTGTTTATTACACCCATTAATGAGTAGTCCATAAATAAACCCTATAGGATAATTCTTAGTCATAGCCCCCATATGAAGTTGATTCCCCATCTTCACTTAAATCTATAAAAGAAATTGCACATACTTTTCTCAAATTTGGTTTGCATATATTTTTTTTTTTTTTTGTGGAAAAATACAAAATATAGTCAGGATCGGTCTTTTACCGACCTAGTCCCCATATAAATTTAGCATCTGATATGAACTTTTTAGTATTCGAATCCAAAATATTTATTAACAATGCCAGTCAAAATTGGGTTATGTTTATTTTCTCTATCTAATTAGTTGGATCTTATATATAGGGTAACGTATAGTTGGTCTTAATTGTTTTTTTTTCTGACAGTGCTTGATTTTTATATTAGCATGAAAAAAATACGTGGGGTCTAGAACCCCTTAACATACTTTTGAATCTTTAAAAATCCTAGTCTTGATGGTGGTCCTAGCACTTGCATTTGGTTGCTAAGTAAAATGTTTATTGCTATTGGAAGAAGTTCGATATTGAATTTTAAAGAAATTGATCCACTAATTCAAAAATTATAAGTGAAAATGTGAAGACACCTCAAAAAGTTGGTTTAAAGAATTATGTTCAAAAATAAAAAAACACGTTCAATTTTGAATCAACGAACGGGGTTTTCGTACTCCCTCTCCGATGTAAAAAATAAATAGTTTTAATGTACCTTACTCAACTAAATAATATTCAAAAATTTGGTGCACTCACAAAAGTTATCAATATAGTTAGAAATATCTTTAAAATTCTCAAAAAATCTCCAATTACTTCTGTGGAAACCCATTTTCGATTGTGACATTAATCTATTTAAAAAGTCTTAAATTCAAAAATATTTTTGCTTTCTTTAGAAACTCTCAGATTTGATACCTTTTCCATTGATTTACATTTCTGAAATTTTTTTTTCTTTAAAATAATATCGAAGAGATTTAAATCTGAAACTTTAGCACATAGAAAATTTTCTATTACTAAAATATTTTTTCTATAAAAAATTATTGAAATCTTAATAAAAATCTTTTCTATGGGCTATATCTTACATCTTGCCCTTAAGAAAGAGTTTGAATTCTAGAAAAATTCTTATATTTTTTCTATAGCAAACCCATAGAAAATATTTCATCTAAAAAACAATCCCATATTCAGAGATATTTTTGTTATAGGAAAACCCTTTGAACCTGAGATAATTTACCATGTAGAAAATTCTTTTTAATATTTTCTTTTAATAAATAACATTATTAATAAATACTAGCAGATTCCAGCGCTCGAAATTCGAGTGCAATTTCTAGGTAGCTTTATTTTTCAACTTAGCCAATTATTATAGTGAATTAAGATAGCAAACTCATTAACAAACTCATTAACAAATCTAATAAAACACACATAGTATATGTATAATTTTATGTATGTGTTAGTAGCAACTTTAAATGCAATTTACTCAAAATAAAGGAAAAAATTTAAAAATCTGTAAATCTGCAAAACGCCTAAAAAGAAATACCTTTCAAATAATATACGTTAGGGCAAAATCGGAATAAAACGGTAGAACAAAACATCAGTCACAATAAATCGTCTAGCCTATTAATATTATAGATTAGTATTACTTCGACATTTTTGTTGTAATGGAACGAAGAAATAAGTAAGCTTGAGGCCAATAACTATTCTATAGGAAAATTCTTAAATTCTGAAACATTTTTGGATATTCAAAAATCTCGTATAAGAAAACTAAGACTTTTCTTCTATAGGAATGTTCTTAAAAGTTTCAAATATTCTTTCTATAGGAAAATTCTTAAACTATGAGACATTTTTGGATTGACATTGGTCATATTCTGAAACATTTTCCACTATGTGACAATTCTGATAATTTCCCATTAAGAAGCATTTTTAAATTCCCATCAGTTTTTCTAATATTAATTCCCTGATTCTGTGCCATTTTTTCCATAAGTAAAAACTACTAAATCTGATTAATATTGCTATAAAGAAAAATTATCCAATTTATAAAAATGTTTCCTTTCATTTTGAGACATTTTTAGACAATATTTTCAGTTTCTGAGACCTCTGATTAATTATAAAAATATTTTTATTAAGATTTTAAGGTATTGCCTAAATCTATATTAATAGATGACCTTATCACAAACATTCCAAAAATTATTCACAATTATATTAAATCATAAACTTGACCCTCTTTTGGATTTTTTCAATCTATAATTATCGAAAAAGAAAACCACTTTTTCGTTTGCGTAATGGAAACATAAACATTTTGTCGATATAAAAATAAAACAAAAAAAAAATATTTTTTTTTTAACAAAAAAAAAAAAAAATCATTCTTTCGATTTAATACAATTTTACAAAAATAACTCACGTGCTGCCGTAAAGAACTTTTTTGAAAATATAAATTTTTATATAAATATAGAAAACTCACATACTCGTACATATTACGGATGTGGGAAATTAATAAAGAATAAGAAGAAGCAACAGTAATAGCACCATCAACATTGGCAGCGCGGCATCAGCAAGTGTTTTGTATATTTTACAAAAATAACTTTTTTTCTTAATGAAAATATTTTAATGAAATTAAATCACATTAAATGTTTGAAAGCGATTATAATTAATGAAGGTACTTAATCATTGTTAATTAATCAGATTTTTAAAAATAAACAAAAAAAAAAAAATAATAATATTTGCTCCTGCACCTGACTAAATGTTTGAGGAAAAAAAAATGTTCTTTTCGAGATGAAACAAAATGGAATAATATTTTTTTGCAGACACTACTTCCCGCTGAATAAAACATCCAAAGAAGTTTTAAAGTTCCTAAAATCTAAGAATCGGTAGTTGTGCAAAATTTGATCAGATACAATGGTTTTTTAGAGGTGAAATAAAAAAGTTTCTATGGAAAACAAATTGATTGATTTTTCCTAGTCAAAATATATACAGTGGCAACATATTATGTAGCACATTTTATAAAAAGAAATATGAACACTTTATACATTTTTTTTTATTTTTGAACCCTTTTACATTTTTTTTTTAACCACGACGACTTTATTGTATCAAATGAAAGCAAAATGTTTGAAATTCTCTCAGTCTTTTATTTTTATACCCTATACCACTATGCGGTCAGCTTCCCAAGCTTCCCAAGACTAATACACATCCTCCCCCATATTTCACCACATGTTTATTGTGTGACTAGGATTAAATTCTGTGTTTGGGTTAAGTCTCACATACCTTTTTCCTTTGATTCATCGGTAAACAGAACATTGTCCAATTTTGAGTTTTTTTTTTAAATGATCCCTAGCAAATTTTAAACGTTTCGTTCTGTTTTCTTAGACACGTGTTTTTTTCTGACAATGCTCCCAAACAAATTATTTTCACGCAGTCTATTTTTAATTGAGCTTGTGGATAAATTAATGTTATTTTTTTCCTGAAATTGTTCCCTAATTCTGGGATCAGTCAAAAAAGGATCCTCCTTTCACATTCGAACTATAGCATGGTTGGTTCTTTCGGTAGTCTTTCTACGCCTTTTTTTAATAATGTTGTCTGTGGTTTTAGTTTTCCGTAGTTTTTGATAGCATTACACACATTTTACTGGAACATTTCATTTTGTGGGCTATTTTGCCTTTGGGATATTGAGTAAATTATTGAAATCTTAAAGAAGAATATTTTCTATAGGATATATCTAACATTTTTCCCTTAAGGAACATTTTGAATTCTACAAAAATTCTTAGATTTTTTCTATAGGGAACCCATTTTTTCGATTCTAATATTTCATCTCATATTCAGAGATATTTTTCTTATAGGAAAACCCTTTGAATCTGAGATAATTTACCATGTTGTTATTAATATTTTCTTTTAATAAATAACAGTATTAATAAATACTACCAGATTCCAGCGCCCGAAATTCGAGTGCAATTTCTATGCAGCTTTATTTTTCAACTCAGCCAATTCACAAACCAACACTTATGGTTTATTATTATTGTGAATAAATATAACAAACTCATAAACTAACCCTTTAACAAATTTAATAAAACACACAAAACCTATGTATAGTAGCAACTTTAAATGAAATTTACTCAAAATAAAGGAAAAAATTG